>CM053037.1:148247277-148551389 GCA_028564925.1 Lithobates sylvaticus
TTTCAGAGAGGGCAAATACATGTTACAAGAGATGGTCAGAGACTGCAGACATTTTACAAGAGATGGTCAGAGACTGCAGACATATTACAAGAAATGGTCAGAGACTGCAGGACATATTACAGGAGTTGGTCAGAGACTGCAGACATATTACAGGAGTTGGTCAGAGACTGCAGACATATTCAGGAGTTGGTCAGAGACTGCAGACATATTACAGGAGATGGTCAGAGATGGCAGACATGATACAGAAGATGGTCAGAGACTTCAGACTAATACAAGAGATGGTCAGAAACTGCAGACATGTTACAAGAGACGGTCAGAGACTGCAGACATGATACAAGAGATGGTCAGAGACTGCAGACATGATACAAGAGATGGTCAGGGACTGCAGACATAATACAAGAGATGGTCAGAAACTGCAGGCATGTTACAAGAGACGGTCAGAGACTGCAGACATGTTACAAGAGATGGTCAGAGACTGCAGACCTGATACAAGAGATGGTCAGGGACTGTAGACATGTTACAAGAGATGGTCAGAGACTTCAGACCTGTTTCAAGAGATGGTCAGAGACTGCATACATAATACAAGAGATGATCAGAGACTGCAGACATGTTACAAGAGATGGTCAGAGACTGCAGACATTTTACAAGAGAAGGTCAGAGACTGCAGACATGAATACAAGAGATGGTCAGAGACTGCAAACATAATACAAGAGATGGTCAGAGACTGCAGACATGTTACAAGAGATGGTCAGAGACTGCAGTTCCTATGGACGTTAGTAGATAATAGCTGATCGGCCCTCTTACCTGACCCAGCGATACAGCAACACAGTTTCCTCTGGGCAAATATAGCTGTGAGAGATGTGTGTGGGCTGCAGTTTCCGTGTTACAGTGGGGCTGCCAGTCCTCTCCCTCTGGAGTCCTGGGTGTACTTCCCTGATGTCCCTCTCTCGCTCTCCCATTCAGCTGTGCATGCTGTGTGGGCTGCAGTTTCCGTGTTACAGTGGGGCTGCCCCCCCTCCTTTTTTTTTTCTTCCCTGGCAGATATGAAGGCGGGGGAAGAAACATAGTGCGCCGCTCACTAGTACAGCAGCGTGCGCGAGGAGAGGGAGAGGGGAAATAAGACCCTGCGGCTGCAGTGGCGTCACTAGGGTTGGTGTCACCCCTCCACCAACTATAGTCTCCCCTCAGTACAGACCCCCCTCCACTAAGTATAGACCCCCTCCGTCAGTGCCGACCATGGGAGGGCTGGGCTGGGGGCAGAGTGGCAATTGCCTCCCAGGCCGCCCTAACTTATGTTGAAAACGGCCGGCGCCCTCTGCCCGCTGATATTTTTACGGCTGCGGCGGTCGGCCACTGTTGCATTCTGGGAGTTGTAGTCCGCACTCAAGCTCCCAAGCAGCGCAGAGGAAACTACAACCCCCAGAGACCAGATTCTTGTAGGCAGGGTGCCTGTGACTGGCTCGGGCTGTGGGGCTGGGTGCTGGTTTGCGCTGGCCGTGGCATGCAAGCTGAGCTGCCAGGTAAGAGACCCTGACACCCCCAGCTGACCCCCACATCCCATCCCCCCCATACACCCCATTTACCCTGCCCCAGTTATCAGGGTGCATTGGATGGGCACTGGTGAGACTGCATTTATGGACACCGGTGAGGCTGCATTGATGGGCACTGATGAGGCGGCATTGATGGGCACTGATCAGGCTGCATTGATGGGCACTGATCAGGCTGCATTGAGGGCACTGGTGAGGCTGCATTGAAAAAACAGCTGGGCATGGATGGTGAGCTGATTCGGTGGTTCAATGGGCCACTTGACTGGACCCCCCCCCCCCAGGCCTAAGGCTGCCAGCCCTCCCCTGGTGCAGACCCCCACTAAGTATAAACCCCTCCCTCAGTACAGACCCCCCAGGACAAAACACCCCCCCCTCTATCAGTATAGACCCACAGGACAAAACACATCCCTCTATCAGTATAGACCCCCCTCAGGACAAACCACCCCCTCCATTAGTACAGACCCCCGGACAAACCACCCCCCCCTCCATTAGTACAGATCCCCCCAGGACAAACCACCCCCCTCTATCAGTATAGATCCCCCTCAGGACAAACCAACCACCCCTCCATTAGTACAGACCCTCCTCAGGACAAACCACCCCCCTCCATTAGTACAGACCCCCCTCAGGACAAACCACCCCCCTCCATTAGTACAGACCCCCGGGACAAACCACCCCCTCCATTAGTACAGACCTCCTGGGACAAACAATCCCCCCTCCATTAGTATAGACCCCCCCCAGGACAAACCACCCCCCCCCTCCATTAGTACAGACCCCCCGGGACAAACCACCTCTCTCCATTAGTACAGACCCCCAGGACAAACCACCCCCCTCCATTAGTATAGACCCCCCAGGACAAACCCCCCCCTCCGTTAGTATAGACCCCCCCCCAGGACAACCCCCCCATTAGTATAGACCCCCCAGGACAAACCACCCCTCCATTAGTATATACCCCCCAGGACAACCCCCCCCTCCATTAGTATAGACCCCCCCCCCCAGGACAAACCACCCCTATCCCTCCATTAAGCTAATTAAAAGACACCCGGCAGCTGGAGATGAGAGGACAGTGTGCAGCCGCTCCGCCCGGGTGAAGAAGAGAGCATGTGAGGCTTGGGCAGCAGGCGGAAGTTACTCACAGGAGGAGGAGAACTTGAACACGCCGGGCACAGACCGCCCACCCCAAGAAAATTCCCTGCACAGCTGGTCTCTCTGCACACAGAGACACAGACGCCACGATCTCCGGCAGTTTCCGCTCTCCTCCTCTGACAGGAGGAGGGAGGGGGTGTGGGCTTCGGCAATAAACACATCGGCGGCGGCCGCGGTGACAGGCGGAGAGACGGATAAGGAGAAGAGGAGGTAAAGGAGGGAGGGGAGCACTCTGGCGCTTCAGCGCCCCCACCTCTGTGGCGCCCAGGTGCGCTGCACCCTGTGCACCCCGCTCAGGATCGGCCCTGCTGGCCAGGCTGGACTCTGTATGCTGGAGGGATAACAGCCGTGTCCCATACCAGTGTAGGGTGGCGGCCAGGCTGGTAGGGAAACCAGCAGCTGTGGCTGCTCCCCCTAGGCAACAGTGCACCCGAGGCGGCTGCCTAGGTTCGATTAGCGGGAGCGCCGGTTCTGCCTGTACCTTTAGCAGAGAAACAGTCCCAAAAGCATAATGTTTCCACCTCCGTGCTTGACTGTAGGGATGGTGTTCTTAGGGTCATAGTCAGCATTTGTCTTCCTTCAAACACGATGAGTTAATGCCAAAAAGCTACATTTTGGTCTGACCATATCACTTACTTTCCGTCCTCCTCTGAATCATTTACATGTTCATTGGAAAACTTCAGATGGGCTTGTACATGTGCCTTCTTGAGGAGAGAGACCTTGCAGGTCCTGCAGGATTTCAATCCATGATGGCATATTGTATTACCAATGGTTTGGTGACTGTGGTCCCAACTGCCTTGAGATCATTCACAAGCTTCTCCCGTGTTTTTCTGAGCTGATCCCTTACTTTTCTCATGATCATCCTTACCCCATGAGGCGAAATCCTGCATGGAGCTCCAGACCGAGGGTGATTGATGGCTATTTTGTATTTCTTCCATTAGCGAATAATCGCCCCAACAGTTGTCTCCTCACAAGCTTCTTGCTGATGGTCTTGTAGCCCATTCCAGCCTTGTGCAGGTCTACAATCTTGTCCGTGCTGTCCTTTGACAGCTCTTTGGTCTTGCCCATGTTGGAGAGGTTTGAATGCACAGCTCCCAACTGTCCCTGATTTGGAGCAATGTCCCTCTGTCCTCCTCATTTGTCCCTCATTTTGGTCTGATCTATATAGTTGTATATAAAATGCACTTTATCTTTCATAAAGTGTTCCAGTGCTAAACCTTTCATCCGATTTCTAAACTGCTGCATTTGTACATTTTAACCACTTGCTTACTGGGCACTTAAACTCCATTCCTGCCCAGACCAATTTTCAGCTTTCGGTGCTCTTACACTTTGAATGACAATTACTCAGTCATATAACACTTAACCCAAATGAATTTTTTGTCCTTTTTTTTTTTTTCCACAAATAGAGCTTTCTTTTGGTGGTATTTGATCACCTCTGGGTTTTTTATTTTTTGCGCTATAAATTATTATGTTTCTGTGATAAAATTTAGCAAGTTATAAATTTTTCTTCATAAATTTTGGCCACAATTTATACTGCCACATATCTTTGGTAAAAAATAACCCAAATTAGTGGATATTATTTGGTCTTTGTGAAAGTTACAGACTCTACAAACTGTGGTGCGAATCATACAAAGTTGATCACATCTGATGTACTGGTGGCCAATCTCATTTCTTGCCACCCGAACAAGCCAGGAAAGTACAAATACCCCCCAAATTACCTATTTTTTGAAAGTAGACATTCCAAGGTATTTAGTAAGAGGCATGGTAAAGTTTTTGATGTCATTTTTTTTTTCCCACAATTCTTTGCAAAATGAATTATTATATTTTATTTTATTTTTTTCCCCACAAAATTGTCATTGTAATAGGTTATTTCTCTCACATGGCATGTGTATACCACAAATGACACCCCAAAATAAATTCTGCTACTCCTCCTGAGTATTACGATACCACACGTGGGGGACTTTTTCACAGCCTGGCCACTTAGAGAGGCCCAACATGCAGGGAGCACCATCACGTGTTCTAGTAGCATAAATTACACATCTAACTTGTTTTGGAGGCCCTGGAGCACCAGGACAATGACACGTGACACTGACGCGGCACTGATGACAGATGGCACTGATACGTGGCACTGATGACACGTGACACTGATGTGGCACTGATGACAGATGCCACTAATACGGGGCACTGATGACAGATGGCACTAATATGTGGCACTGATGACAGATGGCACTTATACGTGGCACTGATATCATGTGGCACTAATACGTGGCACTGATATCATGTGGCACTAATACGTGGCACTGATGAGGGATGGCACTAATACGTGGCACTGATGACAGATGGCACTAATACGTGCACTGATGACAGATGGCACTGATACATGGCATTGATGGCACGGGACACTGATAACAGATGGCACGTGACACTGACAGGTGGCACTGATGACAGATGGCACTGATACGTGGCACTGATGACAGATGCACTAATATGTGGCAATGATGACACGTGACTCTGATATGGCACTGATGACAGATGGCACTATGTGGCACTGATGACATGTGGCACTGACATGGCACTGATGACAGATGGCACTTATACATGGCACTGGGAACAGATGGCACTGGGGACAAATGGCACTGGGGACAGGTGGCACTGGGGACAGGTGGCACTGACAGATGGCACTGACAGATGGCACTGGGGACAGGTGGCAGTGGGGACAGATGGCAATGGGGACAGGTGGCAATGGGGACAGATGGCAGCGGGATAGATGGCACTTTTTTTTTTTTAACTTACGGCCGCTGCAGCCGTTCATATCTCCCTCCTCACACGCTGTCTCTGTGTGAGGAGGGAGAGCGGTGCTGAGAGATGTTTACATATGAGATCATCTCTCATTGGACACGCCGATCGCGCTGTAAACGGCCGCTGTGATTTGCCGTTTACAGCGATCTGTGACTGGCTGTGTCCCAGGGACACGGCCAGCACAGAACTTCCCCGATGCGCGCTTTTAGGAGTGCGCATTGCGGAAGTAAACAGGAGGACGTCCAGGGACGCCCTCCCGGCAGGTAACGTCCGCGCTGTAGCCGTCTTTCGGCTATAGCGCGGGCGCCAAGTGGTAAAAAGCCAATATAAAATAGTAGTAGTGGTAAAAAAAAGCCCTTCTGGATTTAATTAACCTTTTTTTTGGTTAATTCTCCTTTAAGGCGGTGTGGCAGGGGGGGCGTGTCCTATGCCTACATACGTTTGTTAGTAGGTGTCCCTCATTACCATCTCAAAATGTTGGGAGGTATGGTAATATATTGATGTGGTGCAAATCCAATAGCTCATAGCAGCCAGAAATAATGTGAAAGCTGGCTGCAGGAAGATAAAATCTGGTTGATTAGCAATGGAACCAGAGGAGAGCAGGAAAAATAGGGAGGGAACCGAATGTAATCCACCTTCAGATTTGTATCCTCCAGACTTGCCCAAAGGGTTGGGTAAAAATGCACAAATAGCCATAGTAAGAACACAGATTCTGATGAATTTCAGGGGTTTGCCCATTTCTCAGGGTGGGGTAAATGTCATGAAAGAAACCCAAAAGGTGATTGAAGGTGCTCAACCCTTTGCGGAACTCTGTACTTCATATTGTACATTTACACCACTGAATTTTTCATTCCATTTAATGAGCAGGCACATGTTCGCTAGTAACATACCAAATCTAAAATGTTGTTAAAAAATGCAATTAACAATAATGAATTTACTATTACTGCAAGCAGTTCAATGCTGATCTGCATACGTGACTGTGGGCTCATTCAGATGAGCAGGCATGGGGATGGTAAAAGCAGGTGGTTAAGCTGTGGTTTTACTGCTGTTGGGCAGTGATAGGTGAGTATACAGTATGCTATTGGGCAGTGGGGAAGTTTTAAACCCCAATTCCATTAATTGTACTCATTAAGAAGGTTGTTAAAGCTGTTAATAGGTGCAATAGGAGAAATTAGGTGAAACTTTATATATATATATATATATATATATATATATCTATATATTTATATATATAAACAAAGCAATATGCAAGTAAGGTATAATGGCATCACCATTGTTGTGGCGTTCTTGCAAATTTTATATAATTGGAAATTAAAATGGCCTGTTCAGCTTGTCTCTTGAACCTTCATTTGGCATTACAGTGATGGCATAGCAGTATCTGATATATTATACACACACATGCACACTTTGCTAGCTGACATGGAAAAAAGCCAAGATAATGTGAAGTAATTTATATTTTATTTAATTAATTTATTTTAATACACACAATATTCGGGTTAAACATAACCATAAGATAATCATTTAGGTAGTGTAGCTGTATGTGATTTCATTTGTAAATAAGATGATCCACTGGGCAGGGAATAAAACATGTCTACAGCACATGTGCAATGATTATCTGCACACATATGTCCGTGATCACCTGCACACATCTGTACATGATCATTTGCGTACATATGTCCGTGATCACGCGAACCAATTATTATAAACTTGTAGCAGAATACATTTTGGCTTAAATTTATGACAAAATTCGATTTTATTGGATTTCTTTTAAAAAAGAAAGGAGAAAATATAGTTTTTTTTCAAAATTTCCGCTATGTTTTCGCTTTTATCGCAAAAAATAAAAAACGGAGTCACAAATAAATACTACCAAACTAAAGCTCTATTTGTGCGAACAAAATTATAAAAAATTAATTTGGTTACATCATTGCATGACCGCGCAATTGTCACTGAAAGTGCGAGAGCGCTGAAAGCTTAAAATTGGTCTGGGAAGGAAGGGGGCGAAAGTGGCCAGTATTGTAGTGGTTAAAAAACACATCTCACGAAAAAACACTCACTCTCTATACATATAATCAGAGTGTAATTATAATCAATAAAAAAGCCGCCACTACGATCCCGTTCTAACCTCTCACCGCTCCTGCGGTGTTCCCGGGTAGGAGAGATACGAGACGAGTGACACTGGAAGTTGCTGCGTAGCGACGCCCTGACGCGTTTCCGTCATTACTTTCGTCAGAGGGCGTGGCTACGCAGCGCAGCACTGAACCTTAAATCCAATTAAGACATTTTTATTTGAATAAATGGTTGTGGAACGAAGCATCTGAGTTTGCATTATTTCTTATGGGGAAATTTGCTTTGATATATTAGTGCTTTGGATTACAAGCATGTTTCCGGAACTAATTATGCTCGCAGTCCAAGGTTTTACTGTACTGTAAAAGTCTGAGTAATGCCACGGCCTCACGTATTAGCATCAGGCCTAACATCAGAAAAAATATACTGTGTGCATGCAGAGATTACATTACTCACCTGACAATGTCTTTATATTTCATTCTCCCCAGAAGACCAGTACAATACCTAAGGCAGGGGTCTCATTTCAGTACAAGGGCAACACTGCATATTTTAAAATAATTTTGGGCCGAAAAAAGTCCCCAGCAGAATCTCTCTTATATCAGAGTCTCCATCAGGTTCACCATCGGTGTTTCCCTTACAATCAGTGTCCTCATTAGAGTCCCCCTTAACAGAAAGATCCCCATCAGAGTCCCCCCTTACAGCGGTATTCCATTCAAAGTCTCCCTTACATCATACCTCCCAACTTTTTGAGATGGGAATGAGGGACACCTATCTGCAAAATGATGCAGGGCATAGGACACACCTCTTGCCACACCCCCTTAAAGGAGAATTGTTCAAAAAAACAAGATTGGTTAAACCCACAAGTGCTTTTTTTTACCACTACTATTCCTTTATATTGGATTTTGGAATTTACAATTAGGGAGTTTTCTTAGGCTGAAGCAAAAGAACCCCTTTTGATAATAGAAGGTAGATTTTATTGAAAACTTAGCTGTTGATGTGCAGTTTTGATCAGATAATTTTTTGTCAGGAAACAAAAATCAGGGCTGGTCCACTAAGTGAGACCATCGGGAGACATTGGTCTGGTTTCATGCCTACTTGCTATCTGCCTGGAGAGTGGATCTCCTTCTCTTCGGTCACACCAATGTGTTTCATTTGCGCCATCAGTTTCTTCAGGATGCTAGTACGCGTGTTTGATTCTCACTTACTTACAGTGCCTTGAAAAAGTATTTATATCCCTGGAAATTTTCCACATTTTGTCAACCAAAAACGTAAATGTATTTTATTGGGATTTTATGTGATGGACCAACACAAAGTGGCACATAATTGTGAAGTGAAGGAAAATGATAAATGGTTTTCAAAATCTTTTACAAATAAATATGTGAAAAGTGTGGGGGGTATTTGTATTCAGCCCCCCTGAGTCAGTACTTTGTAGAACCGCCTTTCGCTGCAATTACAGCTGCAAGTCTCTTTGGGGATGTCTCTACCAGCTTTGCACATCTAGAGAGTGAAATGTTTGCTAATTCTTCTTTGCAAAATAGCTCAAGCTCTGTCAGATTGGATGGAGAGCGTCTGTGAACAGCAATTTTCACTAACTAGCTTGGGGATCCCCGATGAAGTCACCTGACAGTGACGACACGCGTTGGATACAGACACCGGAAGTGACGTTCGAGCTCGCCGCTTGTCTGGATACATTGCACTTTTTTACCCCAATAAACGTATTGAATACCAACATACTACACTATAGAGCTTCTTTATATTTCCCCATTTACCTGGTTTGGCACATTCTGAGCGGTGTTCGGCTGTTCATCTGGTCCTGGAAAAGAGCATCACCCCCTAGGCTCCGGAACCCCTGGAGGAACCGATGAGAGACCCCTTTCCTCCCCCCGCCAGAGTGACCATCTAACCTCTTGGTTATTTTGAATTCTGCTTACTTTACAGCAGTAAGGAAAGAAGTTAGTACACCTGCAGGTGTCATGTTACACCGAAGATTCACAGCACAATAGTCACAAAATCACCTGTTGATGCTTGTCAGCACCTTATGGTTTGCACGTTTGCACCTTCTGCCAGTTGGAAGATCTCATTACTTCCGGACTGCGATCCATTTGCACTATTTGCACTTTTATACATATGGACTTTTTTGAATGATTTTTTCTTTATTGCACTATGCTGTCTTGATCGTTCAATACACTGCAGTCACTTTATTTTTGTTCAAGTGTTCTACATTCAAGTCTGTGGCAGAGACTTTTATTTACTTAGCACCTTGCCGGCTGCTAGGCCTAGTGAGAGGAGGTCTTTCCAGGGGTGGCGAGAATCCAGCTGTGAAACGGTAATTCTCTGGATTTCTACAATAAGAGACTTTCTATTCTTTGCAGTTCCAAAAGTACCTGAACTTTCATCCTAACCCTCTACCCTACATTTAAGAGACTGTTTTATCTTTTGAATAAATAACCCAAAAAAGGAAGATAAGTGTCAGTTTCTACATTTCTTTGGACCATCTACCACGGGAACCCCTAGACGGAGACGAGGGGAAGAAGGTAACGGTAAGCCCAATAAAACCAGCAGCTCCTTCGGCGGTCAGTACTACACATATCGTTAGCACTTTATATTTATTTACTGTGGAGCGCACCACAAATCTTTGATTCTTTCCAGGGGTCAAGTCCTGGGGAAAAAAGTGTGGGAAATCCCACCCAAGATCCACTCGCCCACCAAAAAAGAAATGATACGCTCATATGCATGAACGCTTCAAAAGTGGTATTTTTCATCCAATTTTCATATTGTGTGTATGAAGCTTAACTGTTAGTACATGAAAAAAAAACAATCCTCAATAAACATAAATATGGTAATTCTCTGAATAATCAGCATTCATTCAATTGTGCTTCCATGCAAATGTGAACATCATGTTCTTTATTGGGGAATTTTATTTTGTATATAGAGTGTTTATGTGGTGAGTTTACACTTTTCATTGAACAGAGTTTGGATAACATAGGGTTAAACGGAAATGTCATAAATTAACTGCACATTATCTGGACAGAATGCTTGGGGACATAGTGATGTGTTCCTGCTTAGGAGATGTATGTTAGCTTGGGGGGGCTGCAAACTCTGCAGGGCTCCAACACACACTCGCTGCTATTCCAACCCCTCACATATTTCCACATAAACTTCCCTCCTGGCATTAAACTTTGCCAGGTATTGTGCTCAGCTTACCACCCCAAACTGATGTTCCTCCCTCAGCTCACCTCTCTCCCTGCATGTCCTGTGAACAGAATAGCTGTGCTCCTCCTCTGGGTTCTCTCATCATATGGCACTGAAGATAGAGGAGGGGGGAATTCAGCGGGACACACAGAGCAAGTATGCAGGAGACTGGGGGGGGGGGGGGTGAGGAGACAGTAAATCAGGAGGGGCCGGCGGGGAGGAGAGCATCACGAGCGGTCTGACTAAATACAATCTCTTAGCAGCAGGGACCTGATCTACCTGTCAGCTAGCTGTGATTTACAGGTAGATTGAAGCGGAAGCTGTCATGGGGCCCCCTACTGGCAATGCCTGAATGGTCAGGTGTGCGGCACTTACTATTGCGAGCTGTGCCAGCAGCTGCTGGTGTAGCACCTGCCACACAGCTCCCATACTTCAAAGTCTTGCAGGACACGGCTGCTAAAGGGAACTGAGTTCCTGTTGTGGAAAAAGTACAGGAACTCCGTTCCCATGCGTTCCCGCAGGACTTGAGCCCTGATTCTTTCCATATATATTATTGTGGGTAGTTTGACCCATACGGTGGCTGCTGCACCATATATATTGCCATACCATACTCCATAGTAGTGTGGGAATATTCACTTTACCATTCTTGGAACAGGCACTGCTGAAGAGCCCACCTATCCCTATAGGGGATACATAGGGGATACCTACACTCACCGGCCACTTTATTAGGTACATCTGTTCAATTGCTTGGTAACACAAATTGCTAATCAGCCAATCACATGGCAGCAGCTCAATGCATTTGGGCATCTAGATGTGGTGAAGACAACTTGCTGAAGTTCAAACTGAGCATTAGAATGGGGAAGAAAAGGGATTTAAGTGACTTATAAGATGGCATTTATTTAAAAAACGACTGATCTACTGTGATTTTCACGCACAACCATCTCTAGGGTTTACAGAGAATGATCTGAAAAAGAGAAAATATCCAGTGAGTGGCAGGTGTGTGCATGAAGATGCCTTGTTGATGGCTAAGGTCAGAGGGGAATGGGCAAACTGGTTCAATACGACAGAAAGGCAACAGTAACTCAAAAAAACACTCATTACAACCAAGGTATGCAGAATGCCATCTCTGAATGCAGTCACTTTATTTTTGTTTTGTTCATTTTTGGTGTACCCATCTTCAGAAGGATAATGCACCATGTCACAAAGCTCAAATCATCTCACCACTGGTTTCTTGAACATGACAATGGGGTCACTGTACTCCAATGGCCTCCACAATCACCAGATCTCAACCCAATAGAGCACCTTTGGGATGTGGTGGAATGGGAGATTTACATCATGGATGTGCAGCTGAAAAATCTGCAGCAACTGTGTGATGCTATCATGTTAATATGGACCAAAATCTCTGAGGAACATTTCCAACACCTTGTTGTATCTACAGTATGCCATGAAGAACTAAGGCAGTTCTGAAGGCAAAAGGGGGTCCAACCCGGTACTAGCAAGGTGTACCTAATAAAGTGACCGGTGAGTGTTTATGAGGACAATGGAAGAGTGGGGCGGCTATTGTATGTAATGTTGGACTTGCACTGTGCAGAATTATTGATGTTGAGACAGAGAAAAATGGAGAAGGATATTTTGAATCAGAACTGTTGGTTGAAAGCCATACTTAAAAGTGGAACTGAAGAAAGAGTTCTCTTGTTCTCAGTTGGGGGAAAATGTACTAGTCGCTCAGCATGTGTGAACAGAGCACAGGCGAATCAGGGACCTGCTTAAATATGGGAGGCCTAAATAGGGAGAACTTCAGATAGGAATTTACTGACCAGAGTCCGCAACTGGAAAATATCACCAAAACATGATATTAGACTGTAGACTCTCTGCAGTCCAGTAGTGTATTTAGGTTTTGTGCTGCCCTAGGCCTGACTAAACTTGTGCACCCCCTTATTTAAATATGACCCACCCCTTCCTGTCAAGGCCACACCCCTTGCTGTTTGAGACCTGCCCTGAAATTTTGGAGTGGGGACACAGTTCCGAGGGCCTGGGGGGGGGGGGGCAATGGATTCCCTTAATTTGCATAGATTTCCTCTTACTTTCTGTTTGGCTATTAGGCAGAAAGTGAAGGGAAATCTCTGCAATGGGACAGGGATGGTAAAAAATAAACTCACAGGGGCTATAACCCTCCCTTATTCTATCCAAAATGAAAAAAAAAAAAAGTTTGCCTATAGTTCTACTTTATGCACACATTCCAGAACATTTTATGGAGAGGACTAAGAAGATATAACCATGCCAATGGTGCAGCAGAAAACATATAGCACAGTGAGGAAGGTTTGTGGTCCAGGATGATAGGATAGTCAAAATTAGAAGTAGTGCCCCCCCACATTTGCATAATGCCAGCGCCCGCATACCCGAAGCAGTGCGGTCGCTTTATGGGGGCACTAGACTAATTTGACTCTCAGCCCAGTCTGCCTCATAAGAGTATAGCATGATCTGATCTACATTCATGATCTGTACCATGCAGGCCCAGACTGGCCATAGGGCACACCGGGCATCTGCCCAGTGGGCCACGGCCCCTGGGCTGCATTTTTTTGGAAGAGCAGCTTCTTCATGATTGTGCCGCACGGCGGGGGGTAAGCGGCGGCCGCGGTCCAGACAGGGTTAACACAGACCGCTGCTCACTTCCCGCTATACGGGCATTCCTAAAGCAGTGTCGGCACCAGCACATTTACGAGGTGCAGAAGGCTCCTGTGACATGCAGGAAGCACCTGCACTGGACAGACACCTCGTGGGCCGTCCGTGCTGGAGGTATAGCTACATTGAAGGAGGCGGCGGCGGCCTTTCTCCTAACACCGGCCGGGGCACTGTGATGGCTGCACAGGGAGGAATGTGAGCACACTGAAAAAAAAAAAAGAAAACATGTTCCAATGCGTTACATCCCGCTCTGTAGTGGCGCGGAAAGGGAGTGGATTGGGGCTTTCTATTACTGGTATGGGGCTGTCTATTATTACTGGTATGGGGGCTGTCTATTACTGGTATCATGGCATGGGGCTGTCTATTATTACTGGCATGGGGCTGTCTATTATTACTGGTATGGGGCTGTCTATTTTTACTGGTATGGGGCTGTCTATTACTGGTATGAGGCTGTCTATTATTACTGGTATGGGGCTGTCTATTATTACTGGTATGGGGCTGTCTATTATTACTGGTATGGGGCTGTCTATTACTGGTATGGGGCTGTCTATTACTGGTATGGGGCTGTCTATTATTACTGGTATGGGGCTGTCTATTACTGGTATCATGGCATAGGGCTATCTATTATTACTGGCATGGGGCTGTCTATTATTACTGGTATGGGGCTGTCTATTATTACTGGTATGGGGCTGTCTATTACTGGCATTGGGCTGTCTATTATTACTGGTATGGGGCTGTCTATTATTACTGGTTTGGGGCTGTCTATTACTGGTATGGGGCTGTCTATTATTACTGGTATGGGGCTGTCTATTACTGGTATGGGGCTGTCTATTATTACTGGTATGGGGCTGTCTGTAAACTGGTATGGGGCTGTCTATTACTGGTATGGGGCTGTTTGTTACTGATATGGGGCTGTCTATTTACTGGTCTGGGGCTGTCTGTGTACTGGACTGGGGCCATATTTTTGCTGGCCTGGGGATGTCTCTTTGCTATATGGGGATGTCTCTCAGAATGAATATCTGGTCACTAACCACCTCGCGAACGCCTGCCCCACATCTCCGCCCTACTTCCCCCAGGGATTGGGCTGCCCAGTTTAAAATGCCCGGGCCTATTTTTTGTCCCAGTCCGGGCCTGGTACCATGTGTTGGAAATCTCAGGAATGATCTAATATTGGCTTCATAATTTATTGTCTGGATGCCAACAGAGTTGGTTCATGCACAGGGTGTGAGGAAGCTCTAATATATTGTTTTCAGTGGTAACAGTTCCTTGAGACATGCTGCTTCTATCCCCACCAAAAGCCTGCAGGGAAGGGACTCGTTCTGTTTCAACATGTCCGATGACTATTTCCCTGGTTTTGCTCTCTGCGTGGACCAGTTATTGTGTAGTGATTCACAGTATCAATTACTTCCAAAATCACAGAGCGTTCTTACTGAAATTTTGTCTGTAAATGCAAAACTTTGCTCTGTTTAATCTGCAATGATGAATATTTAAAAAAATAATTCTGCTTTGGTACCGTACTTGTCCTCAGGGCAATGCCACTATGGTCTTTTAATATTTAGCTTCTATTGAATTCAGTGGGTTTCAGATTCAGCACTCAAACTTTAGTAATGTTTGCCAAACCCGACTCGAACTGAACCCAGATATGTTCGACTAATCGCTACTCTGGAGGAATCCGAAGGCACTAGCGTACCAAGTAGGGGGCGTGCTGCCAAGGGTGCCACACACTGGGGGTGTCAGGTTACAGACGGGCGGGTTTAGGCAGCAGCGCGGAGACAGGGCAGGTTAGAGCAGGGAGAGCTGCAGTGGTGTTGCAAAGGGGGGTGCAGGGTGACAGAGGGGTGACACCTGTTGGCAGGGTCACACAGCCGAGCAGAGTGAAGCCGACTCCCCCTCCTCTCTGTTTATGTGTACACAGTGGGAGGGGACTTGCTGTGCATGTGCCACTCTGATCTTAGGTACATTATGGGCCTGTACTGTACTGAAGGAGGGGGGTCTGCACTTAAGGGGGGTCTGCACTGAAGGGAGGGGTCTGCACTGAAGAGGGGGGTCTGTACTGAAAGGGGGGGGTCTGCACTGAATGGGGTGGGGTCTGTACTAAATGGGGGGTCTGTGTAACATGCAGGGGGTCCGGAGCTGTGGGGGGCTGTATAATGTAAAGTGCTCCAAAACTGTGGGGGCTGTATAATGTAAAGGGGTCCAGAAGTGTAGGGTGCTGTGTAATGTAAAGGGGTCCAGAGATGCAGGGTGCTGTGTAATGTAAAGGAATCCAAAACTGTGTGGGCTGTATAATGTAAAGGGGTACAGAGGTGCAGGGTGCTGTTTAATGTAAAGGGGTGCAGGGGGCTGTGTAATGTAACGTGGTACAGAGATGCAGGGTGCTGTGTAATGTAAAGGGGTCCGGAGATGCAGAGTGCTGTGTAACATGCAGGGGGTCCAGAGCTGTGGGGGGCTGTATAATGTAAAGATGTCCAGAGGTGCAGGGTGCTGTGTAATGTAAAGGGGTGCAGGGGGCTGTGTAATGTAAAGGGGTCCAGAGGTGCAGGGTGCTGTGTAATGTAAAGGGGTCCAGAGGTGCAGGGTGCTGTGTAATGTAAAGGGGTCCAGAGGTGCAGGGTGCTGTGTAATGTAAAGGGGTCCAGAGGTGCAGGGTGCTGTGTACTGTAAAGGGGTCCAGAGGTGCAGGGTGCTGTGTAATGTAAAGGGGTCAAGAGATGCAGGGTGATGTGTAATGTAAATGGGTCCAGAGGTGCAGGGTGCTGTGTAATGTAAAGGGGTCCAGAGGTGCAGGGTGCTGTGTACTGTAAAGGGGTCCAGAGGTGCAGGGGGCTGTGTAATGTAAAGGGGTCAAGAGATGCAGGGTGATGTGTAATGTAAATGGGTACAGAGGTGCAGGGTGCTGTGTAATGTAAAGGGGTCCAGAGGTGCAGGGTGCTGAAGAACGAGGAGAGGTCTGTGTAAACAAACCTCTCCCCGTGCTTCCTACTGAACCTGTCACTGATCGTCTGTTCCCTGTTATAGGGAAAGACGATCAGTGACGTCAGACGCCAAGCCACGCCCCCCTACAGTTAAAAAAAACACACACACTTAATTGCGACTTTTTTTTACCAAAAATATATAATATATTTATTATAATATATAATAATATATAAGAATACATATCGGCCTAAACTGAGGAAAAAAAAAATTTTATATATTTTTTGGGGATATTTATTATAGCAAAAAGTTAAAAATATTGAATTTTTTTCAAAATTGTCGCTCTATTTTTGTTTATAGCGCAAAAAATAAAAACCGCAGAGGTGATCAAATACCACCAAAAGAAAGCTCTATTTGTGGGGAAAAAAAGAAGCCAATTTTGTTTGGGAGCCACGTCGCACGACCACGCAATTGTCAGTTAAATCGACGCAGTGCCGAATCGCAAAAAGGGGCCTGGTCCTTTGGCTGCAAATTGGTCCGGGGCTTAGGTGGTTAAAATGTATTATGAGAGGCCATTACTGGTTTCATAGTGAAAATGCCAGTTGACTGGCTGCATCTGGCTACAGTCATTTAGAATCTTGTACCCAGAGCAAGCTAATGAGTGAATCTAATGGGAGAGGTTTTGTAATTATCAATCAGCTGCTGCACTTGCAGGGTTCTAATAAGGAAATCGGCATTGTCTGCATCCCTTTAGATGTAATATCTCTTTGGAAACATCTCACTAAAAATGCAATTTTTGTTGCAGAGGATGCCCAAAATGTAATTTGTATCTTAGTGTACACTGGGAAAATCAGTGAGCCAATCACACAAGCAGGAAATTACATTTCTGGGGGGTGTTTTGTACACTGTCTACAGAAAGCCTCCGGGTTGCCATATTGCATTGCATTTTACATAAATTTACAGTGCTATGTTTTAATAACATTTAGTTACAATATGACTTCTGTAGCAATTTATATACTGTGTGCTACATATATATATTTTTGTGATTTTTTTAATAAATTTTTTTGGTGGTATTTGATTGCCTCTGCGGCTTTTATTTTTTGCGCTATAAACAAGAGAAGAGCGACAATTTTGAAAAACAACCCAGTATCTTTTTCTATAATAAATATCCCAATTAATTTTTATAAAAAAAATATATATATTATTTTCCTCAGTGTAGGCCGATATGTATTCTTCTACATATTTTTGTTAAAAAAAAATCGCAATAAGCGTATATTGATTGGTTTGCGCAAGTTATAGCGTCTACAAAATAGGGGATAGATTTATGGTATTTTTATTATTATTTTTTTTTTTTACTAGTAATGGCGGCGAATCGATCTGCGATTTTTATTGGGACTACAATATTGCCGCGGACACATCAGACACTTTTGACATTTTTTTGGGAATATTACAGCGATCAGTGCTATAAAAATGCACTGATTACTGTATAAATGTCACTGGCAGGGAAGAGGTTAACACTAGGGGGCGATCAAGGGGTTAACTGTGTTCCCTAGTATGTGTTCTAAATGAAGGGGGGGGGTGGGACTGTCTAGGAGGAGAGAGAGATCGGTGTTCATACACCACGCCGCTGCCTAAACCCGCCGCGCTGTCAACGCTTCAGTTGTGGAGTGGGGGCGGCTCACAAACAAAGGACAGCAGCACCCAGCTCACCACACATCACACACACAGCTCTCTGTGCACCAGCCTCACCTTCTCCCCAGCACGGCCTTGCACAGCTCACCCTCCACCCCCTAACGGCTCAGCCTCCTATTCTTGGGTGTCCCTCTGGGGCAGCCAGGTCCAGCAGCAGCGCCGCCAGCAGCTTCCTCGCCTCCTCCTGCTCCACCGCCATTCCTAGAGCCGATGTCAGTGTGAGGAAACCCGAAAGTAGCGTGGAGCTGCACATGTAGTTAGACTGGGCGCTGAGAGAGGAGGAGGGGCCGCACACCTCATACTAGCCAGGCTGGACTCTGTATGCCGGAGGGATAACAGCCGGATCCCACACCAGTGTAGGGTGGCGGCCAGGCTGGTAGGGAAACCAGCAGCCGTGGCTGCTCCTCCTAGGCAACAGTGCACCCGAGGCGGCTACCTAGGTTTGCTTAGCGGGAGCGCCGGTTCTGCCTGTACCTTTAGCAGAGAAACAGTCCCAAAGCATAATGTTTCCACCTCCAAGCTTGACTGTAGGGATGGTGTTCTTAGGGTCATAGTCAGCATTTGTCTTCCTTCAAACACGGTGAGTTAATGCCAAAAAGCTAAATTTTGGTCTGACCACATCACTTACTTTCAGTCCTCCTCTGAATCATTTACATGTGCCTTCTTGAGGAGAGAGACCTTGCAGGTCCTGCAGGATTTCAATCCATGATGGCATATTGTATTACCAATGGTTCACAAGCTTCTCCCGTGTTTTTCTGGGCTGATCCCTCACTTTTCCCATGATCATCCTTACCCCATGAGGCGAAATATTGCATGGAGCTCCAGACCGAGGGTGACTGATGGTTATTTTGTATTTCTTCCATTAGCGAATAATCGCCTCAACAGTTGTCTCCTCACCAAGCTTCTTGCTGATGGTCTTGTAGCCCATTCCAGCCTTGTGCAGGTCTACAATCTTGTCTGTGCTGTCTTTTGACAGCTCTTTGGTCTTGCCCATGTTGGAGAGGTTTGAATGCACAGCTCCCAACTGTCCCTGATTTGGAGCAATGTCCCTCTGTCCCTCTGTCCTCCTCATTTGTCCCTCATTTTGGTCTGATCCATATAGTTGTATATAAAATGCACTTTATCTTTCAGAAAGTGTTTTCCAGTGCTAAACCTTTCATCCGATTTCTAAATTGCTGCATTTGTACATTTTAAAAGCCAATATAAAGGAATAGTAGGGTTAAATAAAAGTCCTTGTGGATTTAATTAACCTTTTTTGTTAATTCTCCTTTAAGGGGGTGTGACAGGGGGCGTGTCCTATGCCTACATATGTTTGTTAGTAGGTGCCCCTCATTGCCATCTCAACATGTTGGGGGGTATGTGAATGGAAGAAAGATTCTGCGGACAGGTGTCTTTTATACACATAACGAGTTGTCGTTAGGAGCACCCTCTTAAATTGACAGCGATAATCTGTGTATCGCATAAGCACATACTGTAGCCAGTCTGTGGGAGCCAGAATTATTGTTGTTTGGTAGGGGATCAAATACTTATTTTACTCTCTGAATTGCAACTCAATTTATAACATTTGTTTCATGTGTTTTTTCAGGATTTTTGGTTGATATTCTGTCTCTATCATTTAAAATACACCTTTGATAAAAAATGATAGACCCTTAATTGCTTTGTAAGTGGGCAAGCTTACAAAATCTGCAAGGGATCAAATTATTATTTTCGCCACTATAGACT
Organism: Lithobates sylvaticus; assembly: GCA_028564925.1. Classification (NCBI taxonomy): domain Eukaryota; kingdom Metazoa; phylum Chordata; class Amphibia; order Anura; family Ranidae; genus Lithobates; species Lithobates sylvaticus. The sequence continues at coordinate 148,267,032 of CM053037.1, forward strand.
ATACAGAGAGCAGAGCTGTGGGAGGGAGCCAGCAGACTCCACCCACTACTGACTGCCTGTAGAAAACTACAGGAGACAAGACCAGTCACCCTGCACAAGGAGAGAGAGAAGAAACGACCAATCTTTATTACAGGAGGTCAACTTTCACGCTGGATTACTGCACAGATCTGGAAGAAATACACAAGATTAAGAAGGAGTAGGAATACACATAACTCTTGGATTTAGAAAATAATTCTTCCTAGGCTTCCTCTTCCTGCTGAAGGGGAGAGGACCAAGAAGCCATTGTAATGCATAGCTCCCAACTGTCCCTCTGTCCCTATTTCCTCCTCATTTGTCCCTCATTTTGGTCTGATCTTTATAGTCGTATATAAAATGCACTTTTTATCTTTCAAAAGGTGTTTCCCAGAGCTAAACCTTTCATCCAGTTTCTAAACTGCTGCATTTGTACATTATAAAAGCCAATATAAAATAATAGTAGTGGTAAAAAAAAGCCCTTCTGGATTTAATTAACCTTTTTTTTTTTGGTTAATTCTCCTTTAAGGGGGTGTGGCAGGGGTGTGTGTCCTATGCCTACATACGTTTGTTAGTAGTAGGGATGAGCCGAACACCCCCGGGTTCGGTTCGCACCAGAACCTTCGAACGAACCCAAAGGTCGCGCGAATTTTCGAACCCTATTCGTTACAATGGACGCGAACGTTCGAAATCAAAATTGCTAATTACAACGGCCAATATGCATGTTAATGTCATAAAACAGGTTTGGGGACCCGGGTCCTGCCCCAGGGGACATATATCAATGCAAAAAGAACTTTTTAAAAACTAACGTTTTTTTCGGGAACAGTCATTTTAATGATGCATAAAGTGAAAAAAAAAAAAGTGAAATATTCCTTTAAATATGGTACCTGGGGGGTGTCTAAAGTATGCCTGTGAAGTGGCATGTGTTTCCCGTGTTTAGAACTGTCCCTGCACAAAATGACATTTGTAAAGGAAAAAAAGAAGCCATTTAAAACCACTTGCGGCTTTAATGTCATGTCCTGTCCTGGCCATATGGCTGAAAATCCTTGAGAAAAATGGCATGGCTACCCCATCACCCCCCCCCCCCCCCAGCCCCTTTGGGTCTTGTATGGATATTAAGGGGGACCCCGCACCCAAAATAAAACCCTATACCTACAACCCTATATACTCTGAACAGCAGTATATAGGTGGTGCAAACAAGACACGGATTGTAGGTTTTTTTCTTAAAGCGGTTCTGCACTGCTTTTTTTTTTAATTTATTTAATTTTTTTTTTGGGGAATATGCCAAGGCCATATAGCTAAATTGGGGGACTTACCTGTTCCATCTTCGATCTCGATCGCAGCCGGTTTTCTTCCGATAACATTCTTGATATTATTCTTGTCTGCTGGGGGCCATCTTGCCTGTGGGCATGTGAAACCCCACAGGCACTTTAGATGACCCAGCATGCACCGCCGTTACTGCGCCGAGCTCGCGCGTGCGCAGTAACGGCAAAGTGCAGCTCACGTTCTCCGAAATCTCACGAGATGTCGGCACATCTGCCCACATCTCGCGAGATTTCGGAAAATGTGTCCGAAATCTCGCGAGATTTCGGAAGATGTGGCCGAGATCTCGCGAGATTTCGGAAGATGTGTCCGAAATCTCGAGAGATTTCGGAAGATGCCTGCACTGACTCCTGGGATCAATGACACCAGATCCCAGGAGACAGTGCCGCGTGACGAGGATCCCCGCACAGACCCCGCCCACCCCCGAAGAGACAGAAGACAGGAAGTCATCGATTACAAGGTAAGTAAAAAAAAAAACCAACACATTTCATTTAGTACTCTTTGCCTGATTTGGAAGGCAAAGAGATTTACTAAATGAAATGTGTGCCGAACCGCTTTAAGTAGAATCTGAACAGGTACATTATGAAGTGTAGCTCCATCCAAAAAAAATCTATTTTTAAGCTTTTTGGAGAACATAGGGAGGGGTTATCACCCCTGTAACATTTTCTGTCTTTGCACATCTGTTCAGAACATTTCATCTCACTTTCCGTCCCAATGACAAATGTTTTTGGAAAAGTGGGGTTTTAATTGAAACAAGGATTGGTGATAAAGCATCAGTAGAGAGGAGATACCTTTTTCCCAAATTAAATCTAACAGGATAGAATTTCCCTTCCTAGGGGTAGATTTCCTCTCACTTCCTGTTTTCTCTTTCCGTTTGCAAGTAGGAGTCGTTTGTAAGTTGGATGTTTGAAAGTAGGGGCCTGCCGTATATACTCTGCAGAAATTTGCCCCATTAGATGTTGGTGTAGCCACAACACTGTAAGCCCTCACAGTTACTCTTGGTGGGCACAGGAATGGGCCCTGCTGTGAGTTATTAGATCAAGATTTGTAATTGCATGCACCTGTTGAACAGGGCAGAAAAATTGGGCCTTGGTGGTGGTGGTGGTGGTGGACGGTGTTGCCACAAGACTGTAAGCCCTCACAGTTACTCTTGGTGGGCGCAGGAATGGGCTCTGCTGTGAGTTATTAGATCAAGATTTGTAATTGCATGCACCTGTTGAACAGGGCAGAAAAATTGGGCCTGTGGTGGTGGTGGACGGTGTTGCCACAAGACTGTAAGCCCTCACAGTTACTCTTGGTGGGCGCAGGAATGGGCCCTGCTGTGAGTTATTAGATCAAGATTTGTAATTGCATGCACCTGTTGAACAGGGCAGAAAAATTGGGTCTTTGGTGGTGGTGGTGGTGGTGGACGGTGTTGCCACAAGACTGTAAGCCCTCACAGTTACTCTTGGTGGGCGCAGGAATGGGCCCTGCTGTGAGTTATTAGATCAAGATTTGTAATTGCATGCACCTGTTGAACAGGGCAGAAAAATTAGGCCTTTGGTGGTGGTGGTGGTGGTGGTGGATGGTGTTGCCACAAGACTGTAAGCCCTCACAGTTACTCTTGGTGGGCACAGGAATGGGCCCTGCTGTGATTCATTAGATCAAGATTTGTAATTGCATGCACCAGTTGAACAGGGCAGAAAAATTGGGCCTTTGGTGGTGGTGGACGGTGTTGCCACAAGACTGTAAGCCCTCACAGTTACTCTTGGTGGGCGCAGGAATGGGCCCTGCTGTGAACTATTAGATCAAGATTTGTAATTACACGCCCCTGTTAAACAGGGGCTGAAAAATTGTGCCTTAGGCATTGGTGCTGGTGCCACAACACTGCAACCCCTCACAGATACTGTACTCTGAGCACAGCAATGAGACCTGTTGCAAAGCATTGCCTAAAAATTGTAATTACACGCCCCAACAGGGGCTGAAAAAATTGTGCCTTAGGCACTGGTGCTGGTGCCACAACACTGCAACCCCTCACAGATACTGTACTTGGAGCACAGCAGTCAGACATGTTGCGAAGCATTGCTTAAAAAATTGTAATTACACGCCCCTGTTATACAGGGGCTGAAAAATTGTGCCTTAGGCACTGGTGTGGTGGCACCCAGAAACAAAAATGTTCTTCCAAGCTATCAAGGAATGGATCACTGAGGAGGAGGAAGAGGATAGTCAGTGAACATAACAGGACAGTCACTCAGCATCAGCATAGGCAGTCTTGAAGGAATGTGACATAAATGATTCAGTTATATCCGCTTCAGGTGCCTGGTAGCTGGTGGTGATCCAAGACTGATTCATTTTTATGAAGGTCAGTCGATCAATCGAGTCGGTGGACAGGCGCATCCTGTGATCGGTGACAAATCCTCCAGCAGCACTGAATGTGGAAAGAACGCTGGATGCAGGACAGGCCAGTAGCTCAATTGCATACTGTGCAAGCTCTGGCCAGTAATCCATCCTCAAGACCCAGTAAGCCAGATGATTTTCGGTGGGAAAGGTGTCCAAGTCTGACCTTGCCCCTAGGTATTCCTGCACCATGTATATCAGACGCTGGCGATGGTTGCTGGAACCGATCATACCTTGGGGCGGCGGACTAAAAAATTGTCTGAATGCATCGGTCAGACGTCCACCTTCCCCACCGCTCCTTCTGCTACTGACCGAAGCCTCAGCAACTCGTCGTCCAGGACCAAGAGTTTGTAACCTCCCAGTTTCTGGGAACGCGTTGCACAGACCTTTCTGCAAGGCCTCCCTGAGATGTCTCATCCTCTGCTCCCTCTGCGACGGCAAGATAAGGTCCGCAACCTTACCCTTGTACCGTGGATCAAGGAGAGTGGCCAGCCAGTAATGGTCCCTCTCCTTGATCCGAAGAATACGAGGATCCTTCCGCAGGCTTTGCAGGATCAGGGAGGCCATGCAACGTAGGTTAGCTGAGGCATTCGGTCCGGAATCTTCTGGGTCACTGAGGACGACATGATCGCCAGCCACCTCCTCCCAGCCACGTACAAGTCCACTGGTTTGTTGGGACTGTACATCATCCCTAAAAGACTGCTGCTGCTGATGCTGAGTGCCAGGCTCCACCTCCATGCTCACACAATCCTCCTCCTCCTCCTCTTTCTCATCCTCTTCCTGTGTGATGGGTGGGACAGAAGGAACACTGTCTGGATAAAGGGGGCCTTGAGAGGCAAGGAAGTCCTCCTCTTCCTGCCTCTGTTCTGCCTCAAGTGCCCTGTCCATTTTACCACGCAGCGTATGCTCCAACAGGTGGACAAGAGGTACAGTGTCACTGATGCCTGCACTGTCACTGCTCACCATCCTCGTGGCCTCCTCAAATGGTGAGAGGACAGTGCATGCATCCCTGATCATGCTCCACTGGCGTGGGGAAAAAAAGCCAAGCTCCCCTGACCCTGTCCTGGTGCCGTAGTCGCAAAGGTACTCATTGATGGCCCTCTGCTGCTTGTGCAGTCGCTGCAGCATGGCCAACGTTGAGTTCCACCTGGTCGGCATGTCACATATTAGGCGGTTCTTGGGCAGGTTCAGCTCCTTTTGCAGCTCAGTCAGCCGAGCACTGGCATTATAAGATCGGCGGAAATGCACACAGACTTTCCTGGCCTGCCTCAGGACATCCTGTAAGCCTGGGTACCTGCCCAAGAACCGCTACACCACCAGGTTGAGGACGTGAGACATACAGAGCACATGGGTGAGCTGCCCCTGTCGCAGGGCGGAGAGGAGGTTGGTGCCATTGTCAGAAACCACCATTCCTGGCTTAAGCTGGCGTGGCATCAACCACCTCTCGGCCTGCCCCTGCAGAGCTGCCAGAACCTCTGCCCCAGTGTGGCTCCTGTCCCCCAAACACACCAGCGCAAGCACGGCATGGCATCTTTTTGCCTGCGTACTCGCGTAGCCCCTTGTACGCCTACGGAGCACCGCTGGTTCCGAGGACAGAGCACTCGAAGAGGCCATGGAGGAAGACGAAGAGGAGGGGGTGGAGGAGAGAGGTGTGTCACAACCAGTAGTAGCATTTTGAAGGCGTAGTGGCGGAACAACCTCCAACACTACTGCACCTTGTCCTGCATCCCTCCCAGCTGCCAATAGAGTGACCCAATGGGCCGTGAAAGACAGATAACGTCCCTGTCCATGCCTGCTGGACCATGAGTCAGCGGTAATATGCACCTTACCACTGACCGCCCTGTCCAGCGAGGCATGGACATTGCCTTCCACATGCCGGTAGAGAGACGGAATCGCCTTCTGTGAGAAAAAGTGGCGTTTGGGAACCTGCCACTGAGGAACCGCACATTGAACAAACTCACGGAAGGGGGCCGAGTCTACCAACTGAAAAGGCAGCAGTTGAAGTGCTAAAAATTTAGCCAAGCTAGCATTCAACCGCTGGGCATGTGGATGGCTGGGAGTATACTTTTTTCGACGGTCCAGCAGCTGGGGCAGAGAAATTTGCCTGCTACAATCGGACGTCGGTGTACTGCAAGTACTTGGTTGTGACACACCTAATTCTACACCTTCAGTCCTCTCAGAGCAGCTTTCAGAGAGGACTGAAGATATAGTGGGGATGGAGATCCCAGCTGGTGAGGAGCAAGGAGAGGTCCGCTTTGTTCTTTGGTGTGGGTCTTTTATGTGTGCTTGCCAACGAGCTGCATGGCAGGTCGACATATGTCTGCTCATGCTTGTGGTGCCCAAGCGGCTGATGTTTTGGCCACGCGAGATACGCTTGAGACTAATATATCAAATAGCAGTGGTGCGATCTGATGCACTTGTCTCAAAAAAGGCCCACACCAAAGAACTTTTGTGATAACGTGCAGAGGCAGCGCCCTGCACAGGCGGAGCTCTGCGGTGTGATTCAGTTGGTGTGCTGGCCTCTAGCTGGCCTCCAGGGGGCATCCTGCCTCGTTGGACATGTGCCGCCGCATCCTCCTCCTCCTCCTCCTCCTCCTCTCTCCCTTCAGGCACCCACGTGGAGTCAGTGACCTCATCATCCCCTCCCTCTTCACCACTAGAGCAATCCTGGCAGTAAGCTGCAGCTGGTGGAACATTACTGCCAGATTGCTGTCCTTCAGCATCCCCTCTCTCTGCGCACACATTACTGCCTTCCTCAAGCTGGGTATCATCATCCGAGCCTTCGAATCGTTGGGCATCCTCCTGGAGCATGTACCCAACACTGTGCTCAAACAGTTCGGGGGACTCCTCAGGAGGACATGGTGGGTCTAGGGAAGGGGTGGCTGATGATGCCATTGAGTACGCGTTGGCAGCTGCTCTGCCAGTACCCTGAGCCTGGGTGAGAGAGGATGAGGAGGATGAGGAGGGCTTAGTCATCCATTCTACCAAGCCTTCGGCATGATGCGGCTCAACATGTCCAGCTGCCGAAAACAAAGACAAGCGTGTCCCATGGCCACGTGCTGATGACGATGCACGACCACGTCCACGACCAGCACTGTTGTCTCTAGAAACAGAGCCTGCTTGCCCTGTGTTCTTGCCTCTCCTTGGCGGTCTTCCAGCCATTGTAGTTGGTAGTGTATATTGTATAAAAAATAGAGCTCCTATGTGTGCTCACAACACACTGTAGGTCCTATGGGTGCTGACACAAACACACTATAGGTACTATATGTGATTTCTTTGCTAATCCAATAGCTCATAGCAGCCGGAAATAATGTGAAAGCTGGCTGCAGGAAGATAAAATCTGGTTGATTAGCAATGGAACCAGAGGAGAGCAGGAAAAATAGGGAGGGAACCGAATTTAATCCACCTTCAGATTTGTATCCTCCAGACTTGCCCAAAGGGTTGGGTAAAAAGGCACAAATAGCCATAGTAAGAACACAGATTCTGATGAATTTCAGGGGTTTGCCCATTTCTCAGGGTGGGGTAAGTGTCATGAAAGAAACCCAAAAGGTGATTAAAGGTGCTCAACCCTCTGCGGAACTCTGTACTTCATATTGTACATTTACACCACTGAATTTTTCATTCCATTTAATGAGCAGGCACATGTTCGCTAGTAACATACCAAATCTAAAATGTTGTTAAAAAATGCAATTAACAATAATGAATTTACTATTACTGCAAGCAGTTCAATGCTGATCTGCATACGTGACTGTGGGCTCATTCAGATGAGCAGGCATGGGGATGGTAAAAGCAGGTGGTTAAGCTGTGGTTTTACTGCTGTTGGGCAGTGATAGGTGAGTATACAGTATGCTATTGGGCAGTGGGGAAGTTTTAAACCCCAATTCCATTAATTGTACTTAGGGATGAGCCGAACACCCCCGGGTTCGGTTCGCACCAGAACCTTCGAACGGACCGAAAGTTCGCGCGAATTTTCGAACCCTATACGTTATAATGGACGCGAACGTTCGAAATCAAAAGTGCTAATTACAACGGCCAATATGCATGTTAATGTCATAAAACAGGTTTGGGGACCCGGGTCCTGCCCCAGGGGACATATATCAATGCAAAAAGAACTTTTAAAAACTAACGTTTTTTCGGGAGCAGTCATTTTAATGATGCATAAAGTGAAAAAAAAAAAGTGAAATTTTCCTTTAAATATGGTACCTGGGGGGTGTCTAAAGTATGCCTGTGAAGTGGCATGTGTTTCCCGTGTTTAGAACTGTCCTTGCACAAAATGACATTTGTAAAGGAAAAAAAGAAGCCATTTAAAAACACTTGCGGCTTTAGATTTGTTCTTAAGTAGAATCTGAACAGGTACATTATGAAGTGTAGCTCCATCCCAAAAAAATCTATTTTTAAGCTTTTTGGAGAACATAGGGAGGGGTTATCACCCCTGTAACATTTGCTGTCTTTGCACATCTGTTCAGAACATGTCACCTCACTTTCCGTCCCAATGACATGTTTTTGGAAAAGTGGGGTTTTAATTGAAACAAGGATTGGTGATAAAGTATCAGTAGAGAGGAGATACCTTTTTCCCAAATTAAATCTAACAGGATAGAATTTCCCTTCCTAGGGGTAGATTTCCTCTCACTTCCTGTTTTCTCTTTCCATTTGCAAGTAGGAGTCGTTTGTAAGTTGGATGTTTGAAAGTAGGGGCCTGGCGTATATACTCTGCAGAAATTTGCCCTATTAGATGTTGGTGTAGCCACAAGACTGGTGGGCACAGGAATGGGCCCTGCTGTGAGTTAATAGATCAAGATTTGTAATTGCATGCACCTGTTGAACAGGGCAGAAAAATTGGGGGTGGTGGTGGTGGTGGACGGTGTTGCCACAAGACTGTAAGCTCTCACAGTTACTCTTGGTGGGCGCAGGAATGGGCCCTGCTGTGAGTTATTAGATCAAGATTTGTAATTGCAAGCACCTGATGAACAGGGCAGAAAAAATTGGGCCTTTGGCGGTGGTGGTGGACGGTGTTGCCACAAGACTGTAAGCTCTCACAGTTACTCTTGGTGGGCGCAGGAATGGGCCCTGCTGTGAGTTATTAGATCAAGATTTGTAATTGCAAGCACCTGATGAACAGGGCAGAAAAATTGGGCCTTTGGCGGTGGTGGTGGACGGTGTTGCCACAAGACTGTAAGCTCTCACAGTTACTCTTGGTGGGCGCAGGAATGGGCCCTGCTGTGAGTTATTAGATCAAGATATGTAATTGCAAGCACCTGATGAACAGGGCAGAAAAATTGGGCCTTTGGCGGTGGTGGTGGACGGTGTTGCCACAAGACTGTAGGCCCTCATAGTTACTCTTGGTGGGCGCAGGAATGGGCCCTGCTGTGAACTATTAGATCAAGATTTGTAATTACCCGCCCCTGTTAAACAGGGGCTGAAAAATTGTGCCTTAGGCACTGGTGCTGGTGCCACAACACTGCAACCCCTCACAGATACTGTACTTGGAGCACAGCAGTCACACGTGTTGCGAAGCATTTTTTAAAAAAATTGTAAGTACACGCCCCTGTTAAACAGGGGCTGAAAAATTGTGCCTTAGGCACTGGTGCTGGTGCCACAACACTGCAACCCCTCACAGATACTGTACTTGGAGCACAGCAGTCACACGTGTTGCGAAGCATTTTTTTTTTATAATTGTAAGTACACGCCCCTGTTAAACAGGGGCTGAAAAATTGTGCCTTAGGCACTGGTGCTGGTGCCACAACACTGCAACCCCTCACAGATACTGTACTTGGAGCACAGCAGTCACACGTGTTGCGAAGCATTTTTTTAAAAAATTGTAAGTACACGCCCCTGTTAAACAGGGGCTGAAAAATTGTGCCTTAGGCACTGGTGCTGGTGCCACAACACTGCAACCCCTCACAGATACTGTACTTGGAGCACAGCAGTCACACGTGTTGCGAAGCATTTTTTTATAAAAATTGTATGTACACGCCCCTGTTAAACAGGGGCTGAAAAATTGTGCCTTAGGCACTGGTGCTGGTGCCACAACACTGCAACCCCTCACAGATACTGTACTTGGAGCACAGCAGTCACACCTGTTGCGAAGCATCTTTTTAAAAAATTGTAATTACACGCCCCTGTTATACAGGGGCTGAAAAATTGTGCCTTAGGCACTGGTGCTGGTGCCACAACACTGCAACCCCTCACAGATACTGTACTTGGAGCACAGCAGTCACACGTGTTGCGAAGCATTTTTTTATAAAAATTGTATGTACACGCCCCTGTTAAACAGGGGCTGAAAAAATTGTGCCTTAGGCACTGGTGTGGTGGCATGGATCATTGAGGAGGAGGAAGAGGATAGTCAGTGAACATAAGAGGACAGTCACTCAGCATCAGCATAGGCAGTCTTGAAGGGATGTGACATTATAAATTATTCGGTTATATCCGCCTCAGGTGCCTGGTAGCTGGTGGTGATCCATGACTGATTCATTTTGATGAAGGTCAGTCGATCAACCAAGGCGGTGGACAGGCGCACCCTATGATCGGTGACAAATCCTCCAGCAGCACTGAATGTGCGTTCGGAAAGAACGCTGGAGGCAGGACAGGCCAGTAGCTCAATTGCATACTGTGCAAGCTCTGGCAGTGATCCATCCTCAGGACCCAGTAAGCCAGAGGATTTTTGGTGGGAAAGGTGTCCAAGTCTGACCTTGCCCCCAAGGTATTCCTGCACCATGTATATCAGACGCTGGCGATGGTTGCTGGAACCGATCATACCTTGGGGCTGCGGACTAAAAAATTGTCTGAACGCATCGGTCAGACGTCCACCTTCCCCACCGCTCCTTCTGCTACTGACCGAAGCCTCAGCAACTCGTCGCCCAGGACCAGGAGTTTGTAACCTCCCAGTTTCTGGGAACGCGTTGCACAGACCTTTCTGCAAGGCCTCCCTGAGATGTCTCATCCTCTGCTCCCTCTGCGACGGCAAGATAAGGTCCGCAACCTTACCCTTGTACCGCGGATCAAGGAGAGTGGCCAGCCAGTAATGGTCCCTCTCCTTGATCCGAAGAACACGAGGATCCTTCCGCAGGCTTTGCAGGATCAGGGAGGCCATGCAGCGTAGGTTAGCTGAGGCATTCGGTCCGGAGTCTTCTGGGTCACTGAGGATGACATGATCGCCAGCCACCTCCTCCCAGCCACGTACAAGTCCACTGGTTTGTTGGGACTGTACATCATCCCTAAAAGACTGCTGCTGCTGATGCTGAGTGCCAGGCTCCACCTCCATGCTCACACAATCCTCCTCCTCCTCCTCCTCCTCCTCATCCTCTTCCTGTGTGATGGGTGGGACAGAAGGAACACTGTCCGGATAAAGGGGGCCTTGAGAGGCAAGGAAGTCCTCCTCTTCCTGCCTCTGTTCTGCCTCAAGTGCCCTGTCCATTATCCCACGCAGCGTATGCTCCAACAGGTGGACAAGAGGGACAGTGTCACTGATGCATGCACTGTCACTGCTCACCATCCTCGTGGCCTCCTCAAATGGTGAGAGGACAGTGCATGCATCCCTGATCATGCTCCACTGACGTGGGGAAAAAAAACCAAGCTCCCCTGACCCTGTCCTGGTGCCGTAGTCGCAAAGGTACTCATTGATGGCCCTCTGCTGCATGTGCAGTCGCTGCAGCATGGCCAACGTTGAGTTCCACCTGGTGGGCATGTCACATATTAGGCGGTTCTTGGGCAGGTTCAGCTCCTTTTGCAGCTCAGTCAGCCGAGCACTGGCATTATAAGATCGGCGGAAATGCACACAGACTTTCCTGGCCTGCCTCAGGACATCCTGTAAGCCTGGGAACCTGCCCAAGAACCGCTGCACCACCAGGTTGAGGACGTGAGCCATGCAGGGCACATGGGTGAGCTGCCCCTGTCGCAGGGCGGAGAGGAGGTTGGTGCCATTGTCAGAAACGAACATTCCTGGCTTAAGCTGACGTGGCGTCAACCACCTCTCGGCCTGCCCCTGCAGAGCTGCCAGAACCTCTGGCCCAGTGTGGCTCCTGTCCCCCAAACACACCAGCGCAAGCACGGCATGGCATCTTTTTGCCTGCGTACTTGCGTAGCCCCTTGTACGCCTACGGAGCACCGCTGGTTCCAAGGACAGAGCACTGGAGGAAGAAGAAGAAGAGGAGGGGGTGGAGGAGAGAGGTGTGTCACAACCAGTAGCAGTAGTAGCGTTTTGGAGGCGTGGTGGCGGAACAACCTCCAACACTACTGCACCTTGTCCTGCATCCCTCCCAGCTGCCAATAGAGTGACCCAATGGGCCGTGAAAGAAAGGTACCGTCCCTGTCCATGCCTGCTGGACCATGAGTCAGCGGTAATATGCACCTTACCGCTGACCGCCCTGTCCAGCGAGGCATGGACATTGCCTTCCACATGCCGGTAGAGAGACGGAATCGCCTTCCGTGAGAAAAAGTGGCGTTTGGGAACCTGCCACTGAGGAACCGCACATTGAACAAACTCACGGAAGGGGGCCGAGTCTACCAACTGAAAAGGCAGCAGTTGAAGTGCTAGCAATTTAGCCAAGCTAGCATTCAACCGCTGGGCATGTGGATGGCTGGGAGTGTACTTCTTTCTACGGTCCAGCAGCTGGGGCAGGGAAATTTGCCTGCTGCAATCGGACGTCGGTGTACTGCAAGTACTTGGTTGTGACACACCTAATTCTACACCTTCAGTCCTCTCAGAGCAGCTTTCAGAGAGGACTGAAGGTGTAGTGGGGATGGAGATCCCAGCTGATGAGGAGCAAGGAGAGGTCCGCTTAGTTCTTTGGTGTGGGTCTTTTATGTGTGCCTGCCAACGAGCTGCATGGCAGGTCGACATATGTCTGGTCATGCTTGTGGTGCCCAAGCGGCTGATGTTTTGGCCACGCGAGATACGCTTGAGACAAAAATTGCAAATAGCAGTGGTGCGATCTGATGCACTCGTCTCAAAAAAGGCCCACACCAAAGAACTTTTCTGATAACGTGCAGAGGCAGCGCCCTGCACAGGCGGAGCTCTGCGGTGTTGTACAGTTGCTGTGCTGGCCTCTACCTGGCCTCCAGGGGGCATCCTGCCTCGTTGGACATGTGACGCCGCATCCTCCTCCTCCTCGTCCTCCTCCTCATCCTCTCTCCCTTCAGGCACCCACGTGGAGTCAGTGACCTCATCATCGCCTCCCTCTTCACCACTAGAGCAAACCTGGCAGTAAGCTGCAGCTGGTGGAACAGTACTGCCAGATTCCTCAAGCTGGGTATCATCATCCGAGCCTTCGAATCGTTGGGCATCCTCCTGGAGCATGTACCCAACACTGTGCTCAAAGAGTTCGGGGGACTCCTCAGGAGGACATGGTGGGTCTAGGGAAGGGGTGGCTGATGATGCCATTGAGTACGCGTTGGCAGCTGCTCTGCCAGTACCCTGAGCCTGGGTGAGAGAGGATGAGGAGGATGAGGAGGGCTTGGTCATCCATTCTACCAAGCCTTCAGCATGATGCGGCTCCACATGTCCAGCTGCCGAAAACAAAGACGCGCGTGTCCCATGGCCACGTGCTGATAACGATGCACGACCACGTCCACGGCCACGTCCACTAGAAACAGAGCCTGCCTGCCCTGTGTTCTTGGCTCTGCACGCTCTGCCTCCCCTTGGCGGTCTTCCAGCCATTGTAGTCGGTAGTCCTGTGGGTGCTGCTGAGAAGAATATATAGGAGCTCTGTGTGATGCCACTAACACACTAGAAGTCCTATGGGTGCTTCTGCAAAGAAAATATAGGAGCTCTGTGTGATGCCACTAACACACTAGAAGTCCTGTGGGTGCTGCTGAGAAGAAAATATAGGAGCTCTGTGTGATGCCACTAACACACTAGAAGTCCTATGGGTGCTTCTGCAAAGAAAATAGAGGATCTCTGTGTGATGGGACTAACACACTTCAAGTCCTATAGGTGCTTCTGGGAACAAAATATAGGATCTCTGTGTGATGGGACTAACACACTTCAAGTCCTATAGGTGCCTCTGGGAACAAAATATATGATCTCTGTGTGATGGGACTAACACACTTCAAGTCCTATAGGTGCTTCTGGGAAGAAAATATAGGTCTGTGTGATGGGACTAACACACTTCAAGTCCTATAGGTGCTTCTGGGAACAAAATATATGATCTCTGTGTGATGGGACTAACACACTTCAAGTCCTATAGGTGCTTCTGGGAAGAAAATATAGGTCTGTGTGATGGGACTAACACACTTCAAGTCCTATAGGTTCCTCTGGGAAGAAAATATAGGTCTGTGTGATGGGACTAACACACTTCAAGTCCTATAGGTGCTTCTGGGAACAAAATATATGATCTCTGTGTGATGGGACTAACACACTTCAAGTCCTATAGGTGCTTCTGGGAAGAAAATATATGATCTCTGTGTGATGGGACTAACACACTTCAAGTCCTATAGGTGCTTCTGGGAAGAAAATATAGGTCTGTGTGATGGGACTAACACACTTCAAGTCCTATAGGTGCCTCTGGGAAGAAAATATAGGTCTGTGTGATGGGACTAACACACTTCAAGTCCTATAGGTGCTTCTGGGAACAAAATATAGGATCTCTGTGTGATGGGACTAACACACTTCAAGTCCTATAGGTGCCTCTGGGAACAAAATATATGATCTCTGTGTGATGGGACTAACACACTTCAAGTCCTATAGGTGCTTCTGGGAAGAAAATATAGGTCTGTGTGATGGGACTAACACACTTCAAGTCCTATAGGTGCTTCTGGGAACAAAATATATGATCTCTGTGTGATGGGACTAACACACTTCAAGTCCTATAGGTGCTTCTGGGAACAAAATATATGATCTCTGTGTGATGGGACTAACACACTTCAAGTCCTATAGGTGCTTCTGGGAAGAAAATATAGGTCTGTGTGATGGGACTAACACACTTCAAGTCCTATAGGTGCCTCTGGGAAGAAAATATAGGTCTGTGTGATGGGACTAACACACTTCAAGTCCTATAGGTGCCTCTGGGAAGAAAATATAGGTCTGTGTGATGGGACTAACACACTTCAAGTCCTATAGGTGCTTCTGGGAACAAAATATAGGATCTCTGTGTGATGGGACTAACACACTTCAAGTCCTATAGGTGCTCTGGGAACAAAATATATGATCTCTGTGTGATGGGACTAACACACTTCAAGTCCTATAGGTGCTTCTGGGAAGAAAATATAGGTCTGTGTGATGGGACTAACACACTTCAAGTCCTATAGGTGCTTCTGGGAACAAAATATATGATCTCTGTGTGATGGGACTAACACACTTCAAGTCCTATAGGTGCTTCTGGGAAGAAAATATAGGTCTGTGTGATGGGACTAACACACTTCAAGTCCTATAGGTGCCTCTGGGAACAAAATATATGATCTCTGTGTGATGGGACTAACACACTTCAAGTCCTATAGGTGCCTCTGGGAACAAAATATAGGTCTGTGTGATGGGACTAACACACTTCAAGTCCTATAGGTGCTTCTGGGAACAAAATATATGATCTCTGTGTGATGGGACTAACACACTTCAAGTCCTATAGGTGCTTCTGGGAAGAAAATATAGGTCTGTGTGATGGGACTAACACACTTCAAGTCCTATAGGTGCCTCTGGGAACAAAATATATGATCTCTGTGTGATGGGACTAACACACTTCAAGTCCTATAGGTGCTTCTGGGAAGAAAATATATGATCTCTGTGTGATGGGACTAACACACTTCAAGTCCTATAGGTGCTCTGGGAAGAAAATATAGGTCTGTGTGATGGGACTAACACACTTCAAGTCCTATAGGTGCCTCTGGGAAGAAAATATAGGTCTGTGTGATGGGACTAACACACTTCAAGTCCTATAGGTGCTTCTGGGAACAAAATATATGATCTCTGTGTGATGGGACTAACACACTTCAAGTCCTATAGGTGCCTCTGGGAACAAAATATATGATCTCTGTGTGATGGGACTAACACACTTCAAGTCCTATAGGTGCTTCTGGGAAGAAAATATAGGTCTGTGTGATGGGACTAACACACTTCAAGTCCTATAGGTGCCTCTGGGAACAAAATATAGGTCTGTGTGATGGGACTAACACACTTCAAGTCCTATAGGTGCTTCTGGGAACAAAATATATGATCTCTGTGTGATGGGACTAACACACTACAAGTCCTATAGGTGCTTCTGGGAAGAAAATATAGGTCTGTGTGATGGGACTAACACACTTCAAGTCCTATAGGTGCCTCTGGGAACAAAATATATGATCTCTGTGTGATGGGACTAACACACTTCAAGTCCTATAGGTGCTTCTGGGAAGAAAATATAGCTCTGTGTGTGTGATGGGACTAACACACTTCAAGTCCTATAGGTGCTTCTGGGAACAAAATATAGGAGCTCTGTTTGCTGCCAGTGCCTGCCTGCCTGCCACGAACACACTACAAGTCCTATAGGTGCTTCTGGGAACAAAATATAGGAGCTCTGCCTGCCTGCCACGAACACACTACAAGTCCTATAGGTGCTTCTGGGAACAAAATATAGGAGCTCTGCCTGCCTGCCACGAACACACTACAAGTCCTATAGGTGCTTCTGGGAACAAAATATAGAAGCTCTGCCTGCCTGCCACGAACACACTACAAGCCCCTCTTTCTAAATCAATCTTTCTAAATGAATGAATCTCTCTAACTCAATCTCTCTAACTAAATCTCTCTAACTAAATCTAGCAGAGTGACACAGAACGATCCTGCTCTATCTACGCCGGAACAGCATGTGACCGGCGCCGACGGCGTGGCGGCCTTTTATAAGAGGGGGCGTGTACTAAAGCCCCTGAGCTGTAATTGGCTACAGGCGTCCTGCCTGTAGCCAATCATGGCTCTTCGAGTTTCCGGCGCTGTGATTGGCCAAGCATGCGGGGTCACAGTGCATGCTTGGCCAATCATCAGCCAGCAATGCACTGCGGCCGGCCGCGCCGGCCGCAATGCATTGCGGGGCCGCTCGCATCACACGAATGTGATGCGAGCGGCCAAAATAGTTCTGGGCTCGCCGAGCGAGCGAGCACCGGGCCCATCCCTAATTGTACTCATTACGAAGGTTGTTAAAGCTGTTAATACCGTAGGTGCAATAGGAGAAATTAGGTGAAACTTTATATATATATATATATATATATATATATATATATATATATATATATATATAAACAAAGCAATATGCAAGTAAGGTATAATGGCATCACCATTGTTGTGGCGTTCTTGCAAATTTTATATAATTGGAAATTAAAATGGCCTGTTCAGCTTGTCTCTTGAACTTTCATTGGGCATTACAGTGATGGCATAGCAGTATCTGATATATTATACACACACATGCACACTTTGCTAGCTGACATGCAAGTCAAGAAGCCAAGAAGCCAAGATAATGTGAAGTAATTTATATTTTATTTAATTAATTTATTTTAATACACACAATATTCGGGTTAAACATAACCATAAGAGAATCATTTAGGTAGTGTAGCTGTATGTGATTTCATTTGTAAATAAGATGATCCACTGGGCAGGGAATAAAACATGTCTACAGCAGCTGGGCCATGGACAGAGCCAAGGTGTGCCGCATGGCATTCTGGGAACTGTTCAAGCAGCACAAGAGTACCCCGATAAGCCAGACTAAGAACTGCTTGAAGGGGTATATCCTAACGTTACGTGCTGGGTACACTGAAATACTTATAGAATTTAAATAGTAAATAACCACATAATGTCAGATTGATGATGCTGAATTTTTTTCGGCTGGCTTTTGGACTTCCACCTCTATAAATCCTTTCGCATTCTGGAACTGTTTACTGTTTAAATCGACTAACAAATGTCTTTGACCAGATTTATATGGGGTTATTGTTAGAGGAATCTTTATGGTCTCGTTGGGTTTCACTGAGCCCCCTCTAAAAAAATAAATAAAAAACACATGTTAATTAGTAGGAATTAACAATTGGTAAATGCATTCACACAGTTCTACAGTATACCTGAGTACACATACTAGTGCTTGATTTAAGTGCCCATTGTTTGTAGAAGAAATACATACTGTATGTTACCAGTGTACTGTCATTTTTTTACCCCTCTTTTTTCTTTCAATACATTTTTATTCAAAGATTTAACAAAATAAAAAAGTACTTTACTAAGCAAATGTCAAAATATGGATGCACCGAGTTTTGTAGGCAAAACACAAATGAACCAAGCCGAACAGGTTGGCCCCACCAAATGGAGCGACAGCTTCCCAAGGGCATAAGGTCAGTAAATTGAATCACCCTGTTACAGAAACAGAATAAAAGACATATCTAGGAAAGAAAAGAGAGAAAGAAAGAAAGATAAGAATTGGTCTCCTCGATCCAGGCCCCCAACCACAAGGCGTCCCAGTATCTAGGGAGCATGAAGGTATTTTTTCTTGGGATTCCACGCTTTCAAATCTGTCTTGTTTGCCTCTAAGAATACTTGTCAATTTTTCATTAATCCTAATCCATGATATTTTGTGTTTAACCAGCATCACAGGTGATTTAAATGCTCACGCTATAGTAATTTTAGCTGCTAAGAATATAAAGAAGGTGATGGTTCGGAGGTGTCTGGGGATCTCATAGGTCTCGATAGGTCAGGGAACAATGCTGTTTTGACATTTTTGGGTATATTCTGTCCCATCAGTAGACAAGATTGAATATTCTGATCCAGAATCGCTGGACCTTCGGACAGAACCAAAAGACATGGAACATATTGTCCTCCCGCCCACATCCTCTGAAACAGAGGTAGAGTTTCGCCAGCTTAGCCGGAACAAGGTACCATCTGGACAGCACCTTATAGTTCACTTCCACTATAGAGGTATTCAATATTTCTTTATGCACCAAGGTTGACCACTGCACCTCTATAGTCTCAACCAGGTTACCGATTACCATGCGTTTGGTAGGACGGCTTGTTACGTTGGCTATTAAAGAGAACATATATCTCTATAGCCAGGAGCTGGCTATTGTGCCTGCAATTCATGGACAGTATGCAGTGCTTTTAATGTGGAGCTGTCTCCCTCTAGTGTTGGCATGGAGTCCATATGTAATTTCCTGACAGACAGAAACTAAAGCAGAGCAAAGCATCGTGGCATGTATAGTGCAGAGTGCTGGGGAGGAAAAAAAAGACTGGGAGAGGATATAAAAAGGCTAGCTTAGGCCTAGTTCGCTCTCTTGGGACGTCAGCCTGGATCTGCCAGCAGGAGCTATGTGCCAGTGTGAGCTGCGGCCGAATTGTGGCCTGCATAGAAGGGAGCCATACAGCTGCATCCAGAGGGACATCTGTAGACAACATCGCTTCCTAGCTGCAGCGGTCCAGAGGTTGATCCAGATCCTTCAGCGTTACCTGCACTTCAGATCTGGGTAGGCCATGGCTTGGGGCGATCGGAGGATCGGATGCCATTCCCTGAGCCAGGACCCAAAGGGAGAGCCTGAAATCATAATCATCTGCATCGTTGCCAGCAACTTCTGTGGTGATCGGTGAGCGGGCACCTGCCCATTTGAACCCTTTTTGAACCCATAGACACTGCATATAGACATCATTGTATTTGCCCACATTTCTGACACTTGTAGTCCCAGAGGAAGCATGTTCTTTATCACCAATAGACATCTGTGCTTTGCTCACATCCCTGTGATTACACAACAGCTAAATTTTGCTCTGTTCCACCACTGAAGAATTATTTCCTTCATCATACTTTGAGTGCTAGCTGAAGATTTGCCAGATTCCACAGAGATTATCATTAACCCCTTTTTGTTCTTTCCTCATCTTCCTAAGAGACTAATATTTTTTAGCACAAGGGGTCTGCTCACATTTCTCTGGAACTCGGTTTAAAGGAGCCAGCCAACCTACCGTATATACTCGAGTATAGGCCGACCCAAATATAAGCCGAGGCACCTAATTTTACCACAAACAACTGGGAAAACTTATCGACTCGAGTATAAGCCTAGGGTGAGAAATGCGCAGCTACTGTAAGTGGAAAAGAGGGTCAACGATGCCCATTTGCAGCCTCACTGTGCCCATGCAGATGGACACAGTTGACCGATTTGGGGCCCTGTATCTCAGGGTCACTTAGTGCTAGGAACCCCATCTTTAGATATGCTGTAGTGCTAATTCCACTGGGTTGGAATACAACATTTGGGGCTCCTAGCACCAAGTGTCCCCGAGATATGGGGCCCCAAATTCGGGTCAGAAAATCTCAAGCACTTTTCTGCAGCAGAGAATGACATTTTCTGAACCGACTTTGGGGCCCTGTATCTCAGGGCCACTTAGTGCTAGGAACCCCATCTTTGGATATGTTGTAGTGCTAGTTCAACTGGGTTTGAATGCCAAATTTGGGGTTCTTAGCTCCAAGTGTCCCCGAGATATGGGGCCCCAAATTCGGGTCAGAAAATCTCAAGCACTTTTCTGCAGCAGAGAATGACATTTTCTGAACCGACTTTGGGGCCCTGTATCTCGGGGCCACTTAGTGCTAGGAACACATCTTTGGATATGTTATAGTGCTAGGTCTACTGGGTTGCCACACCAAATTTGGGACTCCTAGACCCAAGTGGCCCCGAGATACGGGGCCCCAAAGTCGGGTCGGAAATTATTTTTTTTTGCTGCAGAAAAGTGCTTGACTCGAGTATAAGCCGAGGGGGGCACTTTCAGCACAAAAAAATGTGCTGAAAAACTCGGCTTATACTCGAGTATATACGGTAAATACAACAGTTTGCTGAATGTTTGTCAGTAGTTGATGTTAAGTGCCTGTGGGCTGAGTAGATAAATGGAATGGTCTGACATAGTTCTATTATGTGTCAGTCCCCTTCTTCTCTGCTGCCTGTTCACATAAGCCTCAAGGATCTAGAAGGATTGCATTTGCACTGTGTTTCTTTTCATTCATTTTGTATTACCAAGTAGAAGTCTTTAGATTGCACAATCACATTGCATGCTAGTGATGTATTATTTCCATCAAGTTACCTTTATGATGTACAGTCTTAAAGCGGAGCTCCACCCTAAAGTGGAACTTCCGCCCATCGGAACCCTCCCCCCCTCCGATGCCACAATTGGCACCTTTCAGGGGGGAGGAGGGTGCAGATACCTGTATAATACAGGTATCTGCACCCACTTCCCGGCATAGACAGCCGCAGAATCTGCAGCTATTACACCACTTCCTGCGGGGTCCCTGCTGTCTGCTGGGAAACACACGGATACCAGAGACAGCAGGGACCATCCATATTGCGCATCGTGACTCGCGCATGCGCAGTAGGGAACCGGGAAGTGAGGCTGCAAGGCTTCACTTCCTGATTCCCATACCGAAGATGGCGGCGGCAGCACCCGAGAGCCGAGCGACAGATCGGCTTCGGGTGCCGTCATCGCGGGCGCACTGGACGGGTGAGTGTCCATATTTTAAAAGTCAGCAGCTGCATTATTTGTAGCTGCTGACTTAAAAAAAAAAAAAAAAAACTACGGAACTCCCGCTTTAATGTTTTTGTTAATGTTATGATTTTCTATGTGCCACGTTTGCCTCATTAAACAAATTTAAATAGTTTCACTTGCATTGTGCAAGTTATATATTTTTGGTGATAGTTGGTAAAAATGGCTGAACCCAGGGTGTCAGAGGACTTGCAGAGTCGGGGCAACCAGTGACAGATTCTTCCAGTGGCACTCACGAGGGTAGCACTACAGCTCTTAAATCCCTAAGCGTGACTCAGGACCACGTAGGCATTTATTTTCAAATAAAATCCTGGTTGTTATGTCTACCTGGTCCTTACTTAGAGTCTGTATAAAATGAGTATCATTTTTCCAGGTTGATATACAGTACCCAGGAAAAAATGTGATACAGTTGGACCAATTGAGCGGCTCTATAATAGCGCAGAAAATGGGGAACTCCTAGACCGCCTCGTCACATGGAAGTATACAAAGCGGAGCGAATGCTCTTCAACCACTAATACCCCAAATGAATTGCAGTCTCCTGAAAAATGCAGCTGGTACCGGAGTCGGCAGAGACCGATAGAGAAATATAGGATTCAAGAAATAACTGTCATCTTAAAGCAATGTCCCACTCCAAAAATAATTTTAGCATTTTCAGCTTAATTAAAAACGATTAATAACATTTGGAAAAAAAAAAATTGTTACTCACCTTAATGCCTGTTGCTAGGGGGTCCCTCGTAATCTGCCTCCTTACTCACCTCGACTCCTTACGTTACTTCCTCAGCGCCCTCGTCGCCGGAAGGAAGATCGCCTCTACCCCCGCTCTCTAGGCAATAATCTGGGACACGTCACAGGTCCCAGATGATTGCGCGGCCAGTCACGGCGCGCGGCGCGGCTCACGCATGTGCAGTAGGTGCCCGGCTGTGAATCCACGGCCAGGCGCCCACAGTTAGAATGCCAGCGCCGCCGAGCGGAGAGGGAGACGAGCAGGGCTTCGATCCCTTGAATCGCTGGACCCTGGGACAGGTAAGTGTCCGATTATTAAAAGTCAGCAGCTGCAGTATTTGTAGCTGCTGACTTTTAATTTTTTTTTTTTAAGCGGAGCTCCACTTTAATGGCCACTAGGAGTGGAAGAATATGTTCTGCACTGGGCACAGCTTCCATGCAGGAAATCCTGGGTATAATCAGATTTTAAATGGTACCAGCTTAGTTTTGGCACAGATGACAGCAATGATGCACCATTTTTCCTTCAACTGTCCCCTAAAGCAGCACTGACTGCTGTCATAGCCTCTGCACTCTTCTTGTACTGTTGGTGGTCATACTCCTGATGCACCTACTACAATGTCATATTCCCTGAACTCCTCTCCTGTACATACTGTTTGTTGTCATACCCTTTGCATTCTTCTTCTGCAGATACTGCTTGCTTTCATACCCTCTGTACTTCTCTTCTGCACATCCTGCTTGTAGCAATATCCTCCCACTCCTCTCCTGCTCCATTTTAACTCTGCATATAAATCTGTTCTTTATAATTTTATTATTCACCAATGTTTTTAACTAGGTTAGGTTCATAGAAGCTTCACTATTTTTTTTTTTAATTTACAGGTATTTTTATGATTATACTGCCACCTACTGACACAACCGTGCATTGAACCTGAATGAAGCATAAGTGTGCTCCTAAATTTACTACCACAACCTTTCTATCAGTACTAGAATTAAATGGGCGGAGCGTACATAATAATTCAAATGATTATTGTAGATGACTTTTCCGAGACAAGGTCCCTGAAAGAAACCCTTTTAAGGAATTGCAATTGCTCTCCTAAAAAAAATACTAGCTTTCTAGCTTATTGTGCTGATTTATTGGTTTCTGTACTTTCTATGTGACTGACCTAGTATGCACTCTTCCAGGTCAGTAACTTAGAATTTAGAAAAGCCAATGGATAAGCATGATAGCCAGGCAACTGGCATTTTCACATGTGGATGAGTAACTATAACTTATGTATTTATATCTAAATAGAGTTCCTAAATGTGGTGCTTTCATTTATGTAATAAAAATTAGGCCAGCAAGCAGAATTGCCCACACCTTCCCCTGAATCCCATTGGATTCATTGTAGCTGAAACACTTTCTTCTCTGGGGTTCCGTGGGGATTGCTGCTGTCTTCAGCTGTGAAATGTTAGGTAAGTATCAGCTGAATGCAGAACTGAAATCAATTTACTTTGGGGGACAAGAAATAATTGTGTTCTGCTCTTAAAGAAATACTGAACTGAAAGACTTATAGAAGAGGCCATTGCTGACCTCTTTGTGAAAATAGTTGTTGCCATCTGGTCAGATACATAGACAACCCCTTTTTTTGCCATTTGGCACCATTAAAGTCTGCAACATGGCAGGTGGGCTTTAGCGAGTAAATATATAGCATGAAGTACTTCCAAACGTCCCCATCTAGTAATGCTAACATCTTCGCTAGACATGTGCAATTCTTATTGTTCTGAATATAAATTCAGATGAATTTTTGGTTATTCAGAGATACGAATGTATCCGAATCTCCGAATGAAATAGTAACGGATTTTGTGGAAATTTGTTCAATTTCGTTTCGTACATTTGTTTTCTAATGAATTCCAAATTTTCGGAACAATTCGAATTTGGATCAATCGAAAAATGATCGTCTGATTCAATCTCTGTGTAAGACCCCTTTCACACTGAGGGCGTTTTGCAGGTGCTATAGCGTTAAAGATAGCGCCTGCAAAACACCCTAAAACAGCTGCTCAATGCATTCCAGTGTGAAAGCCCGAGGAGCTTTTTTGGAGCGGTGAACTCACCGCTGCTCCCCATTGAGATCAATGGGGCGGCGCTGCAATACCCCTGGCAAAACGCCACTCCGGCTGCGTTTTGCGGACGGATTTAACCCCTTTTCGGCAGCTAGCGGGGGGTTTAAAACCGCCCCGCTAGCGGCCGAATAGCGCATCTAAAACAATGGTAAAGCGGCGCTAAAAATAGCGCCGCTTTACCTCTGACGCCCTAGGCAGCGCAGTGTGAAAGGGGTCTAAAGAATAACTTGTTGTTAAGGAGTAGGCTGGGAAGCCGGTCACTGTGTCCTTAACATCCTATGATTCATCAGCTGTCAGCAGTCTTCCCTCGAGGCGATTCAGTTCGCAGTTGCAGCGCTATACAAATCATTCATTCATTCATTCATTCATTCATTCCCCACTGACAGCTGAAATATAAACAAAAGAATGCCGGCATTGAAAAATTCTGAAAAAAAAACCCCGTGGGGTTCCTCCCCCAATCCATACAAGGTCCTTATCCGAGCATGCAGGCCAGGAAAGAGGGGGGGGTGGGACAAGCGAGCGCCCCCCCCCTTTGAACCATACAAGGCCACATGCCCATGGGGGACAAGGGCCTCTTCCATTAAACCCTGGACGGTCCCCCTATGTGAATGAGTAAGGGGTACCCCTACCCATTCACCAAAAGAGTGTAAAAAGGGAGTAAAGACACAACACGAGTTTGACAATTCCTTTATTAAAAATGTAAGAAAAATGTCCCCTAAATTAGCTCCATCGTCCACCACACCGCCGGATTTGAGCGAAGAAAAAAAACACAAAAACCTACACGCTTGTCAAAGGCTCCAGCCATCTGCCTGCTTCGCTGTCTGACAGTTCTTAAATAGCTAAGGGGCAGGGCCATCCATTGAGGTCACCGGGTGGCCCTGTCTTCTTGCGACATCTTTGACAGAGGCATGCTGGGTTGATGACATCACAAGGGGGTGGGGTCACTCGATGACCTCTTACTTATTTAAGAAATGTCAGAATTTGAATCGATCATTATTCGACTGATCCAAATTCAAATCGTTCTGAAAATGTGGAATTCTTTAGAGAATAAATAAACTAAACAAAATTAAACTAAACTGAGCTAATTCCGAAACGAATCAACAAATCAACAAAACTTACCTAGTAATTTACCTAGAGTTAGGTGGTTAGGGTTAGGGTTTGTGTTTCCCCTTGAAGAACAAGGTTAGGACTCAGGGATTGGAATAGGGACCTCCTCTAAATGTCAAAGGTCAGCAGGCATGTGCCCCAGAGGTCAAGAGGCGTGGCTGACCCCCCCCCCCCAAAGTGTTCCGCCTACCCCAACTAAGTTGGGGAATGAACAAGTCGGGGAAGCACTTTCACGTGATCAGTCGTCTCTCTCTCTCTATTTCCTCCTCGCGCCCCGGCTGACGTCAGTGGGGGAAACTCAGCTCCACCCACTGCATCTGTCAGCCAGGCAGAGGAGAGAGACGATCTGTGACGAAGGAACCGCTCTGAAATCCGGTAAAGGAGGCATTTTTTTTTAAATAAAACACAAACTGCTGCCATTAGGGAACCAGCAAAGTAATTTAAGTGGGTTAACAACCACTTTAACTCTGCATGTGGGCACGGGAATTACTTTCCCTGGCACCCAAGGCATGATGAAATTGTGCATTCAGCCATTTACAATATCTCACAAAAGTGAGTACACCCATCGCATTTTTGTAAATATTTTATTATATCTTTTCATGTGACAACACTGAAGAAATTAAACTTTGCTACAATGTAAAGTAGTGAGTGTACAGCTTGTATAACTGTGTAAATTTGCTGTCCCCTCAAAATAACTCAACACACAGCCATTAATGTCTAAACCGCTGGCAACAAAAGTGAGTACACCCCTAAGTGAAAATGTCCAAATTGGGCCCAAAATGTCAATATTTTGTGGGGCCACAATTATTTTCCAGCACTGCCCTAACCCTCTTGGGCATGGAGTTCACCAGAGCTTCACAGGTTGCCACTGGAGTCCTCTTCCACTCCTCTATGATGACATCACAGAGCTGGTGGATGTTAGGGACCTTGCGCTCCTCCACCGTCCATTTGAGGATGCCCCACAGATGCTCAATAGGGTTTAGGTCTGGAGACATGCTTGGCCAGTCCATAACCTCAGCTTCTTTATTATTATTATTATTATTATACACGATTTATATAGCGCCAACAGTTTACGCAGCTCTTTCCAATGTATAGGGGGGACAACACAATTACAGTACAGATCAATACAAAAGGTACAGGAGGGCCCTGCTCATAGAGCTTACATTCAAAAGGGAGGGGGTGGTGGTACAAAAGGTAATAGCTGCAGAGAATGATTTAGCAAGGCAGTGGTTGTCTTGGAGGTGTGTTTGGGGTTGTTATGTTGGAATACTGCCCTGTGGCCCAGTCTCTGAAGGAAGGGGATCATGCTCTGCTTCAGTATGTCATAGTACATGTTGGCATTCATGGTTCCCTCAAACTGTAGCTCCCCAGCACTCATGCAGCCCCAGACCATGACACTCCCAACACCATTCTTGACTGTAGGCAAGACACACTTGTCTTTGTACTCCTCACCTGGTTGCCACCACACACGCTTGACACTATCTGAACCAAATAAGTTTATCTTCATCTCATCAGACCACAGGACATGGTTCCAGTAATCTATGTCCTTAGTCTGCTTGTCTTCAGCAAACTGTTTGCAAGCTTTCTTGTGCATCATCTTTAGAAGAGGCTTCCTTCTGGGATGACAGCAATGCAGACCAATTTGATGCAGTGTGCAGCTTATGGTCTGTGCACTGACATGCTGACCCCTCACCCCTTCAACCTTTACAGCAACGGTGGCACCACTCATATGTCTATTTCCCAAAGACAACCTTTGAATATGATGCTGAGCACATGCACTCAACTTCTTTGGTCGACCATGGCGAGGCCTGTTCTGAGTGGAATCTGTCCTGTTAAACCACTGTATGGTCTTGACCACCATTCTGCAGCTCAGTTTCAGGGTCTTGGCAATCTTATTATAGCCTAGGCCATCTTTATGTAGAGCAACACTTTTTTTTCTTGTCCTTAGAGAGTTCTTTGCCATGATGTGCCATGTTGAATTTCCAGTGACCAGTGAGAGTGTTAACACCAAATTTAACACACCTTCTCCCATTCACACCTGAGACTTTGTAACACTAATGAGTCACATGACATTGGGAGGGAAAATGGCTAATTGGACCCAATTAGGACATTTTCACTTAGGGGTGTACTCACTTTTGTTGCCAGCGGTTTAGACATTAATGGCTGTGTGTTGAGTTATTTTGAGGGGACAGCAAATTTACACTGTTATACAAGCTGTACAATCACTACTTTACATTGTAGCAAAGTGTAATTTCTTCAGTGTTGTCACATGAAAAGATATAATAAGATTTTTACAAAAATGGGAGGGTTGTACTCACTTTTGTGAGATACTGTATGTTTCGCTTAGACCCCATTCACACTGCCTTGTGCTTGTTACACATTTTTTGCGCATTTCCAGAACGTGCAAGCATGAATGCAGCATCAGTGAACAATTACAAGAACATTGTTAGTGGACAGAAAGGAAACCTTTATTGAAGAAGAGACATAAAGTCTCCTCTCTAATAAGCCTACCTGCCAGCCACCTTTGTAACACAGACACATTTCACTTCAAGCTAGTCATACACATTGTAACCTGATTGTACAATCTGGTTTGGATCTACCAAAATCATAAAATATGAGGGCCAACCAAAAAATGTATGCAGTTTATTTCCAATGCGACAGACCCTTAGATTACATAGTTGTTAGTAGATCTAAAAAAGATTGTGCCATCAGATTTTAACAACTATGGTCAATTTTAGGTTTAAAAAGAAAAAAAGCAAGCAGCAGAAAGGTAAAGATGTAACCATATAAGAAATAGGATTGGATAAAGAATGGAAAATATTTAGCGTACTTGACTGTGATTGGATCTCGAAGAAGACCACTGCCTTCTGCTGTCACCACAATATCAGATACAACTTGGTTCAGGGGGTTGGTGAATACTACTTCAGCCTTAACAGGCTTATGTATTTGGATTGGTCCTTTTATCTGAAAAAATAAATAAAAATCATACAATTGTTATTATGCTTAAAGTAGAACAGAACTTAAAAAGCAAACATTTACAATGTTATGGGAAACATCTAGAAATGTTACTTATGCCTAAGCAGTACCCTTAAATTCCTTCAGAAAAATAGCAGTTCATTTCCTGGTAGGTGCATTGTGAGATCTAAGGCACTGCTGCTTCTGACCTAAAATATCATGAGCTTTAGAGTGAGATTTGGTGATGTCACTACTGTGCTGCTCACTAATCTCCCTGCTGAAGGCTCTGATATGAGGAAGCAAAACCCTGCCTCTACCAAGATGGCCTCTTCCACACAGACACAGTACAGAACAAGATATGGTAATTCAGTAATGGGGAAAAGATCAGCTGCAGGAAGACCACAGGCAGTACTGGTGACTAGTCCTTTGCCCTCTGCTTCCTTTGTTGGCACAGCTTCTAGAGGGTTGTTCCTTTTTAAAGAAAACTTTGTGATAGAAATGCTGGAGCTGTCATTAATTGCTCTCTAACCAGTTTCATGCCAGCTTATAGGCAAATGATGCTGGCAGGAACACTCTGCCACCCTGGATGGATGTCATATGACGTCCTCCGCCTCTCGCCACTACTGCGGGCCCCCGGGAGCCCACAGCGCGGTGAACGGGAATCAGGTGTGTCCCAATTAAATTGGCTCTTTACCACGTGACCGGCTGTGTCCAATCAGAGCCGGTCAAACGCGTAAACAAACCACGTGTAACTGCCTGTTATTGAGTTCTTTTCACAGATCGCGGGAACAGTGAGTTACCCCTTTACTGTGAATATTACGGTGCCCAGATTGCCCCCCCTGAATAAAGAGGACCTGTCATCATCATCCCATCTGAGTACCTGTCTGAGCACAGAGTACCTGTTACCCCATCAGGAGTACTGCCATGATACTTGTGATCCCATCAGGAGTACCTGTCCCATGAGCCCATCAGGAGTACCTGTCCTGTGAGCCCATCTGGAGTACCTGTCCCGTGAGCCCATCAGGAGTACCTGTCCCATGAGCCCATCAGGAGTACCTGTCCCATGAGCCCATCAGGAGTACCTGTCCCGTGAGCCCATCAGGAGTACCTGTCCCATGAGCCCATCAGGAGTACCTGTCTCGTGAGCCCATTAGGAGTACCTGTCCCATGAGCCCATTAGTCTCCGATGTGCAGCCCATTAGTCCCCGACATGCAGCCCATTAGTCCCTGATGTGCAGCACATCACACCAATGGCCAATCGGCAAATGCCAACAGCACAAGACCCCCAGGAGGAAATGGCCAGTACAAGCGCTGAAATTTCACGCCAAAGAATTAGGGTCCAAACACAGTTTCTGGATGCCTTAGCAAACCCATTGTGGCTGCCTTCTAGCACAGGATCAGCCACGATCCCCCCCCCTTCCACAGCACAGCCAGGTGTGCAGGTCAGGACCGAAGGTTTCTCTAAAATAGATTTTTTACATTTACTTTTCCCTGATAAATTAGTTCAAAACATCGTGGACCAAATTAATCTTTTTGCTCATCAATTTATAGAAAAGAACCCCAGCTCAAGCTATGCCTGCCCTTTCGAATGGAGATCCCTAACAGTGGAGGAGCTTAAATTGTTTTTAGGCCTTACAATCAACATGGGGCTTACTAAAAAAAAATTAATTGCATGCATATTGGTCTACCTACCCCATCCACCACATGCCAATTATTTTCAGCTGTCATGTCAGGTCCTGTTATGACATGATAATGTGCTTCCTGCATTTCAGTGATAACTCGCAATGCCGCGCTCCCAAATCATCCTGACTTTGATAAAATGATATAAAATTTGCCCCCTAAATTTGTTTTTTAAGGAGGTTTGCCGGACTTTATATCCCTGACCAGAACATCTCTGTGGACGAATCCCTGGTCCATTTCACAGGCCGGCTGGCATTCAAGCAGTATATCCCCAGTAAGAGGGCCAGGTATGGATTAAAGCTCAGCAAGCTCTGTGAAAGCTCCTCCGGATATTTGCATGACTTTCGTGTGTACAAAGGCAAAGACTCCCAGCTCCAGCCCCGTGAGTGTCCAACGTACATGGGAATAAGCGGCAAAATTGTCATGGAGTTGACATTCCCACTCTTCCAAAAGGGGTATCACATTTATATGGATAATTATTATACTAGTTTGCCCCTTTGGCCTGTGGTTTGAACTGGTTTGGACTAGTTTGAAAACTTTGGCCTGTGGTACAGCAAGAAAAAACAGGAAGGGCTTCCCACAGCGTTTAGTCACCACAAGGCTAAAAGGGGGGAATCGGAAAGTCTGAGGAACGAGGAAGTGTTGGCCGTGAAGTAGAGGGATAGGAAAGATGTGTTTCCCCGTGACGTGGGGAAAGCCATAGGGAAGTCCCCATGACGTCCCCATGCGTCAGAGGGGGGTGGGGTTACCAGGTGGCCCCGCCCTCCGTTATAAAAGAACTGTCAGTCCAAGCGAAGCCTCACACACCGGGAGCCTCCCATTGCGAGGAGTGGCCCAAGAAGAGACCGACGCCCTGGAAGAAGATACCGGAGAGAAGCCTCAGAGACCGATGCCGTGGAAGAAGATACCGAAGAGAAGCCTCACCCAGACACCGATGCTGGATGAGAAGGCCAAGAAGAAGCGGATCGGAGGAAGAAGAAGATGGAAGAAGAAGATGCCGGAAGGAGAAGATGAAGAAAGGAAGACCAGAAGAAAGAAGAAAGAAGATTTTAATAAAGGAATTGTCAAAGACCGTCTCCTGTAATTTTTACAATTTTTGACACTTTTTTTGGTGAAATGGTAGGGGTACTTTTGTACCCCCTTACCATTTCACACGGGGGGGGGGGGCGGGATCTGGGGGTCCCCTTGTTAAAGGGGGCTTCCAGATTCCGATAAGCCCCCTGCCCGCAGACCCCCACAACCACCAGGCACGGTTGTGGGGATGAGGCCCTTGTCCTCATCAACATGGGGACAAGGTGCTTTGGGGGTCTTAGACCCCCAAAGCATCCTCCCAATGTTGAGGGCATGTGGCCTGGTATGGTTCAGGTGGGGGGGGGGGGGTGCTCTCGTCCCCCCCTCTTTTCCTGCGGCCTGCCAGGTTGTGTGCTCGGATAAGGGTCTGGTATGGATTTTGAGGGGGACCCCACGCCATTTTTTTTTTGCTGGGTTTCCCCTTAAAATCCATCCCAGACCTCAAGGGTCTGGTATGGATTTTGAGGGGGACCCTACGCCATTTTTTTTTTTGGCTGGGGTCCCCCTTAATATCCATCCCAGACCTGAAGGGCCTGGTTATTGAATTTGGGGGGACCCCTACGCTTTTTTTTTTTTTTTTTTTTTTTTTTTTTATCAATTACTTTATTTTTTATGAATGACTTTCAATGAATGACTGTTCTCTGTATTACGGGAGCCGACAATACACATTAGCCGCGAGCAGTGTTGGTCATCTTACTTTAAAAAAGTAATTAGTTAAGTTACAAATTACTTCTCCCAAAAAGTAATTGCGTTAGTAACTCAGTTACTACATTGGAAAAGTAATTAGTTACGCAGCAAAGTAACTGACTTTTTTTTAAAATATTCTATACGTGTAACTAAGGGGCGGGTCTAGTATTACTGTAACCAAGGGGCACATTTATTATTATTGTTATATATCGTGTAACCAAGGGGCTGCTCTATTATTACTCTAACCAAGGGGCAGATGTGTTATAGCGTGTAAGCAAGGGGCGGGTCTATTATTATTATATCATGTAAGGGGCAGATGGCTAAAGAAGAGGGCGAATGTTAAATTAATGGGCAGAGCTCGATATATAACAATAATAATAAATGCGCCCCTTGGTTATAGTAATACTAGACCCGCCCCTTACGTACACGATAGACGCCCCTTGCAGAGTAACACGAGCATCGGGAGCGTGCAGCATCGCCTCGTACAATTACATGTTAACTGAGCCTGCGCGGTGTAGAGTTCACTCAGAGCTGTTTAGGTTCGGCAATTTTCGGAAGCTCTGTACTCCTTCGTACTGCGCAAGCGCTGCGCCTGCGCAGTACAGGGGGTCCTTATCCGGCGGGGGAACTTTTTCGGCAGGACACCGGAATTACACTACTGCCATCTAGTGGCGGTAGATGTAATTGGGGTAACTAAGCCAAAGTAATGGGAACTGAGTTACCATGAGGGGAAAAGTAATCAGTTAGATTACTAGTTACCCTCTAAAGTAACTGCGTTAGGTAACTCAGTTTATTTTAACTCAGTTACTTACATCACTGGCCGCAAGTGATTTTAAATAGCTTTCTTTTCTGCAAAAATTACACTTTTTGCAGAGACAGTTCTAAGCACAGGAAACATGCGCCCCTTTACATGCATACTATAGACACCCCCCAGGTACGAAATTTAAAGGAATATTACACTTTTATTGTTTCAATTTAATCATTATTAAAATCACTGCTCCCGACAAAACGGACGTTTTTAAAAGTTTTTTTTGCATTGATACATGTCCCCTGGGGCAGGACCCAGGACCCCAAACACTTTTTATGACTAACTTTTTAAAAATAAATGACTTCAATGACTGTTCTCTGTATTAAAAGCACTCGCGGCTATATGAATATCAATTCATATAGCCGCGAGTGCTTTTAAAAGACATTTTAAAAAGCAACATTAAATCCCCGAACACCGGACCCGAACCCGAACATACAGTCAATTGTTCGGGTTCGGGTCCGGGACCCGAACACCCTAAAGTCGGGTTCGCTCAACCCTATTTACAACGCATTCATCACCTATCAAAAATCTACTGAAATACCCAACACCTGCCTAAAATGTATTGCAGACGTTGTCACTGCCCTGATCTATCAACAAGGATCCCCCCCAGAAAGCATTCGCTCCGATTGTCTCAGCAGACTGCATGAGCGTCATTTTCCTGACAATATTCCACCATCAGCAACCAGAAGAAGACGCCAAAAAAAAAAAAATGTCAGTGTACAGCAAAAGAGGACTTAGGAAAGACACCAGTTTCTATTGTCCTCAATGTCCCGTCCAACCTGGCCTTTGCATCGGAGAATGCTTCAGACGCTATCACACTCTTGTAAACTATTAGCCCATATTTCAAATAGACTGCCATTTCCCCATTTTCAATTTCTATGCTGACTATTTTCCTGGTGCCTCAACCAACCATACCACTGCCTTCCATGTGAACCTGTCCTGTTTATGACAGGACTATGCCTCTGCCTGACGTCTGCATTGTTTATCCACCATGTTTCTGCCTTTCACGTGAACTGACCCTGGACTGAATCGACTATGCCTTTGCTTACCGTCTATTTCTGCCTTTTACCTGCTCTGACCTCGGCCTGTTGACCATGTTTTTACCTGCCCCTTGGACTGATCTTTCACCCTTTTTTTTTTCTCAAAATTTTTGCTCTTTTCGCTTATATTGCAAAAAAAAAAAAACTGTGGTTATTAAATACCAAAAGTCCACAGGCGCCGCTAATAAAAAGCAACACTCTTTAAAGTATTAAAAGAGGAAAAGATGATAATCCCCTCATCACGTGAGAATCAAACCTGCTTACCAGATGTCAGCAAGTGATAAGCATTGATTAATAACTTCCCAAGGGATCACATCTGAACTTAGTAAGTAGATGGCTAAAATACACTGCAAAGTTGGCATCCATTCACTTGTCCCAGGCAGCAACAAAGCAGTAAACTTCCAGGAGTCAGTGGGTGTCTCACCCAGTCAAGGGGTTATCATAACCAAATGGAAATAAAGCAGCATATAGTGAGCCTGTCTCACTTGTGAAAGGATTTATTGTAGCACCTTACATGTACAGTCAATAAGAATGATCATCATAAAACAAAACAGCCACAGCATTCTGCGTGCTTGTGTCTCATAGCCAGCCTAACGTGTTTCATCCGAGTGGATATCATCAGAGGCGTGGCTCTACTACACAAGCACATACTTTTAAGTGTGTCACCAGGTGACGCAAATCACGGAGGAATCAACCCCCAGGATGATTCGAAAACCCGAAAATATGGTGCGCATCACGTCCTGCGCCTGCGTTACATACATAGGAAATACCTTTCAGATGCGAGAGACGGAGGAGGGGCCCCCGGACAGACACACCAATGGGAAACATATCCTCTAGCTGCTAGATGCTATCATGTCAGCGCTAGGTATATACATACACAAAAAATACATTTACTATAGCGATGTCACTTAAATAATATATAAATGGCTTAAGGATACAAAACAAATTTATAGGAGGATCACATAAGTCATGCAATGTATAAAAACATATATAAAATTGCAATAAACGAATACAATAAAAACAGTG
Organism: Lithobates sylvaticus; assembly: GCA_028564925.1. Taxonomy (NCBI): domain Eukaryota; kingdom Metazoa; phylum Chordata; class Amphibia; order Anura; family Ranidae; genus Lithobates; species Lithobates sylvaticus. The sequence continues at coordinate 148,301,380 of CM053037.1, forward strand.
CATATATATATATATATATATATATATATATATATATATATATATATATATATATATATATATATATATATATATATATATATATATATATATATATATATATATATACACATACATACATACACACAAATGGCTTAAGGATACACTCCTCTTAACTGAGGGATCACATGAGCCATACGATTCATCTATAGGTCTTTAATTTGTTGGTTGAGTATAAATATGATGGACTGGAAGCTTCTTGAATACAGGAAACAACTTTACTTGCATGGAGGATAGCAGGACATATCTTAACAGCATGGAAACAGGCACACCCCTTCTCAACAGCATATGCTTTGTCAAATTACATTCAGCTTCTTCTGGATATGACTATGACATTCCATCGACAAAGGCTTGGTGAGTGCATCAGCAGTCATCTCCTCCGACAGGAAGTATTGAATGTCAATAACACTTGAGGGATAATCAACGCTCTTGATTATCCCTCAGTAGGCGATACTGGACATCGATGTGTTTGGTCCTAGGATTGACCCTTTTTGAATGTGTAAGCTTTATACATCCCTGGTTGTCTTCAAAAATGGGAATTGGTTCTGACATGTCTACCCCAATGTCCATTTAAAAGGTGAGGAATCCATATCGCTTCTTGACACGTGTGTGCTGCTGCAATGTACTCTGCTTCAGATAGAGCGACAGTTACCTGCATTCATTTAGACCAACTTATGGTTCCTTCCCCATACTGGAAAAATAATCTACTTGTGGATTTGTGGTATGTGCAGTCCCCCATCCGTTCAGCATCCACATACTTGACCAGTTTTGGCTTAAATGTTGGTGGTAACCGTAATTTCATCTGAATTGTTCCTTTGCAGTACTGTATCACTCTTTTTACTGCATTCCAGTCACGCTGACAGGGAGCTGAGACTTTCCTGCATAGTATGCCCACTGCTCCAGCATAGTTTGGTCTTGTCACAGTGGCAACATATAGCAGCTTACCAATTTCTCTGCGATACATGTCATTGTTGGGTAGCAAGTTTTCTGCTTCATTGCTCTTTTGATATCCTGGTTCCATAGGAGTTTTGACTTCCTTTGCATTTTGCATATGGAATTGTTCCAAGATTTCTGAGATTTTCGGAGATAACTTCCATCTTCTTCTCTTTCTATTTGGATTCCCAGATAGTAGCTGATGTTCCCTAGCTCTTTGATTTCGAAAAAATTTTTAAGCTTGTGTACTATTTAAATCTAATCCCCTTCATGTTCAAAACAGGTTATCATCAACATAGATAAGGATGTATAACCCAGCCCGCTGCTTAACAACCAGCAATTTCTTCACACAGAATTCGGATTGGTCAATTGTTTTTCGATCGATCTGAATTCTAATCATTTTGAAAAGTTGGAATTTGTTAGAACATTAATAAATTAAACAAATTTTAACAAAAACTAAAAGAAATTTTACAAAAATGAAACAAATTCCAAATCCAAACTAAACGAATTCCATAATGAAATTAAATTAGTAACATAACGAATCTATCCAAAACAAAAACCAAAACAAATTTTTCCATTCTGCACATGTCTACTTTAAACCATTTTTAATGGAGTACTTTTAACGGGTCTTGAGGGTAGTCTGTTTTGTAGGTAGGTTGCAGCCATGACTGCTTCTCCCCAGTACTTGTGAGGTAGTTTGGCATCCGACAACATGCACCTGGCCATTTCTATAAGAGTGCGGTTTTTCCTTTCTGTTACACTGTTTTGTTCAGGAGTGTATGGCACGGTTGTCTGGTGTACTATTCATTTTCTCTTCAGGTATGAGGCCACTTCTTATACCATCCCTGGTTTCCATTGGAATTTGTTGCTAGACATGGCAACAAACTCTTGAAATGTCTCTGATGTTTCATGCTTGTGTTTCATCAGATAAACAGTTGTGTACCTGGAATAATCGTCAATGAAAGTCAGTAGATATCTGTTCCCACCTGACGTGGGAGTTTTCATTGGACCGCATACATCATTGTGTATGAGCTGAAGGGGGTGGGTAGTTTTTCTTTGAGAGGTCTGTGGAAGCACGTGTGGCTTTTGCTTCTATACAGCACTTGCATTTAAAGAGCACTTTGCAAGGCATCATTGTCAAATTTTCGAATGTCCTGTAAAGCTTCTGGACTTCTGTGTCCCAGCTGTCTGTGCCAAAAGTGAATAAATTTGCTGTGTAGGTCATTAGAGACTATATTGGCTCGCTGGTTGGTGGTGATGAGCCTGTATAGGTGATCATCCAGTTTTCCTTCCAGTTTTCCTACAACTACCAGCTGGCTGAGAGAGAAGAAGAGACTGCTGGGTGAGCAAAAAGTCTGGTCTAGGCCTAGATCGCTCTCTTGGGCCCCCCCGGCCTTGATCTGCAAGCAGGGACTGTGTGTCTGAGTGTGCTGCGGCCAAGTTGCAGCCTGTGCAAGAAAGAATCAAGCGGGTAGTCAAAGGGGCATCTGCCAACACCATTGCCTTACTGTTTGGCGGCAGCCCTGGGGCCGCTCCTGCTCCATTTACTCTGCATCTACAAAAATCTAGGTGGGCTGCGGCACGGTGCGACGGAAGTCACACGCCATCCTCTGAGCTAGGACCCTGAGGGAGATCCTGTGTAACTGTCCGCTTGTCACTCTAATTCTTTTGTTCAGCACTGACTGACAGGTGGAACCTTTATTGCCTTCCTCTTGTTTCTCTGGGGAATGTTTTAATCACCAGACACTTCCTGCTTCCTCTAGTTTTGGAGAAAGGGGCCTTCTCATTCATGGAGCATTCACATGCAAGCCAGCAGTACCTCATGGGAAGGCGATTGTTTATGGAAGTTTCCTAAAGTTTAAAGTTTGCACCCCTTAGCAAGCAGAGCAAGGTATGCAGTAAAGGTGCATTGTCATTGTCAGTATATATGTTTTTAGGCATAAATTGAGTCCATGCTGTTAGTTAAAAGATATGCTGTAGACAATCCACATGTTTGAACATATAGTCATGTCTCCTTAAAGCGGGATTCCGCCCACCTATCATTTTTTTTTTCAGGATCGTTTATATGTTTTAAAAAGGACAATGTAGTACTCATGTTTTGTGTTTCACAGTTCCCCCACTTGCCGATTTCGTGACAAAGGATATCTTATAAAAATCTGTCCAGGCGGTTGTCATTTTGCTTGTGGGCATTTGAAGCCCACAAGCATGTATTTCCGGGAGGCGGTGAATGCTGTGCTCAAAGCATTTACCGCTCGATCCCGCGCATGCTCAATGCTAACAGCGAGCAACGGGCGTCATCGTCGAAAGGTCCGAAATCACACGAGATTTCGGCATGACGGCGTTCCCCAATGATTCATGGGAAGACTATTACACAGCTCCCAGGGGTCTTTGCGGAGCCAGAGAAAGGCCCACGAGAGGAGAGCCCGAAAGTCAGGAAACTTATTAAAAATAAAAGGTAATTACGCCAAATTTTATTTTTTTAATGCCCAGTTCAGCATCTATGCCTATAACTGATTGCAATAGGATTAACTCTAAATTTTGTGTACAACACCGCTTTAAATGTTTGATGTTAATTTAGATATATGTGTATAGGTAATGGAACACCGCTTTGTAACTCCACATTGTAATTCTGTTGTAACCCTCCTTTTTTGTGATCTCTGTAAACTAATGTATTGTATGTCATTTTACAGTTTTCACGGTGCAAATGGTGCTTATTGTACAAATGGTGCTTAAAGTGTTTAAGGAGTCAAAAGATTAACCTCTGTGGTGTTCAACCTTAATGCACACCTTTCAGACAAAAGAATAAAAGTTCTGCACCCATCAGAAGCTCTCTACTCGTTATTTACTCAAATCCAATAGGGCTGCTACATTCTGTAAAGCCATCATTTTCGTCAGCATCATTAATTACAGTATCGGTGAGCGGGCACCTGCCCATCCAGCTACATAGACACTGTATACAGACACCTTTGCATTTATTATTGCTGGCATCTGTAGTACCACAGGATACATTACCTTTAAGCAGACAATCACAGTGATCACTTTGTACTCAAACTACACAGGAAGATTCTGCATCCTCTGCTTGCTAAAGCCATACCAGCTGAATTGCTCTTCTCTACCACACAGGATTGCCTTATTCACAGTTCTTTAGGTGCTAGTTGAAGACCTAAAGGCTTCATCTTTAAGACAGAGCTACCTTTAACCCTTTTGTTTCTCTCCCCTCAATCTTTGTAAGTGACTATTGTTATTGAACCTAAAGGGGTTTTCTTTCAGCTATTTTGGACTCTGTTTAATGGAGCCAGTCAAGTTAAAAATCCAATAATTTGCTGAATTTTTTGCTATTTGCCCTAGTGTTACGTGCCTGTGGCCTAAGATACAGAAATGAGTGGTCTGACAAAAAAGTCAGTCCCCTAGCTTTCCACTGCCTGTTCCCATAGGTATCAATTGAGTGAACAAGAGTTTGACTGTATTTAACTACATTGTGCTTCTTTGCATTTTTTTACTAACAAATATCCTTAGCCAGCATAATAATAGTGATTTGTTACCTAAGATACTCACATATTGTTCAAGTTTATGTTGTTCACTTTGATATACCTTTCTTGCTACAGTAAACAAAGTTAAGCTGTTTCATCAGTACCGTGTAAGTCTGTTATTATTTGTGTCAATGGGTAATGACTGAACCCAGGGTGTCAGAGGTGTCAGAGCACTTGCAGAGTCAGGGCAACCAGTGGGGTACAGATTCTACCAGCGGCCCTCACGAGGGTAGCGCTACATTTAAGTTGTGCATTCATCACCCTGCAACTTAACTGTGAGACCGTGGTTTGCAAGACTTTTCACTGATAGAAGACTGCCTTCTAGTTCTGGAATATACAGCACTGTCTTTACAAGCATGTATCTGTGCTTGTATCCTTGTGGTGTAATGCGGTTCAGAAAGCCCTGGCCTTTACCCTTCTGCAGTGATGCTTTTCCCTGTTTGCTAGGAAAACATTGTCTTTTACACTGTAATCATTGTTTGTGAAGAAAGTCTCATTGCTAGTCATGTGGTTTGTCACATCTGAGTCTATGCCCAGCCACGTGGCCTGTTGCTCTGTGTCACTTTAAAGGTGCCACTCCATGATGTGTCTGCAGTTTTTTTTGTGGCTGCTTTGACAATTTTGTGGATAGCTCTAGCTTTCACTGCTCGGCTTTCCAGATAGAACAGTCCTTATTTAAGTGACCAGTCCTTTTACAGTGAAAATAGGCTCTGATTTCTTTGTTTGCTTTTGCTTGCCTTTCTTTCCTGTCACATTCATCTGTCCCTCCGTTTGTGGGTCTGTCTGTGTTCAGCACTTGCCACATGTCGTCCTTGCTGAGAAGCATTTCTAGCTTGAACTTCAGTGCTGGCAGGACTCATGCAACCCCAGACCATGACACTTCCACCACCATGCTTTACTTTAGGCAAGACACACTTGTCTTTGTACTCCTCACCTGGTTGCCGCCACACACGCTTGACAGCATCTGAACCAAATATCTTGGTCTTCTTAGATCACGGGGCATAGTTCCAGTAATCCATGTCCTTAGTCTGCTTGTCTTCAGCAAACTGTTTGCGGGCTTTCTTGTGCATCATCTTTAGAAGAGGCTTCCTTCTGGGACGACAGCCATGCAGATCAATTTGATGCAGTGTATGGCGTATAGTCTGAGCACTGACAGGCCGACCCCCTACCCCTTCAACCTCTGCAGCAATGCTGGCAGCACTCATATGTCCATTTCCCAAAGACAACCTCTGGATATGACGCTGAGCACATGCACTCAACCCCCTTGGTCGACCATGACGAGGCCTGTTTTGGGTGGAACCTGTCCTGTTAAACCGCTGTATGGTCTTGGCCACCGTGCTGCAGCTGTTTTAGTGTCTTGGCAATCTTTTTATAGCCTAGGCCATCGTTATGTAGAGCAACAATTGTTTTTTCAGATCCTCAGAGAGTTCTTTGCCATGAGGTGCCATGTTGAACTTCCAGTGACCAGTGTGACAACAATAACACCAAGTTTAACAGATCTGCTCCCCATTCACACCTGAGACCTTGTAACACTAACGAGTCACATGACATCGGGGAGGGTAAACTGTTAGGGCCCTTTCACACGGACATGTCCATGTACGGGCTCCGCTTTGCTTAGCAGGGATCACTCCGTCGATCCCCGCTGAGCAGACAGATGACAGGTCCGTCTCTGCACACTGTGCAGGGATGGACCTGTCAGAGCGCCGTTCTCCTCTATGGAGGATCAGATAAAGACGGACCGTAGAGTCCATTTTCATCCGATCCGATCCGCCAGACAGATGGAAAAGTAGGGTTTACATCCGTCACACTTTAATGGATCGCAGTGGGTCGGATGTCAGCAGACATGTCACTGCTTACATCCGTCGCTCCATAGACCTGTATGGAGCATCCGTTCAGGTCCGCCTAAAAAACTAACAGGTGGACCTGAACGGTCCGCCTGTGTGAAAGGGCCCTTATACAAGCTGTACACTCACTACTTTACATTGTAGCAAAGTGTAATTTCTTCAGTGTTGTTACATGAAAAAATATAATGAAATATTTACAAAATGTGAGGGGGTGTACTTTTGTGAGATACTGTATCTATAGATAAAAAAATTATTTTAAGTTAATGTCCGCTCTATTGTTTTTAATGCACTGTTTGATTGTGCTGACATTAGTGGTATCTGAAATATAAGGAAGATTTGTCTATTTGTATATTGTATTTTACCTTAATTTCAAATTTTGGGTTATCAAGCACAACGTTGGTTTGGATAATAAGTGTCCCTACGACCGGTTCATAAGAGCAGAGGAATGTCACCTCTATGGCATTATCTGCAGTTAGGAGGCCATCATACTGAGCGTAGGTTATGGTCAATGGTTCTTCTTTCTCTGGGTAAGCAAAAAAATTCATTTAGTATATTCAATAAAATTGTGTTATAATTATCCTACAAAAATAAAGCACATTAAAGGATAACAAAACTCAAGAACAAAATGTAATATATTGCAGCTTACAATCCTAAAATGTGATGGCTGCATTAGTCTTTTTTTTATTCCAGCTAAGAACATTTTCGGAAAACACCAAAATGCCCTTGTCACTTCCTTTTAACTCCATTAAAGAATATACAGTGGTGTGAAAAAGTGTTTGCCCCCATTCCTCATTTCCTGTTCCTTTGCATGTTTGTCACACTTAAGTGTTTCGGAACATCAAACCAATTTAAACAATAGTCAAGGACAACACAAGTAAACACAAAATGCAATTTGTAAATGAAGGTGTTTATTATTAAAGGTGAAAAAAAATCCAAACTATCATGGCCCTGTGTGAAAAAGTGATTGCCCCCCTTGTTAAAACATACTATAACTGTGGTTGTCCACACCTGAGTTCAATTTCTCTAGCCACACCCAGGCCTGATTATTGCCACACCTGTTCACAATCAAGGCATCACTTAAATAGGAGCTGCTTGACACAGTAAGGTCCACCAGAAGATCCTTAAAAGCTACACATCATGCTGAGACCCAAAGAAATTTAGGAACAATTGAGAAAGAAAGTATTTGAGATCTATCAGTCTGGAAAGGGTTATAAAGCCATTTCCAAAGCTTTGGGAATCCAGCGAACCACAGTGAGAGCCATTATCCACAAATGGCGAAGACATGGAACAGTGGTGAACCTTCCCAGGAGTGGCCGGCCGCCCAAAATTACCCCAAGAGCGCAGCGACGACTCATCCAAGAGGTCACAAAAGACCCCACAACAACGTCCAAGGAACTGCAGGCCTCACTTGCCTCAGTTAAGGTCAGCGTTCATGCCTCCACCATCAGGAAAAGACTGGGCAAAAATGGCCTGCATGGCAGAGTTCCAAGGAGAAAACCACTGCTGAGCAAAAAGAACATCAAAGCTCGTCTCAATTTCTCCACAACACATCTTGATGATCCCCAAGACTTTTGGGACAACATTCTGTGGACCGATGAGACAAAAGTGGAACTCTTTGGAAGGTGTGTGTCCAAGTATATCTGGCGTAGAAGGAACACTGCATTTCAGAAAAAGAACATTATACCAACAGTAAAATATGGTGGTGGTAGTGTGATGGTCTGGGGCTGTTTTGCTGCTTCAGGACCTGGAAGACTTGCCGTGATAAAAGGAACTATGAATTCTGCTGTCTACCAAGAGATCCTGAAGGAGAATGTCCGACCATCTGTTCGTGTACTTAAGCTGAAACGAACTTGGGTTCTGCAGCAGGACAATGATCCTAAACACACCAGCAAGTCCACCACCGAATGGCTGAAGAAAAACAAAATGAAGACTTTGGAGTGGCCTAGCCAAAATCCTGACCTGAATCCTATTGAGATGTTGTGGTATGACCTTAAAAAGGCCGTTCATGCTCGAAAACCCTCTAATGTAACTGAATTAGGACAATTCTGCAAAGATGAGTGGGCCAAAATTCCTCCAGGACGCTGTAAAAGCCTCATTGCACGTTATCGCAAACGCTTGGTTGCAGTTGTTGCTGCTAAGGGTGGCCCAACCAGTTATTAGGTTTAGGGGGCAATCACTTTTTCACACAGGGCCATGATGGTTTGGATTTTTTTTCACCTTTAATAATAAACACCTTCATTTACAAATTGCATTTTGTGTTTACTTGTGTTGTCCTTGACTGTTGTTTAAATTGGTTTGATGTTCCGAAACACTTAAGTGTGACAAACATGCAAAGGAACAGGAAATGAGGAAGGGGGCAAACACTTTTTCACACCACTGTATATCTTTCTTCCTAGCGATCTTCTGTAAACTACCAATTGCCCTGCCCCCTATGTAATGGACACATTTGTAGTCCATCTCAGGAGAGCAGCTTAAGGTGACAACCATGGCTCCATCCATAGATACAGTGGAGCATTAACATCTACCCATGAACAGGAATTGTGTTGTTCGCAGGGTTACCATGTGAAAATAAAGCAGGAGAAGCTTGAATGAAACGAAACTGAATGCAGTCACAACCAAGAACTGGAAATCTGCAATATATTTCATTTTTGGGTTTGGAAACATTTTAATGATACATTTCATTTAGCATATACATCGTTCATCTTATCTTTTCACTTTGCCTTTAAAGTAATTTTAATTATTTTGAGACAATTTACTGAAAAGAAGCAAGGTAGGGAACATAGACATCATTCTTGTTTTTCTGTTATGAAGGTTTTAGTGTATTTTGAAAGGATGAATTTAAAGTGAACCTGTGGTCAGGATATGGACATTCAAGTGTTTAAATATAAATACCCTAAAGTGGAACTTCCGCTCATCGGAACCCTCCCCCCCCTCCGGTGCCACAATTGGTGCCAATTTCAGGGGGGTGCAGATACCTGTATAATAAAGGTATCTGCACCCACTTCCATGCATAGATAGCCAAAGATCCTGCGGCTATTACGCCACTTCCTGCGGGGCCCCCGCTGTCTGCTGGGAAACACACGGATCCCAGAGACAGCAGGGACCGTCCTTATTGCACAGTGCGACTCGCGCATGTGCAGTAGGGAACCGGGAAGTGAAGCCGCAAGGCTTCACTTCCTGATTCCCATACTGAAGATGGTGGCTGCAGCACCCGAGAGCTGATGGACAGATCGGGCTTCGGGTGCCGACATCGCGGGCGCGCTGGACAGGTCAGTGTCCATATTTTAAAAGTCAGCAGCTGCAGTATTTGTAGCTGCTGACTTAACTAAAAAAAAAAAAAATTTTGCCGGACTTCCTCTTTAACAAGCAGTAAGCAAGTTTAAACACAATAATTGGCTGACCTCTGTAGCTGCATGCATGTGAAGCAATTCATTTCTAAATTTCATAGCAGAAGCACTGAAGTCATTCAAATTGTTCTCTAAGGCTGGCCATACACAAGTCATTTATTTCCTTCAACCTACTGGTTGGAGGAAAGAAGACGACTCCATTCTCCCATCCACTATGTGGATGGGGGAATCCATCCTACTGCGCCATTGTATCCTGACTGGGAGGAGATATCACTGCCATGAGAATACACTCATCAGCCAAGCCAGTTATAGCCGGCAAGGCTGATAGAGAGAATATTTTCAAACAGGCTGGTTGTACGTAAGTTGATTGATAGATTGACGTACATACAACCAGCCTGCTCATACATGGATTGAAATTTGGCCAGTCCCTACTGAATTTTGATTCTTGTACTGTATCTATGGCTGGCCTAAGCAGCTCAGTTCTCCCTGCTCCCCCTTACTAGACCTCCTGCTCTGTTTACTTACGAGGTTTGAGGCTGCTGTAAATATTGAGTGTGGGTGGGTGGAAAACAACAACTTTAGTGCTTCTTGTGTGAATTTTGAGGGTAAATTACTCCACAGTGCATCCGGCTACAGAAGGCAGTGAGGGCTTTAAAGCTGATATACTGCTTACATTCTGATCACTGTTGTCACCCTGCAGTACAATAAAGCAATGCAGTTGTGTATAAAATAAAACTGTATAATGTATTTAAAATGTTACATTTTCTGTTCATTTTTCCCTTCCTGAGTAAGAAATTTTTATAAAAACACCATATGAAATAAAAGCCTTGTATGTTTTTTTTTGTTTTTTATGTAAAAATTATTCAGGTCAGAAAATAAGTCACAAAGTTATTGCCTACAAATACTAATGCTGCTAAAATTTGTCTATACGCCAATGGCCTGTGGTCACAAAAGTGGTAAATATATTGGATATTTTCGTAGCCTGGTGCTGTTGGCATGATAACATATACCGTATATACATGAGTATAAGCCAACCCGAATATAAGCCGAGGCACCACAAACAACTGGGAAAACTTATTGACTCGAGTATAAGCCTAGGGTGAGAAATGCGCAGCTACTGTAAGTGGAAAAGAGGGTCAACAATGCCCATTTGCAGCCTCACTGTGCCCATTTGCATGCCTTACTGTGCCCATTTGCAGCCATAGGTCCCCAAACTTCAAACTTAGTAGTTTGAAGTTATAGGGTATAGTAGTTTATAGTATATAGTATAGGGTATACAGTGGTGTGAAAAAGTGTTTGCCCCCTTCCTCATTTCCTGTTCCTTTGCATGTTTGTCACACTTAAGTGTTTCGGAACATCAAACCAATTTAAACAATAGTCAAGGACAACACAAGTAAACACAAAATGCAATTTGTAAATGAAGGTGTTTATTATTAAAGGTGAAAAAAAATCCAAACCATCATGGCCCTGTGTGAAAAAGTGATTGCCCCCCTTGTTAAAACATACTATAACTGTGGTTGTCCACACCTGAGTTCAATTTCTCTAGCCACACCCAGGCCTGATTATTGCCACACCTGTTCACAATCAAGGCATCACTTAAATAGGAGCTGCTTGATACAGTAAGGTCCACCAGAAGATCCTTAAAAGCTACACATCATGCCGAGACCCAAAGAAATTCAGGAACAATTGAGAAAGAAAGTAATTGAGATCTATCAGTCTAGAAAGGGTTATAAAGCCATTTCCAAAGCTTTGGGAATCCAGCGAACCACAGTGAGAGCCATTATCCACAAATGGCGAAGACATGGAACAGTGGTGAACCTTCCCAGAAGTGGCCGGCCGCCCAAAATTACCCCAAGAGCGCAGCGACAACTCATCCAAGAGGTCACAAAAGACCCCACAACAACGTCCAAGGAACTGCAGGCCTCACTTGCCTCAGTTAAGGTCAGCGTTCATGCCTCCACCATCAGGAAAAGACTGGGCAAAAACGGCCTGCATGGCAGAGTTCCAAGGAGAAAACCACTGCTGAGCAAAAAGAACATCAAAGCTCGTCTCAATTTCTCCACAACACATCTTGATGATCCCCAAGACTTTTGGGACAACATTCTGTGGACCGATGAGACAAAAGTGGAACTCTTTGGAAGGTGTGTGTCCAAGTATATCTGGCGTAGAAGGAACACTGCATTTCAGAAAAAGAACATTATACCAACAGTAAAATATGGTGGTGGTAGTGTGATGGTCTGGGGCTGTTTTGCTGCTTCAGGACCTGGAAGACTTGCCGTGATAAAAGGAACTATGAATTCTGCTGTCTACCAAGAGATCCCGAAGGAGAATGTCCGACCATCTGTTCGTGTACTCAAGCTGAAACGAACTTGGGTTCTGCAGCAGGACAATGATCCTAAACACACCAGCAAGTCCACCACCGAATGGCTGAAGAAAAACAAAATGAAGACTTTGGAGTGGCCTAGCCAAAGTCCAGACCTGAATCCTATTGAGATGTTGTGGTATGACCTTAAAAAGGCCGTTCATGCTCGAAAACCCTCTAATGTAACTGAATTAGGACAATTCTGCAAAGATGAGTGGGCCAAAATTCTTCCAGGACGCTGTAAAAGCCTCATTGCACGTTATCGCAAACGCTTGGTTGCAGTTGTTGCTGCTAAGGGTGGCCCAACCAGTTATTAGGTTTAGGGGGCAATCACCTTTTCACACAGGGCCATGATGGTTTGGATTTTTTTTCACCTTTAATAATAAACACCTTTATTTACAAATTGCATTTTGTGTTTACGTGTGGTGTCCTTGACTATTGTTTAAATTGGTTTGATGTTCCGAAACACTTAAGTGTGACAAACATGCAAAGGAACAGGAAATGAGGAAGGGGGCAAACACTTTTTCACACCACTGTATATAGTTAAGGGTTCCTAGATGCCCCCTAGCTGCAGCCATTTGGGGTCTCTGGACCCAAAGGGTCCCGAAATGACATTGCTGCAGATGGACACAGTTGACAGACTTTGGGGCCCCGTATTTTGGGGTCCACTTAGTGCTAGGAACCCCATCTTTGGATATGTTGTAGTGCTACAAATTTGGGTAGGCATACCAAATTTCAGGTTCCTAGCACTAAGTGGCCCCGATATACGGGGCCCCAAAGTCAGGTCGGAAAATGTAATTTTCTGCTGCAGAAAAGTGCTTGACTCGAGTATAAGCCGAGGGGGGCATTTTCAGCACAGACAGGAGAGGAGCCTGTACAACTGTGCAAGATCGCTACTTCATTCATTTTTTTTTTTTTCGTGCAAATTAAACACAGTAATTCATTTTTGTACAATAGGCAAGCCTTTGTTACACTTATGTATATACAGTAGTATTTAATTTAAAAGAAAAAATTCCCATAGAGTATGTTACCTTCACAACCTCGGAGTTGTATTTTTCTGGTCTCCTTGTGTATTTCATTAATCTCCTGCCTTGTGTATAGGATTGAAGATGCCTTGATGTCAGCAGTAATAACCTTGGACTTAGTTGTCATGTTTCTGATCACTAGATTAAGAGTGACATCTTTGCCAATAGCTTGTTCACCAACCACTTTAATATTCCCTGATATCACTTCTTCAATGCAAGGAGATGTCGGAGTTATCATTTCTGCCATGATTATCTGTAAGCCCAAAAAATTATGAGATTTAAAAAGAGCTTGAAATACCAAATATTCTACCTTATATCATATAATGGTGAACATGTTAATGCAAACTCAAAATTAATGTAAAATATTTTTAACCCTTTCACTGCCAGAACTGTTTTTGCATTCTTTGCACACGTGCTTAAAAAATATATTTTTAGACCCGAAGATTACATAAACCCCCCAAAACATTATATATTTTCCTAAAGCAGACACCCTAGAGAATAAAATAGTGATCATTCCAATTTTTTATGCCACACAATATTACCAAGGGACTAGGAAATTAAACATTTCAGTAAAAAATACACTAAAGCTAATTTTAGGGCACACAAATGCAATAAATGACCTAATTTAGTACATAGATACCCAACATGTCAAATCCTAAATTTGCGTGCGCTATTGAAACGGAGACAAACTTCAGTACCCTATATTTTCCACAGGTGACACTTTAAAAGCCTGCCTATACATTACAGAGGAGATCTGGTGCTATTAATATTGCTCTAACTCTGGCGTGTGTGGCGATATGTAACATGTGTATCGCAATCTGCGTTTTCTTTCTCTCTTTATTTCCCCTTCCCGTTTTCTATTCTCTGTGCTCTTTTCTATGGCATGTAGAGTGCTTTATCAGCCTTTAGAATGCTTGTCAAATGTTCTCTGGGTACGCAGGGATTTGCCACCCTGCATACAAGCGACTAAGACCTATGTCGCAGTCACTATGTTAATTCTACTCGAGTATCTATGCTACCTGGCTGTAAGAACACTTACTGTGATCCTTTTCAAGGCTGTTGCTTTGGCTTTTCACAGTATGACAGGCTATTACAGGCTTTTGTCCTAGGATGAATGGTTTTGTGTTATATGTGTCCTTCTCCACTCGTATGCAGTTGTTGATTTCCTTACTCAGACACTTCCTGTTATAGGGTGTCAACACTAGAGATGGGAAGGCCTGAAAAAAAAACAAAAAAAACACATTTTATTCCTTTTTTTTTTTTAACTTATTTTTTCTGGAAAAATTGGGGGGAACAAAAAGTGTGGAATATGTTCTTTTACAATGATAAATAATAGATCTATGCCATGGTATTCAAACTATATAACATGAGGATCTTAATGAACAATTTTTAAGACGTTACGTAAGAGAGAATTATGCCATTCTACCAGTTCAGCAGTCTGTAATACACCCTCTTCTCCTGGCCAGCTTGTTGGGGACCAACTGTTATGTTGGAGCGCTCAGGATAAAGTCCCTTTAAGCACTGATGATGATACTGACTCTGATCCATTTAGGCACTGATAATGTCACTGGCTCTGTGATACTTACAGGGCACACTGTCACACTTTGGTCAAAGTGTAATGTGGATTTCAGCTGCCTCTCACCAACTTCTTCTGTTAGCAGGTGGTCTCCCTCTGTACACTAGGTGAAACACAGCCAGTCTTTGTCATCATTGTCCTTTTCCCTTGATCGTGCAGTGGACCCCAACAACATCCATGGTTCCTTCCAATGTCCCCAAATGCCTGTTGCTGTGCCTCTCTCCCTCTCACTTGCAGGGCGAGTGGGCTGTGAGCAGACAAATGTGCACACAGTCCTCTCAGAACAGCCTACACACCTGTTCTCCTCAGCCTGGGAAAACAGCCTCTCTTTGCCCCAGTGCCTTGTGGGATCTGCAGTTTACTCCAAGCCGGGGCAGTGTGTCAGAGCTACACCTCCCACAAGCCTTGCAGTCCATATCCCATGTGCCTTCCTATTGGGAAGAGGGTGGGCTCAACACTGACTGTACACAGCTCTACAATAAGAGTCTCCTCCTGTAGCTGTGACTGTGTAAAAGTCTCCTCTGCTCCCAGACACTAAATCCTTTTCCTGTGAAGATCCCCTGAGAAATAACAAAACTGTCCTAACCAAACACCTTCCTCTTCATTAATTCCATTCACTCCCATAAACAAAGGGTTCAGTCGCTTACTGAAAACGTAACTCTCATTGTACCACTAGCACTGTTCACCTTTTTCTTTTACAAAAGGATTTATTAATATTCAATCCAACATATCAGGTCAGCAGTTAGATGGTTACATTGTGTAATGTAACCATCATAAAGCAAAAAATACAAATAAATAATATTAAAAAAGAAACATGTACAAGAAGATTATGCAAGTTTCGTGCGTGACGTCCCAGGTAACAAAAAAAAGTCCAAAAATAGCTTTCCGAGGTATCCCCGGGGGTCATATGATACCTGCAAACAAGAATGTCCTTGCATAGAACCTAAGATATCTAAAGAAAAGCTTTTGTAATTGAGAGTCTCCCTATTGGGGAGAATGCAATGTGAGAAATAAAAATATAGGAAAGCAAAATGTTATCAATATAACCATCCCAACCAGGACAATACCTGGTGGCCTGCTAGACACATTCTATAATACCACCTATACAACACGTTTCTAGGCGTTGTCTAATAGAAGAACATTTCTCAAACACTTGGAAAGGGCTATAGTCAAAATCCGCCAGTCCTTCGGATCTAACTCCCCCCCCCCCCAGTCCTTTTTCCCAATTTAAATGATAGGGTCTCTACGGAGGCTTTTTTTGCAGAAATTTTAGATCAATATATCAATGATATTAGGCCTAGGGAGTGGTTTCTGGCTCTGCAGAGTGTCTTTGGCTAAGAAAAATGTCTATTATTAAGTGTAGACTTGGTGTATCTCAACCTCAAATTGGGAGTTAAACCCATTTAACCCTTTGGGTTAAGCAGCCTATGGACATTTGTACCAGGTAACCATTGTGGTTGAGTAGATTTGAAGAACACACACTTTAACCTTTAGCCCCCATTCACATCGACTGCAGGTGCGACATATGATTTACAAATCGCAGCTGAAGTCACATCTAATGTATTTCTATGGCACTGACATAATAGGTGCGATTTGAAATAGCGTAGTATAAAAAATAGTTCCTGCGCTATTTTTGGCAATTTCATGTGTGACTTGCATTGACATCTGTGCATGAAATTGCACAGATGTCGATATGCCGCACATGAAATCGCACTGGCGGCTCTGAAATCACGCTGAAGTAGCGCAATTTCAAAGCCGCGTTCGGTGTGAACTGAGGTTTAAGGTTGGTTATCTCAAATGACGGCAGCCAGGAGCCATTCATCCAGTGGTAATTGGTAACATCTAGACAATGTAATTTTCACGTTATACCAGTAGATGGAACCCATAGGCCAATTTGTATATCAGAATAAATGCTTTTGTGATTTTATGCAGAAAAAAATAAAGAATTGTCATGAAGTATCACCCTAATATATAGTGTATAGTGTTTTGTTAAAAAAATACAACGAAAATTCTTCAGCTGCCCAACATATAAACCATTCACCTGAATTATATTTGAATTAAATAGAGATAGGTGTGTTCCTCTGAATCAATGTTAATGCATATAGAAAAAATTCTTTGGAGAAAAAGAGAGGGTCAAGAGCCCAAAAAGGATTCTTCAAAGAGGAACAGAAACTGGTTTTAAGCAAAAATAGTAATTACTTTATTATAAATAATTCCACCATATAGAACATTCTAAAAAAAAGAAGATACCTCCACCACATAATAATATAGCCTGATAACGTTATCAGAACACGGATTGCATCACCAACATCACATTCATTCAACACATTCAAACAAATGCCAGGTAAATAGTGGTTGATTCCAAGTGCAAAAGATAATATAGGGTGGACTACTACGACAGCACCACGCCATTCCTTATTTACAAACAGGCCTGTTTTTACTTCCTAAATGTGAGTGTTTTTAATCTGTTTTTACACTATTAAAATGTATTCAAAACGGTATTACACTATGCAAAGTTTTCTTTTCATCATGATGCAAAAAAACACGATTGAAATATGGATTATTGATGCCCATTCCCCATCGGCTGTCCATTTTCCTGCTGTTCACCTGTCCATGCTGCATCGAGATACACCTTGGAGCCATTGTGTGGAACAAGGACCCGCCAGCCCCCTACCAATAAAGCCCCATACACACGGTCGGATTTTCCGATGGATTCTGTCCTATCAGACAATGTTGTCGGAAATTCCGACCGTGTGTAGGCACCATCGGACAGTTTCCATCGGATTGTCCGACGGACAAAGTCCTATCTCCTGCTGGAAAGATTTTTTGACAACAAAGTCCGATCACACCAAATCCGATCGTGTGTAGCGAATTCCGACGGACAAAGTGCTACGCATGCTCAGATCACATTACAAGACCAAAGCTATTGGCTACTAGCCTCTACGTAGTCCCGTCGTAGGCAACAAACGTCACCATGTTCAGAATGATCGGATTTTCCGACAACTTTGTCCGACCGTGTGTACGCAAAACCAACATCGGACAAAGTACGACGGACATGATCCGACAGACCTGGTCCTCGGATAATCCGAGCGTGTGTATGGGGCTTTAGCCTTTGTGACTTGTGAGGCATATGCCCCTTCAAGTCCATAATATCTGGTAAGCCTTATTCCTATAGGCTTAGATGCCATCAGACAACAATCACCTCACCCAGAACGCTGAACAGTGTTACCTGCTTAAACAGTGTCACCTGCTTGATCACTAGCCATTTTTTATGGACTTGAATTTATGTCACTCGTTTAATCACCAGCCATCTTTTATGGATTTTATCACTATATATTTATCTATATAGTTTCTCTCACTCAGCACCAATATCTCAACTTTGAGTTTTGACGTTTATATTTGTCACAGTCATTTGTTTACATATTGTCACTCATTCATTTATCACAGAACCACTTGGTATTAATTTACTATTTTTTACTACACGTGTGTTTTTAACCTTTTATTGGGTTTTAGTGCATAATAATTTTTTACAGTTTGTATATTTTATGCTCCAATAAGGGTTTTTTATTATCTTTCTATTATTATTTTATGGTATTAAGACAGATAGGTCATATCCGGGAGTTTGCCCTTTCCCTCCTTTTTTGTCTTTTGCATAAGGTACTATACCTATACATATACTAATAGTGCCATTTTACGAAAGGACTATTCATTTTTCAGCGCTACATTTACATATACACAAATCTTCCCCTACCGATAGTCTTTCGGCAATGTCAGCTGCTTCACTTATTTAAACACTTCATATATACAGCGCAGTATTCACCCCACCCTTTTACCAAAAGATAATATATCCACGAGTAGTTGTAGTGTGTATGAGCTCAAAAATTGGCCAATTTGATCATCACTTTAAATAGTCGTGGATCTAAGTAGGATGAAGTAGCTTTTGTGATTTTACATATTACATACTGGGGAATTCATAGAATTCTGTGAGTGCAGGTGACAGATTGAAATGAATTTGGGGCAAGCACCGCATGCAGAGATGTACAACAGCGGGAGTTTCCATACAGACATTCCATCCTTAGTGCAGCTGACCTCCCTTCCCACTCCTACAGCTGTCACATAGACAGAGCAGCAGCAGAGAAGTTTTTTTTTATAAGGTTTGATGGAGCCTGTCTGAGATTCAGGTACACTAGTTCCCCTTCTGGTCCATTTCTATTGTGATTACTAGAAAACAATGGACAGATTCTAAAGCCAATAGACAGACTGCTATTGGCTATAAAATCTGCCTGCTCTGGATGACAAGTAAGTAGAGAGTGGACCTGGTGGGGAATTAGTCCCTCAGCTTCCCCATCATGCTCAATCCACTGTCAGTGTCTGCTCTGAACCCAACCAGTGACAGGAGTGAAGGGGACAGTGGCAGCAAACATGTTGTTCTGCTATACAGCGTATATAGTCAGACACTCTAAGTTTGCTAAGGCAAGTACTGTAAGTATTATAAACATTTTTTTTTTTTATCAAATTCCTGTCTTCACCTTTGTAGCACCCTCTAGTGTGCTATTGAGTTTTTTTGGTAGGTAAATTACCAGGCTTGCCAAGCCTGGGTGTGGTTTTGAGATCTGGGCAGAGGAGTGGGCTCAAGGTAGTGCTGGGTGACTCACATGTGGCATCACTAGGACCTCCTACTTCTTTCTGGAATGTTCCAGTGTTTTTTGGAAAGAGGCGGGATGGGAGGTGGAGCCACCTGGGGTGTTCTAAGGATCCCTGACCAATCCCCAACTTAGATTGGCAGGGGGCAGGCCTCCTTAAATACTCAGGGTCAACCCAGTGGGAGGGAGTTGTTTGGGTGGAAGAGCTAGATATGGAGTGCTAGGCTGTCTGGGACTTTAAGGGAGCTCGCCAGTCAGGGGGGGGGGGCCTTGGGCCTGGGCTCAGGTGCAGACAGGACCTTTCTGCAGACAGGCACAGGAGGAGCAAGAGAGAACAGCAGGAGAGAGCACTGCCGGGCAAGTCTCCAGCGAGAGGAACAACTGGTGGCAGCCAGGAGGGCTGGTGAAGGACATGCACAGGCAGGAGAGGACTGAGGAGGCACACCTGAGAGGACTGGAAGAATGCAGTCTGGGATGGGTGCAGAACCAGAGGAGTTGACTGTGGTGTCATGGGCAGTGAATAAGGGCAGCTGCAGCCAGGAGGGCTGGCAGGGCCTGAAGATGGCTCAGTAGTCGCATGTAGGACAGCTAGCACCAGGAACTTTCTAGTTTTGCTACACTTTAGGGGCCTGCAGTCCCTGCCTGCAAAGGGCAATTGCTAAGGCCTGACTGAGAAAGTGTCAGGCCTAACCACTTTGTGCTAGCTTTCCCTAAAATTCAAGCAAGTGAAGTGCTGGAGGAGGCAAGGAGTGATAGTCTGCAGCAAGAGTTATGCTGGAGTGGAGACTGGAGTGTATATACCAGAGTTTATATAGTTTTGTCCCAAGCAAGTTCTACCAATTCTACTGGGCATCCCATACTTCCCTTACTCCATCCAAGTTGAATCCCCTCAATAAAACATAAAAACAAAGTACATGGACTGTTCTATGTCTCGGAGTGTCTGACAGGTGAATGCCGGGCTGGGCAGGGTGACAGGTGAACCACAATACTCAGCAGCTCCTACGGGGGTACAGCTACACCTTTTTTTATCATTTTTTGTTGATCTCTTGCAACCTCTAGGCGGTCTCTGACTACATGCACTCAAGCAATTTCTGCATGTAATTTTTTTTTTGAGGAAACGTTTCCTAATGGTTACAAGAGTGGACCGCAACGGTACAACTCCATGGTGACTTCTCCACTGGCAGATCGTGTGGCAGGGTGACAACACAGGAAAAATAATTGGGAGACAGGAACAAACTACAACCCCAATTTCAAAAAAGTTGGGATGATGTGTAAGACCTACATAAAAACAGAATGCAACGATTTGCAAATCTTATAAACCCATATTTTATTTACAATAGAAAATGGAAAACATATCAAATGTTTGAGAAAATGTACCATTTAAAAAAAAAAAAAAAAAGGTAATTTTGAAATTGATGGCAGCAACATGTCTCATACAAGTTGGGACAGGGCAACAAAAAGCTGGCAAATGAAGTGGTTCTAACAAGGAAGGGCTGGAAGAACATTCTGCATTCTGGATAATTGGCAACAGGTCAGTAACATGATTGAGTACAAAATAAGCATCTTAGAGAGTCAGAGTGTGTCAGAAGTAAAGATAAGCAGATGTTCACCAATCTGTAAAAAGCTACATCTAAAAATTTTAATACTATTTCAGAATAATGTTCCTCAATGTAAAATTGCTAAAATGTTAAATATATCATCATCTACAGTACAAAATATCATCCTTTTTCTTATACAGTGCAAAATATCATCAAACGATTCAGAGAATCGGGAGAAATCTCTGTGCGCAAGGGACAAGGCTGAAACACAATTTTAGATCCCTGTGATTTTTGGACCTCAGGTATTAAACTGCATTAAAAACAGGCATGATTCTGTGATGGACCTCACTGCATAGGCTCAGGAATAATTAAAAATTAATTATTAATAATTAAAAAAAAATCACTGTCTGTGAACACAGTTTACCATGCCATTCAAAAATGCAAGATAAGGCTTGCATGATCCAAAAACACTGGTCTGTTGCAAAGTGAAAAACTGTTCTGTGGTCAGACGAACTGAAATTTTACATTCTTTTTTGGCAACCATGAGCACTGCGTCCTCCGGACTTAAAGGAATTGTAAAGGCAGAAGGATTTTTTATCTTTCATTTTATGCATAAGATAAAAAACCTTCTGTGTGTAGCAGCCTCCCCAGCACCCCCCCCAATTACCTACCCGAGCTCCTTCTCTCTCCAGCGATGTCCGCGATCCCCTCAGCCATCCAGTACAATCATCCTGATTGGCTGAGACAGAGCAGCGGAGCTATTGACTACCGCGGCTGTCAATCAAAGTCAGTCAGCCAATCAGTCAGACACGGAGCCCCGACCTGGCCCCGCCCCTGAATGGATACACGGAGCTGTGACTCAGCTTGGGTGACCCCTGTAGCAACCTGCTGGCTGAGGGGCACTCAGAGGAGGGAGGGGCTAGGAGCAGCAAAGAGGGAGCTGAGTAGAGGAGGATCCAGGCTGCTCTGTGCAAAACCAACTGCACAAAGGAGGTAAGTATAACATGTTTGTTAATAAAAAACAAAACAAAAAAAAACGAGCCTTTACTATTTACTTTAAGAGGAGAGGGCCCTTTCAGCTTGTTATCAGTGCTCAGTTCAAAAGCCTGCATCTCTGATGGTATGGGGGTTCATTGGTGTCAATAGAATGTGCAGCTTGCACATCTGGAAAGGCACCATCAATGTTTTAAAACAGCATATGCTCCCATCCAGATGATGTCTTCTTCAGGGAAGGCCCTGCATATTTCAGAAAGACAATGCATACTGCTTCTATGACAACAGCATAGGTTCGAAGTAGAAGAGTCCGGCTACTTAACTGGCCTACCTGCAGTCCAGACCTTTCACCAATTAAAAATATTTAGTGCATCTTGAAACAAAAAATACAACAAAGACCCAAGGCTGTTCAGCAGTTAGTATACTATATCAGGCAAAAATGGAACAATGTTCCTCCCCCAAAACTCCAGCAACTGGTCTCCTCTGTTCCCAGACATTTACAGATTATTGTTAAAAGAAGAGAGGATGGACAGATTGGAGCCATGGAAGAGCTAGTGCTCTCAGGGCAGAACAAGAGAGAGAAGTATAATGAAACGTGGGCACTGTGGAATGAATTTATGCAAACTGAGGAAGCGAAGAATTTGATGGGAGACAACGGATGAGAAGGTAGATGAACAGCAAAACTTACAACTAGCGGTGATTTGGAATATCCCCATCTCGCAGGGATGAGTAAGGAGGGAGGGGGGTAAGTTAAATAGTTGGGGGGAGGGGGAGGGGGCAGTAGGAGGGGGGGTTTGGGTTTTTTTTTTTTGGGGGGGTAGTTTAGGAGGAGAGGGAAGAGGATAGTCTTAAAGGGGATTAAGAGGAGGGGGTAAGAATGCAATGGGGAATAGAGAGCACAGAGGAAATGTGTACTTATAGACCCCGAACAGAATGGATAGGAGACGACAAGGATAAGGAGGGATACAAATAGGGTATGTTTACCTCCTAAATTGAGGGGTCGGAATTCTCTCATTATTATTTAATATATGTATGTAATATATATGAAGTGTTACTTGTTTATGCATTCTGTACCACCCTTAATTAAAATAAAATAAAATTTAAATGTGAAAAAAAAAAAAAGAAGAGAGGATGCTACACTGTAGTAAACATGGCTCTGTACTAACTTTTTTGAGATGTATTGCTGCCATCAATTTCAAAATTACCTTATTTTTAGTTTAAACATTTGCTATGGTTTCTATTCTCTATTATGAATACAATATGGGTTTATCAGATTTGCAAATAAAAAGCATTATGTTTTTATGTAGGTTTTTCATGGCATTCCAAAGTTTTTGGAATTGGGGTTGTATAACAGTAACTGACTGAACAATAACCTTCATGGCAAAATCACCAGGTATTTTAATGAAAGCCGCACATTAAAAAAAAAATATTAAAACGACTTTTTAAATTACTTGTTAAAGCTTTATATTCGATTTTAGTTGTTGGGTTTACATATACTTAAATTATGACTGTCAGTATTTATATATTTTAGTGATATTACCAATTAGTGATTGGTGCTAATCTGTTTGAATTTTTTCACTTTTATATTCTTCATTTTTTTTAACATGTACCATTTCGGTAGCAAGTGGGTAAAGAATTTATGAGTTGGGTAGGTTTTTATTGTATAGTAGAGAGTGTAGTGGGTGTGGCGCTGATTGTGACAGGTGTATTTTATACAAACTCCAGTGTGTGTCTCAAACAATAATCAAACCTGTTGTGTGGCCAATAGGGGTATGACACCTTAAAGGGTAATTCCAGTCAAAAATGAAATTTTTCCTATTAATAGTATGTTAAATATCTTTATCTTTGATATTAATACTTTTCTGGCTAGCTAATTGTCTGGCTTAGAAAGTCTTATCTAAGCTAGACAATCAGCTTCTTCCTATTCTTCACCGACAACGCTATATCCCTTTATCTGAATTTGCAAAGCTGTCTTTCACTTCCTGAAAAGGGAACTACCCTTCTAAATTTCCCATAGGTTTTTATTGTGTGTGTAGCGCCCTCTACCTTAGGTATTTAGGTACTAGGTGTAGGTTTTGTGTAAGCTTCCAGCGCAGGCAAATTTAGGCAGGCCTATGCTGTGAGCTAGGCCTGTTTGTTTTGATCTGGGGGCAGTGGAGTGGTTTAGTATAGCAGTAGGTGATGGACATGCACTTTAGCTCCTACATATACCCATGGTCAGCCTGCTGGGGAAGGAGTTGTCGGCTGGGTGAACTGGATGATGGAGTGTTAAACTGTCGAGTCTGAGGGAACCCCCCTTCTGGGGGGTGTGTACCTCAGGTGGGGCGGTGTACCTCAGGCGGGGAGCTAGGGAACCTCTCCTTACGCGGTCATGGAGATGTGTCCTGGAACAGAAGCTGGAGGAGACAGTTGGTCAGCACGTCCCAAGTAAAGTTATTCAGGAAGGATCCAGGACAGGTGTCGGTGAGTGGAAAGCACAGTGGAAAGCTCTGGAAGAGACATGCAAGGGGAGCTGGATGTAGAGCCAGTGGGAGAGACTGTGGGAGTTTTGTGTCAACTCACTGCAGCCAGGAGGGCGGGCAAGATTTGCAATCGGACTTGCTGGGATTAGTAGTCCATCTACATTTATTCTTCTTTATCAAATCGGTTGCTACCACAAAGGGGTACTTTAGACCCCGGCCTACAAAGGGCTATCAAGTAAAGACTCTGGGACTTATTCTGAGTGAGGCCTAGTCATGTGCAGATGGTGTGACAGGAGTACTAAAGTTGGACAGTGAAGTAAGAACTCCTAAGTAGTGTGCTGGAGGAAGTGTTCTGAGGTAAAGGACTGTCAAGTTTAGAGTCAACCATCTTGTTTTGCTGAGAAGTGTGACGCAGTTACTTTCTGCCAAACAATATTCATCCTATGGGCATCCCATGTCCCTTTTCCCCAACCAAGTTCAATCCCCTAATAAAAACAACAAAATCAAGCAAGAGACTGTTCATTGACTGAGAAGTGTGTCCAATGGATGTCTGGCAGCAGGGTGAAATGTGTGGATACTGTAACACGTAGCAACCTTGCCGGGCCATCGCTAATATTCTGCAGAATATTCATATAAAAATAATGTATTTTTTACAACTCACTTTGCCATGGGTTTCATCTATCTCCCTTATATCTGCAAGCTCCTTTCCTTTTTTCCTATAAGTCTCTAAGGCTCCATTCACACTTGTGCGACTTAGAAATCATGCCACTTTCCATTGTGACTTTGTTGCGTCTTTGATGTTACTTTAATGCGACTTTGGATGGGTGCAGCTTGGATGCAGCTTATGGTTAAGGAGCAGGCAGCTGCAGTGTCGTTAAGAACCATTGACTCGTGGGATTCAACGCATTAAACATTTAAAAAATAAAACTTAGTGGGGTCCCCCCAATCTATATGTGAAAAGTTTGGCGTGCATTTGTATTCAGCCTCCCTGAGTCAATACTTTGTAGAACCACCTTTCTCTGCAATTACAGCTTTAAGTCTTTTTGGGGATGTCTCTACCAGCTTTGCACATCTAGAGAGTGACATTTTTGCCCATTCTTCTTTGCAAAATTAGCTCAAGTTCTGTCAGATTGGATGGGAAGCATCTGAACAGCAATTTTCAAGTCTTACCACAGATTCTCAATTGGATTTAGGTCTGGACTTTGACGGGGCCTTTCTAACACATGAATATGCTTTGATCTAAACCATTCCATTGTAGCTCTGGCTGTATGTTTAGGGTCGTTGTCCTGCTGGAAAGTGAACCTCCTCCCCAGTCTTTTGCAGACTCTAATGCTGTGTACAGACAACCGGTTTTCCCGTCGGAATAAACTCTGAAGGTTTTTCCGACGGAATTCTGCTGAAACTCTCTTGCGTACACACGATCACACCAAAGTCCGACCGCCAAGAACGCGGTGACGTACAACACATATGACGGGACTAGAAAAAGGAAGTTTAATAGCCAATAGCTTCTGTCTCGTACTTGCTTCAGAGCATGCGTCCTTTTTGGTACGTCGGAACAGCATACATAGGAGCGGTTTTCCCGATAGGAATTGGTTACGTCGAAAAAATTTAGAACATGTTCTTTTTCTAGGTCCGTCAGAATTTTCTACGTAAAAAATATGCGATGAAAAGCTCCCATCTTTTTTTCTGTCGGACATTCCGATCGTGTGTACACAGCATAACAGGTTTTCTTCTAAGATTGCCCTGTATTTGGCTCCATCCATCTTCCCACCAACTCTGACCAACTTCCCTGTCCCTGCTGAAGAAAAGCATCCCCACAATATGATGCTGCCCCCACCATGTTTCACGGTGGGGATGGTGTGTTCAGGGTGATTTTATGTTAATTTTCTGCTACACATGGCGTTTTGCCTTTAGGCCAAAAAGTAAAATTTTTGTCTTATCTGACCAGAACACCTTCTTCCACATGTTTGCTGTTCCCCCCACATGGCTAATCGCAAACTGCAAATGGGACTTCTTATGGCTTTCTTTCAACAATGGCTTTCTTCTTGCCACTCTTCCATAAAGGCCAGATTTGTGGAGTGCACAACTAATAGTTGTCCTTTGGACAGATTATCCCACCTGAGCTGTGGATCTCTGCAGCTCCTCCAGAGTTACCATGAGCCTCTTGGCTGCTTCTCTGATTAATGTTCTCCTTTCCTGTCAGTTTAGGTGGACGTCCATGTCTTGGTAGGTTTGCAGTTGTGCCATACTCTTTCCATTTTTGGATGATGGATTGAACAGTGCTCCATGAGATGTTCAAAGCGTGGGATATTTTTTTATAAACTAACCCTGCTTTAAACTTCTCCACAACTTCATCCCTGACCTGACTTGTGTTTTCCTTGGCATTCATGATGTTGTTTGTTCACTAAGGTTCTCTAACAAACCTCTGAGGGCTTCACAGAACAGCTGTATTCATACTGAGATTAAATTACACTCATTTACTAATTAGATGACTTCTGAAGGCAATTGGTTACACTCGATTTTAGTTAGGGGTATCAGAGTTTGAATACAAATGCACGCCACACTTTTCAGATATTTATTTGTAAAAAATTTTGAAAACCATTTATCATTTTCCTTCCACTTCACAATTATTTGCCACTTTGTGTTGGCCTATCACATAAAATCCCAATAAAATACATTTACATTTTTGGTTGTAACATGCCAAAATGTGGAAAATGTCAAGGAGTGTAAATACCTTTTCAAGGCATTATATGGTGGTGGATGCAGCGGGCAAAACTGGAGATCCCGGCAATGTAAGTTAATCTGTTATATGAACTGTGTTTTGTGTATGAGACTGCACAATCTGTGTGTGCAGGTGAGGAGAACCTGCAATAGGAAAGAAACTAGCCTTGTTTCTGAACTGTGCAAAACCGCTCTGGATTGACTGAGGATGAGGCATGCAAAGAGTAAGGACGCTACTCTAATGCTGCGTACACACGGTCGGAATTCTCGTCGGAAAAATCTCTGATGGTTTTCCCGTCGGAATTCCGACGGAATTTTGCTCAAACTGTCTTGCCTACACACGGTCACACCAAATTCCGACGGTCAATAACACCACGCCTTAAAAAACGTACGACTGCACTATAAAAGGGAAGTTGAATGAATGCTTCTGAGCATGCGTCAAATTGTTTTCGAGCATGCATCGGAATTTTGCGTGTCGGAATTGCATACACACGATCGGAAAATCCGATAGAAATTTTTTTCCATCGGAAAAATTAAGAGCAGGTTCTCAATCCAAAGTCCATCGGAAATTCTGACAGAAAAAGACCGATGGGCATACACACAGTCAGAAAATCCGATGAAAAGCTCCCATTGGACTGTTTCCATCGGAAATTCCGACCATGTGTACGCGGCATAAGGCATGAGAATCCCCCAGTGTCAGCTGTGGAGTGGTGTCAACGGCTGCTGGCAGCAGTGACCCCAGTTAAAGGGGAAGTGCATGCTATTTCTCCTGGCAACGCTGGTACATGTACACCAGCTGTTGAGGTGCAGAGTCTGCCGCTTGGAAAAGGATGCAGTATGCGAAGTTCATTCAAGGAGGTAAGAGCACTGTTTGCGGTGCAGTGAGTGAGGGCACACTGTCTCCAAGTTCCCTTTATTTCAGCTTCCAGTACAAGGTGGCATAGCAAGACAAAGATCTGTGTGTGCAATTGGGAAGGAATGAGCAACAGACTGACCAAAGGTTTGAGAGGAGTACGGTTGTCCATAGCAACGCCTGTGATGTCAGACCGGTGGACCACATGAGAATGGGATTGCATTCAGAGGATTGTAGCAAGTGGAAAATAACAATGCTTCAAGGAGAGAGAAATCATCATGTTTGGGAGAGCCAGCAAAGTGCAGTTGGAAGAGTGCCATCTCCCTTAGCAACGGGATGACCGGAAGGTGGAGCTATAGGGGTGAGGTGGCTCACCATCCGCATAGAGATGCCAGTGAGTTTACGCATGTTGGGAGTTGCCAGGAGAGAAACTCTTAATAAAAAGTTGCCAAGTACTATGTCTGGAATTTGGTCGACTGAGGCATGGGATTTTTTCTTGCCCTAGGTTTTGGATTACAGCGGGAGATGCAGGAGTGCTACTGGACCAGAGTCTTTATCTGCAAGCCCAGTTCCTAGTTTAAAGGTGTTTGCTGTTACCCCTGGCAACAGTGAGGAACCTGGTAAAATCCTGATGAAATCTTGACAAATCAATTGGTATAATCGAGTGGATAAATAATAAAGCAGTGGCGTTGCAAGGGGGGAGCGGGTGTCACCCGACAGAGGGATGACACTCGGTACGGCACTGAATTGAGAGAGGCACCGCGGCTCTCTCCTCCTCCTCCTTCCACTGGGCACTCAGGTATCTCTGCTCAGCGATGTTCGGGGAGGGAGGAGGAGAAAGAATTGTGAGGCAGACAGCTCGGCTTCCCATAGCCCAGTGCCCGGCGCCCGCATGTCCTCCGGGATGCGGCACTGCAATCCCCTATTATTGTGAAAGGCAGGCGGCCTATCACAATTACACTCCTCGGAGCCCAGGCTCCTCCTCCACACTGACAGTACATCCACAACAGGAGGAGGAGCCTAGGAGGAGGGACATCCATGTGGACAGAGCCATGCTGATCTGAGGTCTGTGAATGTGGGGAGGAGAGATATACACAATGGCACAATGGGCAGATATACACAGGGGGAGGATGTACATTAGGGGGATACGTTAGGGGGGTACATTAGGGAGATACATTAGGGGGAGTACATTAGGGGGATATATTGGGGGACTACACAGGGGGGTACATTAGGGGGATTACACAGGGGGGTACATTAGGGGGATTACACAGGGGGTACATTAGGGGGATTACACAGGGGGTACATTAGGGGGAGTACATTAGGGGGGTACATTAGGGGGATTACACAGGGGGTGGTTTCATTAGGGGGATTACACGGGGTACATTGGGGGGATACATTAGCGGGTTTACACAGGGGGGGTTACATTAGGGGGATTGCACTGGAAGGGGATTACACTGTTACACTGGGGGGGATTTAGACTTGGGGATTACACTGGGCTGCTCAGTCTAATATGCCTGGGTCTATTTTTTGTCCTAGTCTAGGCCTGGGTGACACCATTAAGAAGGAAGTTTCCGACCGTGATGGTGTCACCCCCATCCATGACAGTGCAGGGATTGGCGCACTGGCATAAACCACAACATTTACAGGGGCCGGTTAGGAGTGCGCACCGTGAACGCTGGCATCCCGAAACTAGCCTGCCCAGCACCCTGCAGGGCCTGTTATGCTCTTGGAGGGGGAACCCATGCCCGTTTTGAATTTAAAATTTGGCGTGGAGTTCCCCCTCAAGATTCTTACCAAACACAGTGACTGGTATTGGTGGGGATCCAAGTCGAAACCCCATTCATTGAAGTCGGACGCGTCTCTGACTTCAAGTCACAGGTCAAAGTTGGATCCAAAGTAGGACGAGTGTCATGTCGCACCAGTGTAAACCCGGCCTTATACATATACCATTTTTTTCTGATTGGATCAGATACACAGGTGTTTGCAGTAGTGCCTCCTAGATTAGTTTAATAGACAGCGAGGGAGTCCTCTATTTACACAATAGTGAGGAACCTGTTGTGCTTGAAGGGGGTGCTAAACAGGAGATGCCTGCTGTAACTTCATCCTATGGCCACCTGGGGGAGTTGGACAGGAAAAGTGCAGCAGAAGAAAGTCAACGTACTCAAATGAAGATGGCAGCACCTGGTACACTGTTTGGTAAGACAGTTGCTGGTAAGTCATGAGAAAGACTGACTGTGTGCCTACTTGCACTGCAGTGGAAGTGAGGCCAAATAGGAGATTCATCGTCTCTGTGGAAAAGAACTTGCCTCACTGCAGTGCTCTGTCCAGTAGGGAGGCAGGTGTTAAAATTGAATGTGAGACTTACTAAGGAGTGTGACAACACTGCTATTGAGTTGACTAACGCTGCTGGTATAATTGCTAATGTGCTAGTGCAACTGGCTAGAGATAAAAATGTTGCTATGAGTATGTTTGAGGATGTGTTATCTCCCCTAGCAACAGTATATAAGGCCACAGAGTAGGGTTGCCACCTCATCCCTTTAAACCCGAACACATATTAATTACACAGGTTCTGAGGCTAATTAAGGTGGTAATTAAACTCACTTGGGGCCTTATCTGCATTAAATTAGCCTCAGAACCTGTGTAATTCATATTTGTTCAGGTTTAAGGGGAGGTGGCAACCCTACCGCAGAGGTGTCCCTAGAAACCTACAGGGAGCTCTGTGTATTGGAGCTGGAGGTTGCCCGGGACATCTATGATGCCGCTCTGATGGGCAAGAGGGTACTTAAACTTGGTAATGAGATTATGTCAAATGTTAAAACTGAAATGGTTATAACTATACAACTATGGTTATAATGGGTTCATGCAGTGTCAATGCTGACTATGAAAGTATTCATGAGTTTGAAGCACCACCAGAGCAAGGTGGTGAAGTTATGGTATTGCAGCCTGCTACGGTTAAAAAAGCTGCAGTTTAGTTTGAACAAAAGTGACATTAAACCACGTCAGCCCCGGAGGATTTTACCCCCTTCCTGACCAGAGCACTTTTTACAATTTGGCACTGCGTCGCTTTAACTGACAATTGCGCGGTCAGTCAACGCTGCACCCAAACAAAACTTGCGTCCATTTTTTCCCACTAGTAATACATCTGTGATTTTTAGCGGTACTGCGACATTGCGACGGACAGATCGGAGACTTTTGACACTTTTTTGGAACCATTGACATTTATGCTATAAAAATGCACTGATTACTGTGTAAATGTCACTTGCAGGGAAGGAGTTAACACTAGGGGGCGATTAAGGGGTTGTGTGTTACTTCAGTTTGTTCTAACTGTATGGGGACGAGTGACTAGGAGAGGAGACATATCGTTTGGCTT
Organism: Lithobates sylvaticus; assembly: GCA_028564925.1. Classification (NCBI taxonomy): domain Eukaryota; kingdom Metazoa; phylum Chordata; class Amphibia; order Anura; family Ranidae; genus Lithobates; species Lithobates sylvaticus. The sequence continues at coordinate 148,332,616 of CM053037.1, forward strand.
CTCTCCTCTGACAGCACAGGGATTTGTGTGTGGCCCGCCGGCCACGCACAACGGCTCCCCCGCTGGGCAGCGGGCACACGCGGGTCCTCTGGTGGCCGAAAAAGGGTAGGACGTACCCATACGGGATTTCGCCCAGGAGAGCCATTCTGCCGCAGTATATCTGCGTGACATGGTCGGGAACCGTTTAATGGCTCTGATGCAGAGCCAGTTAGTCCCTTTGTGTCTCCTCCGGCAGTTGGAGTGATACTGTGTAGTACCTCTAATGAGAGCACAGAGAAAATAGACTGGGACAGATGAGCAACAAGCCTGTTGGCTTTATTGAAAGAGGCCTTGGTTTCTAACAGTGGGACGGACACAATTTCTGCTGTGCTGAATGGAGGGACTGCAGTGCATGGGTTGCAGGAAAGAAATTTGCACAATTTCCCCATCAACACAGACAGTGCTGACAAGGGTATCCCTCTTGCCGAGCAATTGCCTTCTCCTGGCGGGAGAATCAGCCGCAAACGATAATCACAAGCAAATCCGAGAGGGCTGGTTTTATCTAAGTTCAACGATCGATCAACTTGGTACATTCAGCCTGCCCACACACAGTTTGAATCTCGACCGGTTCCTGCTGAACCAGCCAAGAGTTAAACCGTTTATGGCTGGCCTTATTAGTCAGGTGTGTGCTGGTCTATTAGTGTGAACTGACCATGGTTCTGGACTCCACCCCAGCAGACAGGAGGTCTGGCCCAGGAGTCAGGAGAGCTCCACCTAGGTAAAAGGTGGGAGCCAGAGCAGCAAAGGGGCTGCTAAGTGTACAGTCTAAATGTTGGTGGGTGAGCAGTCTGTAGAAGACAAACAGTGGCCTGGAGTGTAAGGCCAGAGCAGCAGTGCTGCAAGTGCAACTCAGAAGGGCTGAATGTTTGTTTTTGGATGGAAGACAAATGCTGAATACCCCTGCTTGGGAAACTTGCATTGTGTTTTTTTCTGAAATTTCTTTTAATAAAATTGGGCAAGAAAAGCCCTTAAAGCGGAGTTCTACCTAAAAATGGAACTTCCACTTTAAGTCCTCCTCCTGTTTGTGAGTCCTTTTTTGAAGCTCTTCTGTTGATGCCAGATCTCACTCAATCAATATATATTGATTCATACATTCTCCAAGAATTTGATAGTCATGTAAGTATGCAGGTTTGCAGATATTTATGCACCAACCAACTATGACAGTGTTTAATGAATACATGGAGGAATTTTATTTCAGCTGTATGATTGTATAATTGTGTGCAGCACGGCATCTACAGACATTGTTGAGGTTTACAAGCTGCATTTTTGCTGTTTCAATGGTTTTATTAATCATTTACATAGATTGTTAAAGAACCGTCAGTAGAACAGCGAACAGTCCTCACTTGCTCCACGTGTATCAAAGAAAAAAAAATTCTGTTGAACATGAAAACAAGCATCCAAGCATGGAAACAGTACAGCAATTCAACAATTGAATGCTAGGCTTATTACAGACAAATATGGACCTGACTCGCAGGTTAGGTCCTTTATTGCAGCCCCCCCAGCATAGATTAACTAGTACGGCAGGCAGGACAGTGCCTAGTGTCGAGATATTGGAGTAACACAGAATCTATCTATACTCTGTGGTGGAGTCATTCTATCAGCCCTCCCATACGTTGTGTGTTTGTAGGACAACTTGGTCTCTGTGAAACATCCCAGCTAGAGTAACATCATAGCAAAACAGTCTTGGTGGATTTATACCATAGCGGGTAAAATTCATTCAACAATTGTTTAACCTAACTGTCCCCTATAGGGGAACCTATGATCAACAATATTCCTAGGCGAGTCTAGGTTAACCAAGAAGAAGGAAAACTGGAAGATCGTGGAGGCATGATGCCAGAGGTAAGCATGTGATAAAGCTATGGTAGAAGAGAAAAGGAGAGAGAAGAGGGAAAGGTGGGTCCATCCGGGAATCCGTGGTCGGCCATCTGGGTGGATAGCTTTATGTCTCGGGGGGCAGTAGGTAAGTGAGCTATGGGGACCATATTTTCTCGAAGAGGGGTTGTTTGTCATTTAGAATGCTCACTATTTTCTTGTTTAACATTAGCCAATTGAATTTGCATTTCATCAATGCTATGTCTACAATGGGGCTTTTTCAGGACAAGCTGCATTTTATTTTATAATTGGCATAGCCTGTCATCTAATCCAGAAGGACATGTAATTATGATGATTACTATAACTGCCCAAATGAGAAGTACTTATTAATTAATTAAATAAACTATAAAATATTTTCCCAGAGGCAAATTCATGGCTGGAGATTTGCCACACAGAATTAAGAATGTTAATAGATGGTATTATCTGTTCATCTTTTGGAAAGCTTGCCTGCCTTACCAACTTTTTTAGCAACTACTGCTAGCCTTCAACTAATCATATCTATCTATACACCCAATTGCCATCTGACCTATATCTTCTTCAATAACCTGCAGTCAATGATGAAGGCAATCATTTGTGTAACCCTCATGGTCATGTAATCTTCTGTTTGATGTAAACCTGTACTGACTGGTGCTAGTAGAGGTAAAAATCAAACACCTGTAGCCAATAGCAATACAAACCAGGGAAATACTTACTGTTAGAAGGCCCTTGGTTCAGAAGGAACTCACTCTGGTCCCTGTACATTTTACTGCCCTGAAGTGGACTTACAATTGGGCATCTGAACCGAGATGAGTTGTCAGAAGGTCATCCTTGGATCCTGTTGAAGGCACCCATGTAGCAGTGCTTTCCCATTAATCCATCAAGCTTGGTCATGTAATATGAAATGTCACATGACCAAGTGCAAGATATGAATTTGTAGGCATTAATGCTGGTGCTCAGCAGCTTCTAATTTCAGCTTTACCATGGAGGACCTTTGAAGGAGGCTGAATATGAGGTGCTGGATATAGATCCCTAATATATAATGAAAAGAGTAGTTATAAAGCTAAATACCTTGTTTTGTGGGCAAATCTCTGTAACCGAGCCCAAGTAACCCAAAAAGGGTTCTAATTCTTCCCCACTCTATCCAAAATTAAAAAACATGGTTTTTGCCACACTTAAAAATAGATTTCACATATTTAGTAGGCCTCTTCCAAAAAGTAATCACCTAATGAACGGTAAACTGGCCATTGAAATAGAATGATTCATGTACAGAACCATTTTATTATTCTATTAGCTCTCGGTTCCAAATTGTACCAGGACAAGGTATGATCTTTAATTGTAAATCTATGTTCCAAGAACGCCCAGCAGTTTCAGGTTGGAGTCCATATTAGTACATAAATAGGTTTGGAGTAGAAACTCTGTCTAGAGATATTTTAGGTATAGGTCCTCTATAAATGGCTTTTCCCGAAAATGTAAAAAATGTCTCATTGCAATGGACCTGTGGAGGAACAGTGACTAACCCCCCAGTTCCCCCTACGTCATTCAGAGGGGGCCCATAGAGAGTTTTAATTTGAGAGAGTAAGAGGTTAAAAGCAAACAGCTTTTGCTGTTGATATCTTTAGAAAACTCCTTGTGCTCTGTAAAAAGCGATATGCCGCGTACACACGATCGGACTTTTCGACGGACTTGGTCCGGCGGACAATCCGACGGACTTTGCAGCTGAGGTCCTCCGGACTTTCAAGCGATCAGACTTGGCCACACACGATCACTCCAAAAGTCTGACGAATTTGAACGTGATGACGTAGAATAAAGAAGTTCATAACCAGTAGCCAATAGCTGTCCTAGTGTCGGTTCTAGTCCATCGGACTAGCACACAGACCGGACTTGAGTCCGTCAGAAAGATTTGAAGCAAGTTTTATTTCTAGGTCCGCCGGACTTTTGGGTAGAAAAAGTCCGCTGGAGCCCACACACGATCGAATTGTCTGACGGATTCTGTCCACCGGACCAAGTCCGTCAAAGTCCGGTGCCTGTGGGGAGCCTTCCCTGCTGAGGGAAAACAATGGTCATTAGACCTATTCTTGGTCCACGTACAAGCTGCTTCCCTTTTCTTTTTGTCCTGTGACCAGTTTTGAGACCTAAAATGTAATGAAGTCCTAGCTTGTTCTGTAGTTCACAAGCACTACACTTCCTTACACCATTTTTTATGTTACGCGGTTAATAAAAGCTTTTTTTTCTTGGCTCCTTTCACAGTAATAAAACGTTGAAAGTGGTAGTTATGATTATTATATTATTCACTGAAGTGAGTACTGTTTACTTTTTTTTTTAGAATGAAGTAGGTGTGACCCTCTGTAGACCTAGTGTGAATTATACTTATTATACTTAGTTTGACCTACTGTTTTAATTTTTTAATTTGTCTATAAATATATCTGTAGGCACGAAATAGCAAAAAGTCACTTCTATAGTAGGTACATTCAAGGGCATTCACATCTCCCCTGCTTTGTTCTAGAATGCCCTGAACTTGAGTATACATCGTGATGTAAATACCAACAAATATGGTTGTGGGCTCCTTCACACCATTTTTGCAACCCACTAGCAGTCAGTGAGGCCTCCCCTAATAGTTATTGGCCAGTAGTGAGGGATTTGAACTTGGAAGTGATTGGCCATAGGCCATTACCTTTTGTTGCTATTTGCATACCAGAATGACCAAGGTTTCGTATCTCCTGGTGCGCTCTAAAATAGTGGGTTGGTTCGTGTACTGTTATGCAATGTTGGAGCTACTTTATTATTTAATGGCCACAGGTTTACCTTAAAGTGCATCTCTATTTGTGATTTAAAAAAGTGTATCTCTAGGTGTTTTTTTTAATGTTTTGGATAGAGTGTAGAAGAGTTAGGCTCTCTGTCAAGTTTTTACTGCTGTCTGTGTCCCCATTGGTCAGATTGGCCCCTCGGTTTGTACTCTTAACCATTGTTTGCTGAGAAAGAAGAGCAGAGTACAGTTGGCACCAGAACAAAAGATATGGGAAAATCTTCCAACGAGGAAATCAGTTCTGATGACAGCTCTCTAAAGCAGTCCATAGATTATGCAAGATTATGAAAATTGCTTGATTCTCCCATCAGTTTTCAGTCAGTTTTCATGGGGAAATACTTCCCACAGCACTATTGCCTGTGGGGAGCCTTCCCTGCTGAGGGAAAACAATGGTCACTGCTGGCAGATATAGCCGCTGGCAATGATTGCATGAAAAAAATCTGACAGGCTAGTTGTACTGAAGTTGATCGATTGGATAAACTTCAATACAACCAACTTGCCCATAGATGGATTGAATCTCACCAGTCCCTGCCAAACTGACTGAGATTCAATCCATTTATGGCTGGCTTAAAAGGGGATTTGCCCTCTCTTGGGACAGGAAGTAAAGGGAAATGTGCCCAATGGTATACAGAAAGCAAACAATTACCTTTTGATCCTTTCTACTGTATCCAAAGCTAAAAAAAAAAAAAAAAAAGAGTTTGGCTTGAAGTACACTACAGCCCTTAATGGTGTATAGGCAATCATTTTTTGATACTGTTCAGCTGCATTTATGCAGCCATTGAGTATTATTGTGATCACTATGGTTGGCTACAGCTATCACATGGTACAGGGCTGCAGTGATCAACTCTGTGCATACTGTTATACTGCATGAGTAAGTGTCTGTTCAAGACAAAAAAATGGGCTCACCAGTTCAAGACCGTCCACAGTACAATTACGTCATTAATTTGACGTTAAATACTGTTGTTATGGCAGCAGCTAGCTGCTATAACCCTGGTACGGTTTTGTACTGAGGGTGATTCTGCATCTAATAAAAGTGGTCCTGGCGGCGGATTCCCCTTGGGATCATTTTTATAGGTGGTAGGAGAGGTGTCCCCCCCTCCCGCCACTTCCTGGTCATCTCCAGGCTTACCGTACCTGTCGATTAGCCCGGAGCCATTCTGATGTGTCGGGTTCCTGGGCAGGAAGTTGAGTGAGGGCAAGCTAGTCCCCAATCAGCTCTTTGCACCTTGGAGGACCAGAGCGACGTCTGACGTCACTTACGCCTTCTGGCTTTAAAGGGATGATTTTTTTCTTCTCTTCTTCTTTTCTTGCTTTAAATGTAAATATGAGGTCTGATGTCTTTTTGACCCCAGAACTCTCAATAAAGAGGCCCTGTCATGTTTATTTTTATTACAAGGAATGTTTACGTTCCTTGTAATAGAAATAAAAGTGATAAAAAATAAATGACAGTGTAAAAATAAAAAGTAAAATAAATAAGAAAAAAAAAATGTAAAACTTATTTAGAAAACAATTATTTTGTACGTGCCCCGTTCACCCCGAACTTCAGCCGTGATATGCATTGAAGAAGAATGCAGCATGTTGCTGTGGCTCATTTATTTGTGTATCAATGGTGATTCATTCATGTAGACATTTGACGGTGGTTCATTATAATGCAAATCCTGTGGCAAATGCACATGAGTACACCCATACTCTACATAAAGAAACTGTGCCAGCTGCCCATTCAGCCCCCCCCCCCCCGTCCCAACCCTGGCGGACAGCACCGTACTAGCGATGCAGCAACCATAGCTATCAAGTCCATAACCTTGTAGTTCTAGCTGGTTTAGTTTAAGTATAATTAAAGCATTAACTGAAGGTATTTAGTAGCTATAATAAGCTTTTTTACGCTAAAAATGTATTATATTGTGTGCAGTATGCATTTTTTTGTTAGATATTGTGTATATGATTACATTTTGGGCCCTGGTTTACATCCTTCATTGGTATGCCTGTAATAAAATATCTGCATAAATGCAACCGCACACATAACGTACTTATATATTTAATCCTATCAATCCCACAATTAAAATAATATACACTTGAAAATTGTTGAAAAATTCACATAAGTTAATGGATATGTCAAATAGTCAAACTATAACACAAATACATTTTTGTTCTTACCTTATAGTTCTGCTTCAAGGTGTAAACTCTTATTTATCCAGCATAACCCTGTAGACGTGTTTTGGGAACTGGTGACAGATCCAAGTGTGAAGCCCTGGCTGACTCAAACCTTTGTCTTCTTGGGTGTCCTCATCTCAATCAGTAACAAATTTATAATAAACGTTAGTCAGAGATGAACATCTTTTAGTGAGCCAAAACACGCCCTGTTTAACCAGAAACTCTAGTATGTGATGGGATCTAGAACATCTTGATTACACTCAGAGTTCATTTTCCTCCCTACGTGGTTTTTGGAATGTATGTGCGCTTGTAATATCTGCTTTGTAAACCTAAGATTTAATTCAATAATAATGACATTATGGAGAAAAACAGCATACCTAATATGTACATAAGCAAAGATTTAATAAAAATAAAATATATATATATATTTTATATTTTGATTGTAAACTGTAGGAAGTTAATCACAAGGGTGATTTGGAGTAATTTACACACTCCTCCTACCACCACTCCTTTACAGTGAAAATATTGGTAAAATGTAAAATTACATATATGATGCAGTCTGGGGACAAATATACTGTATATCTATACAAAAAAGGTTAAAATTCTAAAAACAAAAAAAAAAAACTACAAAGAAAAATTAAAAGAGGGCTAGACACAATGGACCACTTGGTCTTTTTTTTCCATAACTTTTTTCATCATTCTTGATTTTTCTATATTTTTGAGTATATAAAAAAATGTGTATTATAGCCAATTTCTTTTTCATTTTTGATATAGTAGAGAAGGGTTGTCAATGTACCATTGGGGAAATTGCCCTTCACTGTCTATTCCAAAGACCTAAAAGGAAGGTATAGGAAATTTCCTAAACTCCCCTTTTCGAAAGACAAAACAGGAGTCCCATTGTAAGATTTCCCCTACCTCCAGTTCTAGGGACAACTCTAAAATTTTGAATTTCCCCTCACTTTCTTTCTCGGTGACAATGGTCATCTGTACCAACAGGGGAGCAAAGCTCTGCAGTGGGGACACACACAGCAATAGAAATTTTACAGAGGGTGTAATCCTTCCCCATTCTATCCAAAACTCAGCATTTTTGTTTTTATGAGCCCCCCAAAACCTGGCTTTATTACCTGTTGATTCTGACAGTAGATCCCTTAGTTTTTGTCTTTCTATACCAGGCCAGGCCGTCCAGCAAAAATTGCAAGTGGAAAGGTTGTGATAACACACATTACATTTCCAGAGGTGCTTATTATGTTACGTTTTTATTACCTTTTCTCAAAAACAAAAACATTTTTGCTCTAACTACTTAGAAAGCGTTGGCTGCAGTTGGGCTTTAATTTTTTTGTCTATTATTTAAAGTGCACCTAAGACTGGGTGACCTCCAGAGTTGTTAAGTTGTTAACCTATTGCAGGAAAGGGAAAAATAAATGGGAAAAACCAAACCTGCTGTGCTAAATATTGTGTATATTATTTTTCCTTTGTAATAGTTACAGTGCCTTGCAAAAGTACCCCCCCCCCCCCCTTGGCTTTTTACCTATTTTGTTACATTACAGCCTTTAGGTCAATGTTTTTTTAATCTGAATTATAAGTGATGGATCAGAACACAATAGTCTAAGTTGGTGAAGTAAAATTAGAAAGTTATATACATAAAACAATTTTTCAGAAATAAAAAAATGATAATTGGCATGTGCGTATGTATTCACCCCCTTTGTTAGGAAGCCCATAAAAAGCTCTGGCACAACCAATTACCTTCAGAAGTCACATAATTAGTGACATTATGGCTACCTGTGTGCAATCTAAGTGTCACATGAACTGTCATTACATATACACACACCTTTTTGAAAGGCCCCAGAGGCTGCAACACCTAAGCAAGAGGCACCACTAACCAAACACTGCCATGAAGACCAAGGAACTCTCCAAACAAGTAAGGGACAATGTTGTTGAGAAGTACAAGTCAGGGTTAGGTTATAAAAAATATCCAAATCTTTGATGATCTTTAGGAGCACCATCAAATCTATCATAACTAAATGGAAAGAACATGGCACAACAGCAAACCACGGCAAACCACGGCCACACACCAAAACTCATGGACTGGGCAAGGAGGGCATTAATCAGAGATGCAGCACAGAGACCTAAGGTAACCCTGGAGGAGCTGCAGAGTTCCACAGCAGAGATTGGAGTATCTGTACATAGGACGACAATAAGCCGTACGCTCCATAGAGTTGGGCTTTATGGCAGAGTGGCCAGAAGAAAGCCATTACTTTCAGCAAAAAACAAAATGGCACATTTTGAGTTTGCGAAAAGGCATGTGGGAGACTCCCAAAATGTATGGAGGAAGGTGCTCTGGTCTGATAAGACAAACGTTTTACTTTTTGGCCATCAAAGAAAATGCTATGTCTGGCGCAAGCCCAACACATCACATCACCCAAAGAACACCATCCCCGCAGTGAAACATGGTGGTGGCAGAATCATGCTGTGGGGATGTTTTTCAGCAGTCGGGACTGGGAAACTGGTCAGAGTTGAGGGAAAGATGGATGGTGCTAAATACAGGGATATTCTTGAGCATAACCTGTACCACTCTGTGTGTGATTTGAGGCTAGGACGGAGGTTCACCTTCCAGCTGGACAATGACCCTAACACACACTGCTACAGCAAAAATTGAGTGGTTTAAGGGGAAACATGTAAATGTGTTGGCATGGCCTAGTCAAAGACCAGACCTCAATCCAATAGAAAATCTGTGGCCAGACTTAAAGATTGCTGTTCACAAGTACAAACCATCCAACTTGAAGGAGCTGAAGCAGTTATGCAAGGAGGAATGGGCAAAAATCCCAGTGGTAAGATGTGGCAAGCTCATAGAGACTTATCCAAAGCGACTTGGAGCTGTGATAGCCGCAAAAGGTGGCTCTACAAAGTATTGACTTTATGGGGGTGAATAGTTATACACATTGACTTTTTCTGTTATTTTGTCCTTTTTGTTGTTTGCGTCACAATAAAAAAAAAACATCTTCAAAGTTGTAGGCATGTTCTGTAAATTAAATGATGCAAATCCTCAAACAATCCATGTTAATTCCAGGTTATGAGGCAACAAAACACGAAAAATGCCAAGGAGGGTGAATACTTTTGCAAGGCACTGTATGTTATTATATCAAGTTGCTTTCACCACAGTGAATTTTTGAAGAGGTTCTTATATATTAAAATTTTTATTTTATTTATTTACTTATTTGTTTTTACAGTGAGTAGCAGATGGTAGTATGTTTAAAATGCATATGCCATCAGCTAAAGTGTCTGATTTTTAAAGGAGTAAGAATTAGGGGTTTTGAAACTGGAAATATTTATTTTGCCATGAAATGACTGATTTTGCTGTTGGCAAACTTTTCCTAAGTTGAGACTCTCAATTTTGTTCATTAAGCTGCAGGGTGAAATAAAAAAAGAGTGAACAAAAAAGTACTGTTTTTTTTTTATTTAGTCGATGTTTATAGGGTAGTTTATTTTATTGATTTAGGTTTTATTTAGGTTTTTTTTGTGCGCTTGATCATTATTTGTGCACTGTCACTTTTTACCTTTTTTAATGTCTGTTTTTTTTTTTGTTTTGACTGGATGATAGTGATCATAGCAGAAGTTCAGTGTAAGAAATACACAGTAGAAAATGCATGTTGATAAGGGGAGTGTAGAGGTGGGCGGGGAGTCTACTGACATCACGACTCCACCCACTGAGACCTGGAAAACAGACCCACCCACAAAATCTGCAGTTTTTTGGGTCTCATAGCAGACAGAGGGGAGAAATTTGACAGATAAGTATACATGCAGGAGGCATATATATCCTTCTAGATAACCACGATTTCAGTAGTTTAGAAAGGATGAGAGTTGGTTTACATCCACTTTAAGGTCAGAGACAAGAAAAACAAGTGACTCAGCTGTCCTGTTGGTACAGATACTTACTAAAACATGTTTTGGAATTGTACAAACTGGACTTCCCATACAACCCTGAGACCTGGTTCAGGTTGATTGAAGCAGAGCAGCAATATACAATGCATACAAGACTGTGGTCTGGAAGCATCTTAAAGGTGCGCAAGCGGCTTCGGTCATTGGAGGGCTGCGCTTCCATTGTGAGTTCTATCGTGTTTATCTTGAATGGAACTATGAGTGCCACATACACCTAGACAAAGTGGAGGTGTTCAGGCCCAATAGCATGCACTACTACTATCCCACTACTTCTGGGAATGGGAGAGTCTGTTGCTGCTGGTTCTCTGTTGATTCTCCAAGTTTATGTTGTTACTATATATAGACTGCATTTATGCATACTGTGTATGTCACTTTGGATGGTGGTTTGCTGATTTGCTTCATGCCTGACTATTTGCATATGCTGTTTACACAATTATGTCCTGTTTAGTAACTGTTCGTGCATGTGCCAGGTGCATGATGTTCCATGCCTAGAGTTTTGTTTATTGTTTTATAAAAAAAATGATATACACTTTACTGCATGGGTTATATAAGCCATCTTCCCTATTATGGGAAACCAGCAGGTGTTAGTGCCCATTTAAAGCGTAAGTAAACCCATCGATTTAACAGTCTAAAAAAAAAAGGCATGCCGTGAATGCTAACTGCACATTGGCTGTGCTCTCAACCAAACAGTCAAACCATCCAATGGCTGGTGTCATAACGAATCACATGTGCAGCACTGTGGCAGTTGAAGATTAAACAGAGGCAAAGATGGCAGCTTCCTTGGCTGAAAACGATAGGGGGGTTTACTTCCACTTTAAGTTTTGCCCCTCCTTTAGTGATGTAGTGGGTGGAGATGGTGCCCCTATAAATGGCAGCTGTGAATGTGGGTTGAGTGGAGTGGGCTATGTGAGCAGGTTACCCCTGTGCAGCATCATGTAGAGCAGCATCCGTGAGAGTGCTAAGCTAGGAAGGACTGCTAAGTGGGACAATTTGGCACAATGTAGGGTGCAGATGGAGAGACCTTGCCACCTCTGACCTTTAACTGCAGGTCTGCAGGCCTCAGGGCCTAGGCCTGAGAATCACTATGGTAAGCTGAACCAGTATTGTGGGACTTATTAGGAAAAAGTGTGAAGATGGCTGAAATCAGATAACTAGTGTTCTGCACTGTCTAAGGACTGCTATCAGAATGTCATTTTGTGAAACTGGTGTTCTTCACTGCAAGACTGTCAGTAAAGCTGGATACACACTATACAACTTTTGTTTTTCGATTTCCTTTAGATTTACCTTCAACTATGTAGTGCAAGGGCCTGCCTGATTGCATACAAATTAAAAGTGTTTAGGTTTGACCCTATATTACAGTATATGGCTTTGGTAAATCTAAAGGGAAAAATCTAAAGAAGAGTGTATAGTGTGTATCCAGCTTTAGTCTGATGTGATATTAATCTGTAATGGAAATGTGTACAAGAAGTGCTTAATGAATGCAGTAAACCGTTAAAATGCAAGGGAGTGGACATTCCTTTAATCGGGGTAACAGGCCTCTGGCTGGTAATGTGATAGTATGTGGGTCTTTGGATGGGAGAAATGTGCAATAAGATGGTAGAATTGCTTTTATTCGACAGGTTTGTGGTTGCTCTGTCCAAGTAAGAAGCAGGGAGGACCTGGGACAGTGTGGTGGGAAGCACTTTCCAGTCCAGGTCCCTTACACATGCACTGCTTGTTACAAATAAACAGTGAGAGAAGGAAAAGCAGAGGTTTGGGTGCTCACAGAAGACATTACAAGGAGACAGAAAAACACAGTAAGCCCCCGTACACATGGTCGGACATTCCGATCACCAAATCCGTCAGATAATTTCCAACGGATTTTGTCCGAAACTGGTGTTGCACACACACGGTCGGACAAAGTTGTCGGAAAATCCAATCATTCTGAACGAGGTGGCGTACAAAACGCACAACGGGACTACGTACAGGGCAGTAGCCAATAGCTTTCGTCTCCAAATTTCTTCTGAGCATGCATGACACTTTGTGCGTCGGAATTCTCTACACACGATCGGAAAAAGTCAGATCGGATTTTGTTTTCGGAAAATTTTAGATCCTGCTCTCAATTCCGACGGAAAAAGTCAGTGAGAGCCCACACATGATCGGATTTTCCGACAACATAATCCGATCGGACTTTTTCCATCAGAATATCCGACTGTGTGTACGGGGCATAAGAAATAATTCCATGAAAAATATAGGGCCATTAAAGCTGAGCTCCACCTAAAACATGAAGTTCCGCTTTAAGTCCTTCTCCTCAGCTCCTTTTTCTGAAATTTAGCTTTTGGGGAGGAGGGAGAGAGTGTGTACTCAATTTTAACAGGTACCCGCTCCCACTTCCGCTCCAACTGCCTAAAATTTTTGTAGCTGCTGGCTATTAATTATTACATAGGGGACTCAAGCTTATCTATAAGTAGTGGATGTGGTTGGGTTATTTTTAGAGAGTAAGGATATCCTTTAGTGTCACTTAAATTCCTGATAAAATATAAATACAGCATTTTTGAAGTCCATATCTGTTGAAGATGAAAGAGTTTAAGGATAAGGATCCAGTAAGTGCAGTTCCACACAGAAAGGTGCTATGAGATGTCCACCACCAATAGCAGAAGTACACACTGACCCTTACCCTATATGATGAACTACTTTGCCAAAATCAGTCAAAAACGCTTAGTTACAATCAACTCCAAATTTCAATATCCACAAGACTTCCTGGTGTCTGTATTCCTCAGGCTATAGCACACTCCATCAAACACAGGGCCTCAGATCATGCAGGATATAGGAATAGGCAAGAAGATGCTTCATTGAGCAGTAATAATGATAACATTTATTAAAAACCACCAAAGTACTCACAAAACGTGTTGGGTAAAACCAACCAACCAACAAAATGGCCGACTACCATACATGGAGATGTCATGTGACCAAGTTCCATCCAATGCGTTTCATCATACACAGATGTCATCAGGGGCCTTATCCTTGAATCTTTTTAATCTCCTACAGATATGGACTTCATTTGCTCTTAATGCAAAAGCGCTGCATTTATATCTTATTGTTGTTGTTTTATACCATGAAAACCTTGCTAGCTGCTTTTGCTTGAGTGTTTTAGGATATTACGAGCACAGGTATATTGTGTTTTATTACTTAAATTCCTAAATTAACTGAGGGGAAAAAAAAAGGGGCGAATGCAGTCGAAGAACATCAGTGTGATTGTCTGTCCTGGTGAGTGTCCTTGTGTATATGGTAGGAATAAAAGATTGTAAGTTTCTTCAAGGTTAGGAATTGAATGGTGCAATGTTCTTTGTAAGATGATACAGAATATACAGTACTGGTGTATAAAAGTTTCATGGGTTCAATAAATATTTTTGTGTGTCTCAAAAAACCTGTTGGCCCAACCTAAATATCAGTTGTTGTTGTTGTGAGTTGGCTGGTTGCTATATTGTCCTTTTTGCTTTGATCCATCTATCTCAAATCCCTTTTTGTTTTTGTTGTTGCTGTGATTTGTTATGGTTAATATAGTTTATATACCTTACCGATTGAAATCTCTGAAACGGAAAACAGTCCACCCAAAACTTTTTTAATTCAGATGAAATATTGTCTTGTTGAATCACCTAATGCCTTTCCATATCTTGAGAGTTCGGTGTTGAAATTTATTAGATGCATTCGTGATGCTGCATGTGCAATGGCTGCAGGGACTGGCCAAATCCATCTTTGGCTGGCCCTGCTCGACAGAGATCGATCTAACAAATGACTTTTGTCAAATAGGAATGTTGTAAAATCTAAATTTGATCTGTGGCTGCACCGCTGATCAGTGTATTCAGACAACGGAGGAGTTCCCATAGTCAGAATACAATGGCACAGCGGGGAGGATTTCTCCACCCACCTCGCAGCCTTGTGATCAGTCCAATTGCATCCACCTGTCTGTTTTTCAGGCGTACCCGGCCAAACCTCCATTCATTTCTATGGAGCGGCAGATGTAAACGGACTTGTGTCCATTTACACCCACCTACTTCCAATCCGATCCAGTCCGCTAAAAAAAAACTGAAGGGGATCCGTTCGCCTTCCATCTAGATCTGATCGCTTACACCCGGCCGCCCATAGAGTAGAAAAAGAGTGGAGAAGGACCTGCCATATGCCTATTTTGCTCTGCTTAGCAGCGGATCAGTAGACAGATCCCCGCTGAGCAAACTGGAGTCCAGCCCGTATGAAAGGGGCATTCGTTTGGTTTTCTTCTTTTATTTCCATAGCTGGGAACATGGCTGCCATTATAAATCACAGGGTCCCATACAGTCTACCTGATGGCCCCCCTCCCTGAAAATGTCAAAACAACATTTTCACCAAAAATACACAAAAATAATTATTAGTGGACACAAACATAACATAACTTACAAAATTCCTGCTAAATCTGATAGATAAAACTGCATTGAGTTAATAAACTGTTGTTTGAGTTGTGTGTGTGTGTGTGTGTGTGTGTGAGGTCTTGGGGCTCATTCACATACAGTGCCTTGAAAAAGTATTCATACCCCTTGACATTTTCCACATTTTGCCATGGTACAACCAAAAACGTAAATGTATTTTATTGGGATTTTTTTTGATAGACCAACACAAAGTGGCACATAATTGTGAAGTAGGGGAAAAATGATAAATGGTTTTCAATTTTTTTTACAAATAAATATGTGAGAAGTGTGGTGTGCATTTGTATTCAGCCCCCTTTACTCTGATACCCCTTACTAAAAACAAAGTTGAACCCATTGCCTTCAGAAGTCACCTAATTAGTAAATAGAGTCCACTTGTGTGTAATTTAATCTCAGTGTAAATACAGCTGTTCTGTGAAGCTCTCAGAGGTTTGTTAAAGAACGTTAGTGAACAAACAGCATCATGAAGGCAAAAGAACACACCAGACAGGTCAGGGATAAAGTTGTGGAGAAGTTTAAAAGAGGGTTAGGTTATAAAGAAAAAATATTCCAAGCTTTGAACATCTCATGGAGCTCTGTTCAATCCATCATCTGAAAGAGGAAAGGGTATGGCACAACTGCAAACCTAACAAGACATGGCCGTCCACCGGGCAAGAAGAGCATTAATCAGAAAAGCAGCCAAGAGGCCCATTGTAACTCTGGAGGAGCTGCAGAGATCCACAGCTCAGGTGGGATAATCTGTCCACAGTACAACTATTAGTTGTGCACTCCACAAATTTGGCCTTTATGGAAGAGTGGCAAGAAGAAAGGCATTATTGAAAGAAAGCCATAAGAGGTCCCGTTTGCAGTTTGCGAGAAGCCATGTGGAGGACACAGCAAAAATGTGGAAGAAGGTGCTCTGGTCAGATGAGACCAAAATTTGACTTTTTGGCCTAAAAGCAAAATGCTTTGTTTGGTGGAAAACTAACACTGCACATCACCCTGAACACATGATGATGTTGTGGGGATGCTTTTCCTCAGTAGAGACAGGGAAGCTGGTCAGAGTTGATGGGAAGATGGATGGAGCCAAATACAGGGCAATCTTAGAAGAAAACCTGTTAGAGTCTACTAAAGACTTGAGACTGGGGCAGAACTTCACCTTCCAGCAGGATAACGACCCTAAACATACAACCAGAGCTACAATGAAATGGTTATGATCAAAGCATATTCATAGTCAAAGTCCAGACCTAAATCCAATTGAAAGTCTGTGGGGGCGTGGCTTGACCTCGGTGAAGAATGGCAGCATGATCTAAGAGCTCCTGCCGCCAGAGAGTTTTATCTGCCCAAAACGGAGGATTTTCATTAGCCATCCACCCTAAAAAACACGCGGATCTTCTGCCTCACGATCCCGGTCTCCTAGAGAAACCGCCTGGCGACTGAGCCAATATATACCGGACATGTTCAGATCACAGGCCGGCAACATGGCGTCGTCACGAGGCCCCTCACAGCCTACAGGCCTGACACACGGACCCATCCCGCGGCCTACACCACGGGGCGATGAGATTATACTCACACCACAACAGCAACCAAGCCTCCACGATCTTCGATCGGTAGCAGCCGACATTAAGGACACCTTAATGGCGGCCCTCACAGCAGCGATCTCGGACCTCCGTGTAGATATCCAGACGATCGCAGGAAGAGTCCAAGAGGTGGAAACAGTCGTGTCAACCCACTCCTCTGTGCTTTGCCGTTCCTGCCAAGTTCTGGACACCCACACCCTGCAACTGAGGGATCTCAACCGCCACGTCAAGGATTTGGACAATCGCGGAAGGCGCCATAACCTCCGCATAAGAGGATTGTCGGAATCGATCGATGCAGAACATTTGCAGCTTGAAGTGACCACCCTCTTCAATAATCTACTGAGCAGACCACCCGCTACCCCAATCAGCATGGAGCGTATCCACCGCGCTCTTTGTCCCAGGGGAAAGGATTCTGACCCCCCTCGTGATGTGGTCTGCTGCATAATTGACTACCAACTGAAAGGGGGAAATTCTCCATAGAGCCCGCTCTACCAACCCACTGCAGCACAACGACGCAGACATTCGTCTCTTCCAGGACCTGTCTAACATCACTCTACAACGACGCAGAGAACTACGTCCCATCCTGGAAGTCCTGTGTGCGAAGGAGATACCGTACAGATGGAAGTTCCCCTTTGGCCTCTCAGCTTCAGGCAAATGGCCGATCTGCACTTCTCAGAGTGCCGGAAGATCTACATAATTTCTGTGCCACCCTGGAGATCCTGTACACTGCTGTCCCTGATTGGTATGCGGAATTCAGGCCCCCTGCCTCCAGAAGAGCCGCCCCGGGAGAAGATCCCATGGAGACACAGGAATATCGATCCAGAAGACGGCGCTCCCCATCCAACCCACGGGCTACATTCCAAGCATCTGGCCAAACACATGGAGCGAGCCCCACGAAAGCACCGCACTCCAGGAGGGCACGCTGAGACCACTGAATTCTCGACAACAACCGCCTGAGCAGGTAAGTTGACCTGCATCCCCCCCATGCCACCCCCCGCCACACCTGAAACGGACTGCCCAGTACACCCTCGGACACCCAGCTGAGCCATGTAGTCACCACCCCAATAGCCTCTTAACGCTCCGGGGCCATCCCTTCCCTACCGAATCCCTGGCTTACCTTATGACTCACCGAGTGACCGTACTTACTTCCCGCACTGTTATCTGCTCAAAGAACCTGCAATCACATCTACACAAGGGATCTGAAGCTCTCTTCTGGACCAACATGTGCACGGACGAAAATGTCCATGATATTCCACCGCATTGCTTTCCCCCTACCCCCTCCCCTACCTGGGACTTAAGGTACACTGTTATGCAATGTAATTGCTATGCATCTACTAGGCCAAAAGTATGTGTTCTTATGCTGATGGGGTGATGGTCACAGACAGGTGAATCTCCTTCTGACATGGTTATCTTATCCTCGCCCCCATACGCTTGTTGCAGGAACCCCCCCCCACAACCTTAAACCCTCTTGATAACCCGCCCGCTTTACTCATATACAGTTTGGTGACTCTCGTCACTTAAAGCTTTCAGTGGGGGGCATATTTTTACCCATCTTGCTCCGCAATTGTCCCTGATGTCATTTTGACTCTCTTCCCCCCCAGATATAAGATGTATGGATTAGTAACCTCCTGTGACCATCAAACTAACTCTGGGCTCAGTAGTAATGATACCACATAAGGATCATTATCTTTATGTTGTAACCCTGAATCACTCTACCTATAGCGAGCCCGTCCCAGTACATAAGCTCAGACTCCCCTGCTAAGGCGGATAACACCATGGCCCTATACACTGAGTCATGCTTAACCCTCCTCATAGCCTAAGACATGGTCTAACGAGCAAAGTGTACGCTCAACCTCATCTCTTGCATAGGTGTAAGTCTGATGCTCCCAAGCTCTGATCTCATTTGTTTTTTGTTTAATTTCTAAGTGTCCGTTTTTTTTTCTTTTTTCTCATGATTAAGTGATAACTGTCTTCGATAGAGTTTCTCTATGTTGTGTGGTGTCCCCTGCTGCCCACAGACATTCCTGACGATTGCAGGAGATGTGCATCTAACGCAGATTTGCCATACTTGTCTTCAAAATATGATGGCTCCCTAACAATGTAATAGGTGGTAACCTTACGCACACCACAAATGGGCTTGCCTGTTGTATTTGCTCTGTCCATTGGTCCCATCTGCCCTAGACCACACAGGAAACTCCCACCCGACCCCACTTCCATGACCCTCTGAATATCAGTGGGTCTCCCCACATTTACACCCTGTGCTGCTCCAACATACCGTTCCCCCCTCCACTATAACAACCTCCCCAATTTTGAATATGTTCAATATCTCTCTAGGCGGCGAACTGCTGCTCGATACCAACACACACCACTCTCCACCGATCTCATCCAACCCCCACTCAGTGGACCCAAAATTAGGTTGTTCTCGTCGATCTAGACACTCTTACTCTTATCCACTGAATCACTTCTGTGATATTCGGACACAGCTCGTCTGTCTCCTCGGATTGGCAAGCAGGTTCTTGCGAATCGCTGAACCCCCCCCTCCCTCTTCCCGGCCTACGCACATAGGCCTCCCAGACACTAACGCTTCACTAGCTCTATGCATACACCATTAACGGGTCACCCCCCAATATCCCCCCCTCTAAATACCCGCCCTTGTTCTCCACAAATAACCTAGCATTTGCTGACTCCTCGGAGCACCTCATAGACCCTACGATTCTTCCTCCTTCACGGTCCATATATTTGACCACGGTCCACGTTTCTACAGGCGGTGACCAACACTCAACCCCCGATAGCCCTTTACTGTATGGCGTATCCCAAACGCAGTTCACCCAAAGTTAAAACTACAATTCTTTCTCTCAACACCCGGGGACTCAACACCCCAGAGAAGCGTTCCCAAGTCCTTCTCCCCCCCACAGACACAAAGCAGATATAGCTTTCCTTCAGGAAACTCACTTTCGCACTGATTCCATCCCTAAACTTTCAAACCCACAATTCCCAACCTCCTTTCACGCCACCAACCAAGCTGTGAAAACCAAAGTCGTGTCCATACTGATAGCTAGACATTGCCCATTCCAGGTTAAAGACACATGCACAGACGTGGATGCACGTTTCCTATTCATTAAAGGTTATCTTTACGGCAAACCAATAACTCTAGCTAATGTATACGCCCCCAACACAGGCCAAGTCTCATTCTTCAATGCCACACTGACCCGTCTCTCTAAATTCCAAGAGGGCATGCTCGTACTTGGGGGCGACTTCAATGTCTCCCTCAACCCGCTTCACGATACGTCGACAGGCACGTCCACTATGCCATATAAAGCACTTAGATCAATTAAGAAACAACTACAGGAATTATCTGTACATGACTCGTGGCGCACTCTAAACCCTAATGTAAAAGACTTCACATACTTTTCGGCTCCACACAACCGATACTTCAAACTGGACTACCTCTTTCTTTCGCAAACGGACCTGCCATCCCTATCTTCTGCCGAAATCCACCCCATGTTCCTATCGGACCACCACCCCGTCTCTCTGACATTAGATATCTCACATTCCCCCCCAGATCTTCGATCTGGCGCCTAGACCCTTCGCTACTTACGGACGAAACCATTGCATCTGATATAACGAAACGCTTACAACTGTATTTCCAAGAAAACTGCTCCACTGACGTCTCTCCTATGGTGGTATGGGAAGCGCACAAAAGTACTATAAGGGGTGAACTCATAGCACTTTCGGCCAAACGGAAAAAGGACAGAAACGCACATATTGCCAAACTGTCCAATAAAATACAACAGTTAGAACGTGCGCAAAAAAATTCACTGGCCTTGGACACCCTCTCGGACCTAATCCAAGCCCGTACTGAACTATTGGACACCCTGAATAAACAAATAAGAAGAAGATATATTCTCTCCCACAAGACTTTTTATGAACATGGCAACAAGTCAGGTAAACTCCTGGCTAGAGCACTCAAAACAAAGAAGGCCTCCATGACCATACATTCCATAACAAACTCTCAGGGCCAAAACATTGTCTCTAATGACCAAATCGCACATCAATTCGTCCAATATTACACCCGACTGTACAACCTCCACCCCACTGTCCCCCACAGAGAAGACGGAACCCGCAGGAAACTGATCACAGACTTCCTTGAACAGTATAGTCCGCGCCCCTTACCAGCTGAAGAAGCTAATGACATAGAACGACCGATCTCACCTGATGAGGTCGACACAGTGCTCAAACAACTAAAACCAGGTAAAAGTCCGGGTCCAGATGGACTAACAACGGCATATTACAAAACCTTTGTAAACACACTGAAACCCCCGCGTTCTTTTATCGGCCCACATTACTGTAATTCCTAAACCGAACAAGGACGCCTCCTTGGTGTCTAATTATCGACCGATTTCCCTATTAAACGTGGACCTCAAAATCTATGCGAAAATTTTGGCAAACCGTCTCTTGCCTCTCCTACCCAACCCTATCTCCCTAGACCAAGTGGGATTTGTACCCGGTAGAGAGGCAAGAGACAACACCATCAAAGCTATCAACATTCATCACTGGCTGACCTCCTCCCACCAACAAGGATTCTTCCTTTCCCTGGATGCGGAGAAGGCATTCGACAGAGTGGCCTGGGACTACATGTCGGAAGTTCTCCAAAAGATTGGTATACGAGACCGCATGCTACACTTTATCATGACCCTTTACTCCTCCCCAACAGCGAAAGTGCGGGTCAATGGCCACCTGTCGGATGCCTTCTCCATATCGAACGGAACTCGCCAGGGTTGTCCCCTGTCCCCCCTAATATTTGTTCTCACCCTAGAACCTCTATTCCAGCGTCTACGAGCTAACCCAAATATCAAAGGAGTTACTCTCGCCATTTGCAGACGATATCCTCCTATTCCTAACAGAACAACACATCACGCTGCCCAACTTACTTGCAGACCTTCAAACATTCAATACTCTTTCCAATCTCCAAATAAATTTTTAGAAATCAGAAGCATTAAATATCTCCCTACATCAAGACACACTAGCACTCTGCCAAACCAACTTCCCGTTCAGGTGGAATCGGGATGCTATTACTTACCTGGGGATTAATCTCCCCTCCCGCCTATCTAACCTGTACTCTAAAAACTATATCCCCATACTTCAACGCATTCAGAAAGACCTAAAGGCATGGTCAACCGGCATTTTTACTTGGTTTGGCAGGGCCGCTAAACTCAAAATGAACATTCTCCCGAGGATACTATATATCCTGCAAACGATCCCTGTTAAACTACCTCCAACCTTTTTTACCTCCTATCGCAAAGCCTTCCTTTGGTACAAAGACCGTCCTAGACTCAGTCATGACAGACTGACCCTACCCAAGCTAAAAGGAGGGATTGGCCTCCCTGACATCACCAAATACCACTGGGCTTGCCAATTAACTAGAATCATAGATTGGAATGTCCACACTCACTCGAAAGCCTGGATAAAAATTGAGAACGAATTTACCCCAATCCCAATTCGCCAACTACCCTGGACCGCACCACTTCATACTCCCCTACCCTGTAAACAACACCCACTGATAGGGAACACTTTGCAAACATTCCAGAAGGCATGCCGATCCCATCACATCTCCTCTACACAGAGTCCACTAACGCCCTTAAGACGCAACCCAGACTTCCCGATTGGCTTTTCTGATGCCTTTCTTAAAGACTTTTGGCCACACGATGACATACAAGCGAGACACTTTTTCTCTGGTGACTCCTTTCTCCCCCTTTCACACATACCCTCACGTGAAACTGACCGATCTTGCCCGCAATGGACATATTTCCAAATTTGGCACTTTCTTAACGATCCCCACAAACGACTGGCCTTCTCCAGACAACTTACACCATTTGAGACCCTATGCACGAAATTGGAACCGCAAAGACACACAATCTCGGAAATCTACTCCCTGCTATTTTCTGACCATACCGCTAAGTCCAACGCTGCTACCCTAAGTTGGGAAATGGATCTTTCCCTCAACCTATCTGTAGATGACTGGGAAAAAATCTATACTCATATTCATAAGGGTTCGACTAACGTGACGGCACAAGAAAATAGCTTCAAAATCTTTTCTAAATGGTACAGGACCCCCACAAAACTCCACAAGATCTCTCCTGCCTTGTCACCTAACTGCTGGAGATGCTCTGCAGAAGAAGGCACTATGTAACACATATGGTGGTCCTGTCCACTGCTCCAACCGTTCTGGAAAGAAGTCCAGCGTATTACCACCATGATCACTACATACCAAATAGAATTTTCTCCTGCCCAAATGCTTCTTCATTACTCCTTTATCCCTTTCAAACACTACCACCGATCCCTTGCGTTACATCTGCTCAATGCAGCGAAATTATGTATCCCCTCGGTTTGGAAATCATCCAAACCCCCTACAATAGCGGACTGGCTCAGACGTGTTGCTAAAATTGGGGAGATGGAAGACTTAATCCACCAATCCAAAGATGCACCCACCAAATTTAGGAATGTCTGGGCCTGCTGGCATCACTTCATAACGACCGAGGAATACAAAACACTCATTCTCCCCAGGTTAAACTCTACCCAGTGAAGCCAAAGTGAAGGAGGAAGAATCCACACCTATGCTAAAACAATCCATTCAACTCTCCTACTCACCCTATGTAATGTACTCTGCACAACCCCGTGTTATGTTGAGATGGGTGGGAGACCTCCTAAACCTGATATGCTCCCACCCATCCATACCCTCCCATGCACCATCTCTCACTCCGAACCCTAGGCTCCCCCGTGACCCGTTTGATGTATAACCTATTTCCTCTCCAAAATTCCCCAATTGGGGATGCTAGTGGTCCGTGACCGCATCCCCAATATTGACAGATCTTACTACTTACAGAGAGGCAATAGTCTATTCCCTTTGTTCTCACCAACCCAGTTGAAATATGAATATACCTACTAAGAACAGCGTGATTATTCTATAGACCACAGGAATTTAAGGACGTTTGCCCTGCCTTTCTCAGGTCTATTGGTTACTTGTTTGTGTTATAGACTTGACATAACATTCCTATACATGCAATGTTCGCGTGGGAAAGGTATTAGTCTACTACTGTTTGCATTGTATCTGCAAAGTTATATTTCCCCCTGTTTACATTACATTCTACTGTTTTGACATGATGCTCTCCATCCAATCTGACAGAGCTTGAGCTATTTTGCAAAGAAGAATAGGCAAAAATGTCACTCTCTAGATGTGCAAAGCTGGTAGAGACATCCCCAAAAAGACTTGCAGGTGTAATTGCAGAGAAAGGTGGTTCTACAAAGTATTGATTGAGGGGGGCTGAATACAAATGCACGCCACACTTTTCACATATTTTTATTTGTAAAAAAAATTGAAAACCATTTATCATTTTCCTTCCACTTCACAATTATGTGCCAATTTGTGTTGCTCTATCACATAAAATCCCAATAAACAAAATTTACGTTTTTGGTTGTAACATGACAAAATGTGAATACTTTTTTCAATACTTTTTTTTGTAGGTGCTGTGGCCTGTACAGTGTGAATCAGTTTTTTTTTCTTTTTGTATTTTAACCAGTCCCCGACCAGCTGTCGCATATATACTGTGGCAGGTTGGCTCCCCTGCGTGAATCGACGTATTGATACGTCGGTCCGTGCACTAGCTTTTGTGGGAGCTCGCCCGTGTTTCCGGCGGACTCGGTGTCTGCCGGCCACCTGCGATCACAGGAAAGAGAAGCAGAATGGGGATCTGCATTTGTAAACAAGGCGGATCCCCATTCTGACAGGGAAGGAGAGAGAGATCAGCTGCCCCTGGTTCCTAGTGATCAGGAATAGTGATCTCTCTCTTCTCCCAGTCAGTCCGTCCCCCATACAGTTAGAAACACCTTCCTAGGGAACACTTAACCTCTCGATCTCCCCCTAGTGTTAACCCCTTTCTTGCCAGTGTCATTTATACAGTAATCAGTGCATTTTTATAGCATTGGTGTCACTGGTCACCAAAAAGTGTTACTTAGGGTCAGATAGGTCTGCCGCAAGTTCACAGTCCTACTAAAATTCGCAGATCGCTGCCATTACCAGTAAAAACAATTTAAAAAAAATAAAGTCCCTAAATCTTTCCCCTATTTTGTAAACGCTAAACGTAAACTTTTGCGCAAACCAATCAATATACGCTTATTGTGATTTCTCTTTAACCAAAAATATGTTGCAGGATTCACACTGTATGGGTCAGAGAAACCATGTGAATGAGCCCTTAATTTTTTTAATTATTCTTTACAATGTTTTTAACATTTATTTAAACAAATTCGTTTTTTTGCATTTTTAAAATGAATCTTTACATTTTTTTTTTTTTTTTGTTTTTTTTGCAGGGGGGGGGGGGGGGGATTAGAAAGATTAGAAAGAACATAGGGGGGAATCAGATGTGGGCAGCACAGGGATGGGGATCGTGGGGGAATCAGATGTGGGCAGCACAGGGATGGGGTCGTGGGGCAGGTCGTAAGGACAGTTACAGAATGATGCACTATGTCTGTGTCTCTTCCCCCAGCAGCTGAAAGCTGATGGAAGGGAGAGGGGGAGAAATCCGCTTTCAGTTGCTGGAGGCAGAGACAGTGTATCATTCTGTAACTATCATCCCGTCCTGTCACACCTGGCCCTCCTGTGTGCCTGGGCCCCCTACAGGAGGAGTGATGGTACCCCCTTGTTGATGGCACTCTCTAGATCTGGCCCTGCGGATCTTTGCCTGCTAAGGGCTCCCTTTGGTTTCACCACTATAGGATGACAAGTGTAGTGATAGCAGTGTCACTTCTCCTTCTAACTAGGAGCTGGAGGTGGTTAGAAGTGGGGTGGGGAAAAAAGCTGGAGAGAGATGCAGGCTTTTTTTTTCACTCCTCCGCCAGCTCCTTCCTCTGACCATGAGTGGTCCATGCAGCCTTGCTGCATCTCCATGAAATGAGTATTGGCCTGGAGTAAAGGTAAATGAAGGAGGGAGGGGGGGGGGGGAGACTGAGCTTATTGAGTTATTCTATTAATGTCACTATTATTATCACTATTATCATTCTTATTGTCACAGTTGTCACTGTTATTGTCTCTCATATTGTTACAATCACTCAGTTGATGCTGTCAGGTTTGCCTGTTTGTTGCCCAAATATTCTTAGGATTGCCCATTTGTTGCCTATGTATAGCTACTATTGTCTATTTGGTGAAACATATTCAAATCATTGCTCGTTTGTAGTCCAAGTTTTGTCAAGAATGTCTCCTTTTTTTTTTTTTCTTTCATATTGTCAAGTTAGCTATATGTGCTTGGAGGACCATATGACTGTTAGCTTCATATTTGGTTATGGTTATGTTTGTGCCGATGTTATACCATTGCAGCTATTAGCCCCTCCCCTGCTCTGCCTTTCTTTAGCTGAAGGCCTGGCACTATTAAACCACAGTGCTGTTAGGGCCACATGTGTGCCTCTATTTTGATAAAATTAATTTTTGTAGTCTAGGCATCGTCAGTAATGTCACCTAATCTTTTGCATCCATATTGCCTAGTTTGCACTGTGTCGTTGGAGAAATATACCACTCTATAATTGAATCCCCTGCAAGTCTGTCACCAGTGGCGGCCCGTCCATAGGGGGCGCCCGGGCGCCGCCCCCCCCTCCTTGCAGTTAAAAAAAATAAAAATAAATAAATAAAAAAAAAAGTTAAAAAAAAAAAAAAAATGTATTTAAACATGTCCCTTTAAGGGCGCCATGTCCCTTTAAGGGCGCACAGTGCAGTATGCACCGCTCTATCACCAATAGATAGATTCATGCATTGCATGAATCTATCTATTGGTCACCTCTGCCGCCCCCTATTCAGGTGTCCGGCCCCTGATCGGGCGCCGGGCATCTGAATTACAGTGGGGGGGTGTTGCTGGAAGCGCCCCTATTAGAGCTGTAAGCTCTAATAGGGGACCCTATTAGAGCGGTGTGCTCTAATAGGCTTCCCTAAGTGTAAACAGCGGGCGCACGGCCGTGCGTTCGCTGATTACACAGTATTGTGTTAGAGAAGCGAATACATCGCTTCCCTAACACAGACCCGCCTCTCAGCCAATCAGGTTGCCAGGTCTGTTACCTGTCACCTGATTGGCTGAAGTCACAGGCGCTGTGATTGGACGCTAGGCGTCCAATCACCTAGCGTCCAATCACAGCAGAAGAAGACAGGAGGAGCGCGGGAGAAGACATCCGACGGAGACACCGCTCGTCGCCTGACGCCGTCACCAGCTGCACACCGGGACAAGGTAAGTGCAGAGGGCAGGCAGGGGGCACAGTGGCAGCACTTAAGGGGCACAGTGGCAGAACTTGGGGCACAATGGAAGCACTTAAGGGGCACAATGGCAGCACTTAAGGGGCACAATAGCAGCACTTAAGGGGCACAATGGCAGCACTTAAGGGGCACAGTGGCAGAACTTAAGGGGCACAATGGCAGCACTTAAGGGGCACAATGGCAGCACTTAAGGGGCACAATGGCAGCACTTAAGGGGCACACTGGCAGAACTTGGGGCACAATGGCAGAACTTGTGGCAGAACTTGGGGCACAATGGCAGCACTTAAGGGGCACAATGGCAGCACTTAAGGGGCACAATGGCAGCACTTAAGGGGCACAATGGCAGAACTTGGGGCACAATGGCAGCACTTAAGGGGCACAGTGGCAGCACTTAAGGGGCACAATGGCAGCACTTAAGGGGCACAATGGCAGCACTTAAGGGGCACAATGGCAGAACTTAAGGGGCACAGTGGCAGAACTTGGGGCACAGTGGCAGAACTTGGGGCACAGTGGCAGCGTTTGATGGGCACAGTGGCAGCGTTTGATGGGCACAGTGGCAGCGTTTGATGGGCACAGTGGCAGCGTTTAATGGGCACAGTGGCAGCGTTTAATGGGCACAGTGGCAGCGTTTGATGGCACAGTGAGGCTGTTTGTTTGCGCCCCCCCAAAAATTTTGAGCACCAGCCGCCACTGTCTGTCACTATGAACTGCAGAACCGTTAGCTCCACATTTCGCCATAGTGCACTAGGAGCACTGCTTTTAAACCATTACCATTTTGATCAAATAACCCCTGTCCTGCCCAGACCTAACCACTTCCAACTACAACAACATGCTGTCATCCTCCTTAGATGTACTTGCTCCTCTTTTTACATGCAGAACCAGACCCCATCTGCCACAACCCTGGCAAACAGACAACACCAGAAGTCTCAAGAGACGCAGCCGTGCTCTTGAGTGAGCATGGCGTAAATCTAAGTCCCTGCAAGACTTTACCCTCTACAAATCTGCCCAAATACAACTCCTGCCTCCACACTGCTAAACAAACCTATTACAACACTCTCATCAAAACCCTCTCATCCAAACCTCGTCACCTCTCTTCTACCCTCAATTCCTTACTTCACCCCCCACTGCCCCCACCCACCAACTTGCTTACCGCTCAACAGATTGTAAACCATTTCAAAAGCAAAATTTACACAATTCGCAAGGAGATATCTAGCATTAAACTTCCTCCCCTACCCAACACATCAGGTCCAACACCACACTCAATACTATCCTCCTTCTGCCCAGTTACCACTGATTGAAGTTGATAAACTCCTCTCCATGGCCCACCTCACCACCTGTCCCCTGACAATTACTGCGACCACCTTCCCACTCTATCCTAAACTCCCTAACCCACATCTTCAACCTCTCCCTCTCCTCCGGCACCTTTCCTTCCCCGCTCAAACATGCACTGGTTACCCCCATACTTAAAAAACACTCAATAGACCCCACCTGTTTAAATAACTTAAGACCCATCTCCCTGTTCCCATTTGCCTCCAAGCTCATCGAACGCCTTGTCAGTGACCGAATGAGTCGATACCTCACGGACAACAACCTTCTTGACCCCCCCGGCTTCCGTCCACAACATTCCACTGAAACTGCCCTACTAAAACTCACCAATGACCTACTAACTGCTAAAACCAATGGCCATTACTCCATACTCCATACTATAGTCTTAGACCTCTCTGCTGCCTTCGACGCAGTTGACCACCTGCTCCTCTTCAGCAAACTACAATCCCTTGACCTCTGTGATTCTGCTTTATCCTGGTTCTCCTCCTACCTACCTCAGCGCACTTTCAGTGTCACTTATAACTCCATCTCCTCCGCTCCTCTTCCTCTATCTGTTGGGGTACCCCAAGGCTCTGTCCTTGGGCCCCTCCTATTCTCGCTCTATACCTCTTCCCTGGGCCAGTTGATAACCTCCCATGGCTTCTAATACCACCTCTATACTGATGACACCCAGATCTATCTCTCCACTCCTCAACTCACCCCCTCGATCTCCTTATGGATCCCAAACTTACTGAATGACATATCGGTATGGATGCCACACCACTTTCTCAAACTCAATCTTTCTAAAACTGAGCTTGTAATATTTCCTCCTTCCTGGTCCCTCCTATGACTTTACCATTAAGCTCAACAGCACAACCATTGGTCCCTCCACACATGCCAGAGTGCTAGGTGTAATCCCTGACTCTGACCTCTCCTTCAGCCCCCACATCCAATCACTGGCCAAATCCTGGTGCCTTAACCCCCGCAACATCTCCAGAATTCGACCCTTCCTGACTAATGACAACACAAAGCAACTTATTCACTCCTTGATTATTTCCCGCCTTGACTACTGTACCTCTCTCCTTAATGGCCAACCCTTATGCAGGCTATACCCCCTTTAGTCTATTATGAATGCTGCTGCTAGACTAATACACCTCACTAATCGCCTCTCTGCCAATCCCTTCACTGGCTTCCCATACCCCACCGTATAAAATTCAAAATGCTAACCACAACATACAAGACCATCAACAACATCGCCCCCCAGCTACATCACCAACCTAATTGGCAGATATTGCCCAAATTGTCCCCTCTGCTCCTCCCAGGACCTCCTGCTTTCTAGCTCCCTTGTTACCTCCTCTCATGCTCACCTTCAGGACTTCTTCAGAGCCTCTCCCATCCTCTGGAACTCCCTGCCCCAGTATATCTGATCCGCCCCTAACCTGTCCACCTTTAGGAGATCCCTGAAAACTCACTTATTCAGGGAAGCCTATCCCACACCCACCTAACAACTGTCCCCAAGCCACCCCCATCAAATAATTCCCTGCATCTATTATCTTTTGTACCACCACCCCCTCCCTTTTAGAATGTAAGCTCTACGAGCAGGGCCCTCCTTTCCCTTCTGTATTAAACTGTACTGTAATTGTGCTGTCCCCCCTCTACATTGTAAAGCACTGTGTAAACTGTTGGCGCTATATAAATTGTGTATAATAATAATTCCAAGCCAACAATAAAGTTTATGGAACAATCTATAATTTCTGAAATGATCCCTTTTCATTTGGCTTGTCTTTCTCCATAAACCTTCCACACTGAAAATAATAAGGTTGGTCGATTCCAAATCCTATAAAAGAACTGGATGTATATGCCCAACTCTCTAACTATAAAATTGACTTTTCAAAATCCGAGGCTATGAAGTTTATGGTCACCCCCCCACCATACACACACACACACACTGATTAAGTAACCTGCAATCAAACTTTCCATTTAAACAGGGTGTGGGGAAATTGAAATACTTGGGGATTTTTCTCACCCAAACCCTGGCCACTACGTTCAGAGAAAACTTTCCTCCACCTGCTCGCCTCTATTCATAAGGACTTGTGAAAGTGGCAACTGGCATCGCACACCTGGTTCGGAAAAAAATGAACGTGCTCCACATATTATTATCTCTTCCAAACCCTTCCAATTGTCATTCCACCAAACTTCCTATACCAGGTTAAAGGGAATTTCAGTTTCTATGGGCGGACTGCCCAGCCCCAATCAAGGCAGATAACCTCAGTATGCCCAAACAATTCGGAGGAATATGCTTTTTCTACCCAGTGCATTACTTTTAATTTTTCCATTTGGTCAGGGTTGTAGACTGATGCAAGCATGCAAACTTTAAGAGCTCTGTCTCCTGTTCCCCTGCAAGCATTCTCATGGTTGTCAGATTCTTGTCCCACTGCCTTCAGAGATAAACCGATCATTGGAGCCACCTTCAAGGTCATCTTTAAAATCAACCCTAAGGTGATTAACGTGGATATCACCTCGCCAATGTTTCTTATCATAGGGAACCCAGAATTCCCACCCAGGCTTAGTGACCTCAAGTTTCAGCTAACTTTCATGGCAAACCAATTTCGATTGAAAGATTTTCATGATGATGCCACATGGAAACCTGTTCAAGCCATACAGTTACACCTTTACCTTCATGGCAGGCATTTCAAATCATACACTACATCTCATCCCTCCATTCGCAGAAGGTCACCCCTGTACACACTTCAAACTTAGTTTTACACACACACCTCATCCCTTCGACACAGTGTTTCACTCCCCTTGTTTTATGCTCCGCACCTCTCCGGATGCACTCCTACCCTCCTCTCAGACTAGGAGACCAATCTAGCGCTATAGTTTATTCTGGACTGGAAGGAGTTTATCTTGCAAGTCCTCTATTACTTCGAGACTACAAAAATTTGGTTATAAGCACCTAACCTGATAGTATAAGGATCTGGTGAAACAGCATCACATGTTCTTGAATGTAGATCCTACGGGCTGGAGGTGCAGAATCTCCTGAGGCACCTTACTCAAAGTTTTTTGGTCATGTCTATGGATCTGCCCCTTCTTGGACGATCTCTACGCCCTAACCCAGAACCATATGACCCTAACTTTGGATCAGAGATTCTCAGGACCCAGCTGCCTGTCTACTGCATCTTAGCACGCTTTGTAAACAGAAATATCCCCACTCTCTGATGTGGCACTTGGTCAGTGCAGCCAGGGCCTGTATCTTGGCACACTGGAAATCAATCACACCCCCACTGTAGGTCAATGGCTGAAATCAGTATTATGCAGGTGGAGTGCCCTACCTCTTATTTGAGGAGACAGGAGGCCCGCTTCATAAAAACATGGTTCTCCTGGTCCCAATTCACTTTCTCTGATAAGTATAAAAAGCTCCTTGAGTGCTACACAATACTAGAGCAAGGGGGTAGTCCACCCCCCCCCCCCCCCCCCGCTCCTCTCACTCCCACACCCTATTTTCCCTCTCTTTCTTCTTTTCTCCCCTTTCCCAGTTTTTCGTTTCACATATCTCTAAGTTCTCTCTTAGGGAAATTTTTTGGCGCAGGGCATTAAGCCTCCCCTCCGTTGACATGCGTTCAGTCAACAAGTGGAACCTCATACTTCCCCTTTGCAGACCTATGTTGAGCAGTGCCACCTCAGGCAGTTGTTCCTTAAAGCAGCACACTCATTTGTACTCCTTCCTACTTCTCTGAGGTGACATTTTATACGACTACTACTATGAAACTTCTTTGTATGTGAACCATTGTTGGTGACTAGAAGATGCTTCTTCTTATTCTGTGTAAATTGTTTATTTTGTCACCAAAAATAAAGAATTAAAAAAAAAATATAAGGTTGATGTATGCAACCACTTGTGTTGCAAATGTCAATTACATAAAACCTGACGCATGTATGTTCCACGAGATCAGCACGTGTCATCAGGTTCATATGAAGGACAATTCATAAGTGTACCATGATTAATTCAACCATCACATTTCACAGCTCTCAAAAAGTTCAACCTTATTAAATTTAACATATTCTACTGTATGATTATTACACATCTTTTCTGTTAAGGAATTTTGCAGAGCTAGTTTTTACATATTGATGGGCAGGGTTGAAGATTATAAAATCGTGTCATGCAGACATGCTTTGCTTGTTTTCTGACTACCTTAAAGTTCATTGTACATTTTATTGATTGTGTTGTGTGTTAAATCTAGCACTCACCTCCTGTCTCCATGCAGAGTATCCATTCCCAATGAATCATGGAAGTTCTTCTGTGCCCCTTCTTCCTTCTTGTGATGAATGCAGCTATTGTGTTGTTGGAGAACGCCTTTTGAAACCGCACCAGAGCAACTAAAAATAGTGTGAGTCACATTCCTGTTTCAACGTGCCACACAAGCACAATATTACTTTATGGATAAACTCTAGGGAAACGGCTACATACTAAGCTGAAAAACAAATATTTGAAGACTTTTACATAACATATAGTTGTAATTTTGTTTAGCAGCTCTAACCCTTTGACAATGCTAGGGTCTAGCATCCAATTGCTAGACCCAAGCATTGTCACATGATCAGGGTCGTGATGTCACAGCTACTCTTAGCACCCAACACTGTCAGGAGCATCTAGCGCTCCTGCTCCTTATTCCAGCATCCGGGTTTTGGCTATGGCATTCTCCCTGTCTTTGTCCACCTGCAAGCTGATTGATGTGGTCAGTCTCTGGGTGAAAACTCAAACCTGTTATAAGCCAGCTAAACCCTCACTTGGATGCATGTGATAGAGAGTGATACGTGTGTTATTCCTGATCAAGCCCCCCTGTCTGTCTGCCCTGCTCTGCTAGATTGGATTTCCCTGTGTATGATCTTGGACCGGATTTTGGACTATTCCCTGAACTCAGCCTGCCTTTTACCTGGACTGTCATTGAACCATGCTACCTGTCTGCTTACCGCAAGTACCGGTTTGCTTTGCTTAGTTTGTGCCTGCCCTGTTGTGGTAACCAGGCATTATAGCATTGTGTATAAGTCCTGGGGCCAATCGAGTACCGGTAGGCCTGCTTGCCTTATGGGAAAGGGGGCTGCTATAGGTGAAGAACACAGTAGCCAACTATAGTGACTGACCACCTGTGTTGGGGTAGACATGACAAACACCAGCTGTCGCTAGGGATTTTACTGCACACTGTAACAGATGCAGGAGCAGTGGCAAGGGAGCACTGGCAAGGTAAGTATCAGGGGTTAAAGGGGGCTAAGGGCATTTAAAAAGACTCTGTTACTTTCTCCTAAATGGAGAAGTTGGCATTATCTCTTTAACCCTGTTAGATGTTATCGCTGTGCTGGTCTCCACTGTTCTTTGCTGCAGTTAAGCAATACGGCTTGGTCACCAGCCTTCCCTAGACCGGGATTAGACAATAAAAGGGTAGACTCATGAGGTTATCTCTCTGCTCTTCCTGTGAATATGTGCACGGAAAAAAAAGCTGTACATATTCAAATATTTTGTACTAGATTTATATAAAATACTTTTTAGGAGTAGATCACTGAATTTAGTGGTATTTTTTACATTAGTTGGTTAGCTTTTTTTTTTTTTTTTTTTTACATGCTGATAACATTTCCAATTCTACATGCTTCTGAGGAAATGATGGGAACAATCCTGCCATGTGTTTTAAATTAAAAAGCAATATTAGGCAATATACATGAAACAATGTGATCATACTTCCACCTACCCTTCCTCTTCTCTAGTAATTTTCTACTGTAAGGTTATTAAACCAAGGAGAACTTTAGAATTTACCCTTCTTATTGCAAGCTTGGTCAATGTGAGACAATTAATTATATCATGCCAGCATTTGAAATAATTTTTTTCTGAAATCCTGTGAATAGACATACCAAAAATATCTATTTTATGTGTGAAGTGTTGGTGCACTCCACAGAAGGAAGTTGACGTAAAACGAGTATGGTTCTCTCTAGTGAAGGATTAATCGAGAGCATGGTGCACTTCAGAGGACAATTACAGAAGAAGAGAGAGCATGGTGAATGCCAGAAATAGATGAAGACTTAAGTCGTGAGAGAATGGCAAAATCCACAAAGAGATGAGGAATGAAGAAAAGAGAGCATGGTGCACTCCAGAGAAAGATGAAGACTGAAATAGAGAGAGCATGGTGCACTCCAGAGAAGGATGAAGACTGAAGAAGAGAGAGCATGGTGCACTTCAAACAGATGTACAACCATAACATGTCCGTGCTTCAGTTGTTGCCAATGGATGGTATTGTATACAAATCCACATATTGGATGAACCACCATAACAAGGAATTGTTTGCAATGTTTCATGGCATTGGCCAACACAAGCCCCTTCCCCAGGCAAACAGTGATGATATTTACTAATAAAATAAAATGTGATTATAAAACATTTTAAGAGAAGCATATGATGTGCTGGGGATTTATACAATGAATGAACATTGATTTCCAGAGCTGAAAAAAAAGCCAAAACATCATAAGGGGACACTTAAGCAGTGAGTTAATGCCATTTGTAAAAGGCACACGGAGCCAAATAGTGCAAATTTAACATCTTCCATGTGCCACTCCCTCACATCTGTAAACATTCGTGGTATGATACTAGACTGGAAGGGTAAAACTTTTTTTTACATTTCTCTAGGTGGCAATTTTTTTCCACAAGTCAGCAGGCAGCATCCTTATTATCTTGCCTGCAAGATACTATCATAGTAGTCCTGGGTCAAGACACTTGCTTGATACCATGAAAAAAAAAGAACTTTTCATAAAGTTTTTTACCTTCTGACTTTCTGGTGCCCCTCACCTACATAAACTATGTATATGGTACATACTGACTTGCCCTACTTACCAGTCTCCTCCAAGAGTTGATCAGCTTTTAAAAAAACTCTACCACGTATTATCAGCAACTCAAAAAGTCATTCTCACATACATACAGCGTAGTTGACCTAACTATCCATTAAGATGTCAAAACAAGGAACAAACAGTATACAGGTATACCCCACTTTTAAGTACACAATGGGGTTTATTTACTAAAGCTGGAAAGTGCAAAATCAGGCTCACTTCTGCATAGAAACCAATGAGTTCCAGGTTTTATTACCAAAGCTTAATTGAATAATCTGCGGTTAAAAGCTCATTGGTTTCTATGCAGAAGGGAGCCTGATTTTGCACTTTCCAGCTTTAGTAAATAAACCCCATTGTGTACTTAAAAGTGGGGTATGCCTGTAGTCTGTGTGGCACACCACTTGAGAAATGGATGATCAAGGTTAAAAATATTAGGTTGCTTCTATATAGCTACGTAACGCTATGTTGCGAAACGCGTTGGCGTAATCACGGACAGCGGGCCCTCACTGGGGAACTTCCACATGGAAAGCGGAGGAAAACTCATCAGCGGTATACCACATACAGCCATAGGATTGATCCTGCTCTGCTTAAACACTATGAACAGACAAACGGCATCATCTTCAGCAAAGGCTCTGGAATGACTTTGAATGGCAGCTAAAATCTTGTAAAGGGAAGATTACCACGGTGCTTGCTTGCAGCTTATTTGCACAGGAGAATATCGGACCGCAGAAAATTTTCAGCAAATGACCTCTCATCCGCTCAATCGGCTGAATTGCCAAGCGTAGATTTGAAGGCTCTGGGATGTGGTAATGTATTCAACTATATACTGACATTTGATCTGCTGAATCGGTTGCGACTGTCCAGCGCAGACCCGAAGACACAGGGGAGCGGTAATGTATCCAATTACATACTGACACTATTATCATCTAGATTCTGTCTTATTGTAAGATACTGAGTTGGTGATTACCTGATTACCATCCACATATGACTATGAGATCTAATGGACAGCAGTCAGCGGATGTTTGTGTTGATCGTTTGTTGCAACATACCTATTGAGGACTCACATTGGAGACTTGTATGCTACATTGTATTGACTCAGCTATCTCTTGCATATATCTAATGAGATCTAATTAAAGAGCAATCAAGTTATACTCATGCTGGGTACAATGAGTTCGTTGGAGACAGCTACAGAAAATCTTTAAACATCGCTATATCATGCCAATAGATGACACAACATTGAAGTTACAGATACAATCTCCTGTTTGCCACAAAACGGAATACAGATGATTTATCTAATGCTGCTGCATATATCTTCTCTTCCCTTGCTGTAAAAATAAGCCGTTTATAGGAACGCATATATTATAAGTGTTTCTTATGCAACAAAAATATTGGTATCAGAACTGTGAGATCAACATTGTAAAACCTGGAGAAATATGGAAACTGACACAGATGAATTTTTACATCTTTTTTTCATCTCATCTGAAATTAATCACTATAAATTTATTTAGAAATGAGTTACCAAAGATTTGGGCAAGCTAATTTTCAGATAGTTTCAACTACCATACTTAACAATTAGCAGATATATGTGGAATAACTCTGTTCTCCGCTACCCTAGGGACCATACATGCATCGATTTTCCGCTACAACATATATTTATGGTCTAGAGCCCTACGGACGACATGAGTAACGATGACACATAGGAACAACACAAAACTCACCAACATGAAATAGACCTGAAAGTGTGCCTTGGTCTACCGTATGGTACGCCAAAATAAGGGGGCATACCCTAGATAAAGAATGATAAGAAGTAGTTATGGAATAATGTGGAATGAGTATTCAGTCTGGGGTAAGAATACTTAGAAGAGGCTTTTAAAAAGGGGAGGGTGGGCGGGTATCACGCACAGGAAACCGACAAAGACCGGCGGCCTTTGGGCTGCTTAAATACCCTCCGGGCTCCTCCCATAACTTCAGGCCGGTACCCGGCCTTCCAATTTATGGTCTAGAGCCCTACGGACGACATGAGTAACGATGACACATAGGAACAACACAAAACTCACCAACATGAAATAGACCTGAAAGTGTGCCTTGGTCTACCGTATGGTACGCCAAAATAAGGGGGCAAAAACCTTCAGGTAGGGGATGATTATTTATTAAGGTAATGTCACTGAGTGAGTCGAGCAAAGGCGTGAGCCATCTCTAACTGTGGGTTAGGAATGTAGCGAGAGAAGCAGGCCGACTTCCACCGACCCAGCTTCTTGATTACGTGGTCCGGAACCCCCTGTCTTGAGGCCGTCGTGGCCGCCCCGATCCGGAACGAATGCCCGGAGTACTGGCTGGGGTCCAACTGAAGATGGCCGAGAAGGACCCGGACATGTTCCACGAACTGCGACGAGTTAAGGGGTTTCACCGGAAAAGGTAGCAGTGGACTGGCCCCTGGGCAGTCGGACAGCAGTGCCGTCAGGCGGTCCAACACGGCAACTGGGCACCAGTTGTTGTGAGTCCTGTACAGGTGAATATCTACTCCGGAACCTCGCTGTTGGGTTTTGGATGTCGTCAAGTGAAGGACGTAGTGATCCTGGTGGCGATAGAGATTATTTCTACGCAAGACTGGACCGGCTGGGTGGCTGCGAGTGAACTCGCTGGGCCGCAGAAACCCGTAAAACGCCATGTGTATCGCAGCCTGCAGGACGGTACTGAGGAGGAGACCGAAAGGGGACCTATCCAGGATGTCAGACATCCCCTTGAAGATCTCCCCCGTGATAGGCAGCCGCTTTGAGCTGACTGGCGGCTGGTGTTTCTGAACTCCACGTAGTAGAGCCCTCACCGCGTGGCAGGAGAACACCGAAGGCCTTGCGGGGTCTTGAAGTGACAAATAGTGCTGCACCCCGGCCACGTACTGGCGTATCGTGCTGTGTGACAGTGCTAGGTGTGAATGGCAGTAGGCGATGAACGCCAAGACCTGCTTGAGGCTGGAAGACTCGCGAGGCCGCTGGGGCAGGAACTTGTTAAACGCCCTCCAGGCCGTCTGGTAGGCCCGACGGGTGTTGCGGGCGAGTGAGGCGTTGATGATATCGGTAGCTGAGTGTAGATGTGGGGCTAGTCCAAGGTCAGTTGTGACCAATCCGGGATAGTGGCTGAATGACGGCAGGCTCCTGGCACCTGTTCAAAGAAAGAAATAAAGTTAAAACGGGAGAGTGCGTCCGCTGCTGCGTTGAACTTCCCTGGAATGAAGGAGCAGTACACATTGAACTGATGCTGTAGGGATAGCTGGACCAGTCTGCGGAGGAAGGACATGACGGGCCTGGACTTAGACCTGCCCTTGCTGATGATCTCGGCTGTGGCTTGATTGTCTGTCGAGAAAGCCACCGTCTGTCCAGACCAATGGTGACCCCATAGGTGGGCGGCTGCTACAATAGGGAAGAGCTCAAAGAGGGCTGACGTAGTAGTAAAGCCCGGTGTGGCTAGTGCTTGAGGAGGCCACGGGGCGGCGAACCACAAATGGCCAAAAATGGCGGCGCATCCTGTGGATGCCGCCGCGTCGGTCACCACCTGTGGTGACTGCGTGGACACGACTGGGATAAACAGGGACACACCGTTCCAATCACTAAGAAAGTGCTCCCACATGGCCAGATCTGCCCTGGCTGCAGAATCCAGCCTGATGACCTGGTCTGGGTCCTGCGTGTAGGACAGGAAGACCAGCAACCGGGACACAAAGGAGCGGCCCTGGGGGATGATCCTCACGGCAAAGTTCAGCATCCCGAGGAGAGACTGAAGTTGCTTCTGAGTACATCCCCCCCCCCGGGTGAACTCTCGCAGAACCGTCCTGATACGGTCCAACTTATCTGCTGGAAGGCTGGCCTGCATGGCCAACGTGTCAAGGTCGATGCCCAGGAACGTGATCTTGTGTGCCGGGCCGTCAACCTTGTGCTCCGCTATGGGGACGTTCAGATTGTCGAAAACCGTCCTCAACTTTCCAAGGTCCCCTGGGGGAGCCCCGGGCGGCTCTATCAGAAGGAAGTCATCCAAATAATGGATGACCTCGTGGCACTGTGCCTCATGGAGAAGGATCCACGCCAGGGTCTCGGCGAACTTGTCAAATAGCCAAGGACTACTTTTAGACCCGAAGGTCAATTTGGTCGCGAAATAATATCGCTCCCTCCACTTGATGCCGTGCCAGCACCACAAGGAAGGATGGATGGGCAGCAGCTTGAAGGCGTCGGATATGTCCGCCTTCGAGAGCCACGCACCCACCCCTGCCCTGAGAATGGCCTGGATAGCCATGTCTACCGAAGCGTACTTCAGCGAGAACTCCTCGGAGGGGATGAGCGTGTTGAGACTGGGAACGACGGAAGAATGAGGCGCTGACAGATCATACACCAGACGTTTTTTTATTTGAAAACTTTCCCTGCACAAGCCCGATAGGGCTAACCCTCCAGATGCTGAAGGGGGATTGACAGAACGGGCCTATCATGAAGTCCCGATCCAACTCCGTCTGCAAAAGGACATCAATCGCTGGCTCGTCTGTTGCTGCTGAGCGTAAATTCGGACATTCGTGGGTGGAGTGGGGCAGGGTGATGAGCCCGGTATGGAACCCCTCAGTGAAGCCTCGGATGAGGTAGCTGGCGAGTGACGGAGTGGGGTGTGAGGTCAGGTAAACGCCGAGCCAAAGGACATTGACCCGGCTTAGTCATGGTCTCTTCTGTTTGACCTCACACAGGATCCTGGGGTGCGCCCTCTGGCACAGGGTGCAAACGTGCAAGAGCCGGCACTGGCTGAAATTGCAGGAGCCGTAATTAAAATTGTTGCAAATGGCGGCTCCCCCAACCATCCGCACCGGACGTCCCAATTTGTCCACCTTTCGCCCTTGCACCGGGGCCTGCTGAGCCTGGCTCGTGCTGGCAGAGGCCGTGCTAGCTATCGGATGGACAGAGGCTACGTTGGCACACCAGACCGTGGTGTGAGACGCTGACTGACAGACAGCACATAGCGGGGAGCGAAGGCCTGCAAAGTGGCGGCAGAACAATTCCGTGTCCACTACGCTCCAGTCCGTTGGCAAATGGAACTGTGTGAATCTGGCTGCGGCTTTGGCCGAGAAGGACCGATGGTAGTCGTAGAACGCTGAGCCACCGTATTTGTGGCCCAGGTCTACGACCAAATGGAGGTAGAGGTCCAACTCTTCCCGTCTGCCGGGGGAGGCTGAGCACAGCACGTCTCTGAACATGCCGAAAGCGAGCGTGAATTCGGGCACCGTGAGCTTCCTGTTGAGCCTCGGATCCTTCGCTTTCAACACCACCGAGACATCCCCCCAGGTGTAGGCCTTGTTCTCGGCCAAGTCATGGACCGAGATCAAGAGTGAGGCCAGATTGACGTCTTTGCCCTCTAGAATGTCCTTCCTTACGCTGGGTGGCACCAGGTGGGAAGGGTGAACGGTAGGCATGGCAAGCTCACTACCTGCGGCCGGTGCACTGCTGGCTGGGACCACCACGAGGTCCGGAACCGTGGCAGCCGGGCTGGCCTCTAGACGAGACACCCTGTCCTGGACCTCCACGATTGAGGAAGACAGGGAAGACACGAGGGTGTGTAGCTGGGCAACGGCGGCTGAAATCGATTCCAGAGACGCCTGCTGGCTGCTGGGGCTTGCTGCGGCCGGTGGTGGGAAGAGAAGCCTGAATAGCTCCGCCTTCCTGGCCGTGGACGAGAAGGGTATCCCTCTGCGTCTCAGCTCGGCGGACAGCCTGGGAATTGTCCATGCCCTAAGAGACTGGACACTGCCAGCCTCGGAGGCTGACGCCGGAGATAGTGGGGTGGTGAGGTCATCGCTGCCAACTGACGACATGGCGGCTGCCAAGACCTGTAACTTGGTAGACTGGTCACGTGTCTGCAGGCTGGGCCTAAAAGGTGACAAGAAATGAGTTTGGACGTGTCACCTATGATATACGTACCTGCCACAAGAAAGCAGGAGCCCCCCGTGCCCCTGTGTTTTTTTTTTTTTTTTTTTTTTACCTGCTGGAACCCTGATCAAGTTGGCGCAGGTGGACCTACTGAATCCGACTGACCTGAGAGAGTGTGAGAAAAAATATCTATTTAAGAGCCTAAAACTGCTGCCGTCCAGAGCGACGGAACCCAACGCAGATGATAACAACAGGCGATAGTGACTTGAGTCGACTGCCGAGATCGCTGTGGGATCAACTGACAGATGACAACACGAACGACTGACTTGACACGTTGCCTTACTGAATGAACTTCCCGTGACAGGGCCCGGCCCGTTCGTACCGTATGGGGGTGACTGTGGGCCGAACTCTGGAGCACGTACAGAATGAGGCCACCATGAAACGAGGCCAACTGCCTAGGTATGCTGAGGCCGAACTGTGACATCCAGCTGCCACCGAGTCCGACTCCAAGCTCCCCCTTTTTTTTTTTTTCCTTTTTTTTTTTTTTTTTTGAAATGCGGCCGGCCTAGGGCACGCCGGCACGAATTCGTACGAGCGGGTGACCAATTAACACCGGGCGTGGTAAGGTGACACAGAAATGATATAACATGACAAGGGCAAGAATCAAAGTTTTTTTTTTTTTTTTTTTTTTTTTTTTTTTTTGCGACTCCGCCCCTGGCGCATGTATTGAAATGAGGCCGAGCCTAGGGCACGCCGACACGAATTTAGTGCGAAGAAGTGACTCCATTCCTGCCGGGCGTGGTAGGGTGACAGAAATGAGATACCATGACAGGGGCAAGAATCAGGAATGTACGTAAACCAGTGATGCGATTCCGCCCTTGGCGCATGTATTGAAATGAGGCCGTGCCTGGGGCACGCCGACACGAATTTAGTGCGAAGAAGTGACTCCATTCATGCCGGGCGTGGTAGGGTGACAGAAATGAGATACCATGACAGGGGCAAGAATCAGGAATGTACGCAAACCAGTGATGCGATTCCGCCCTTGGCGCATGTATAGAAATGAGGCCGTGCCTAGGGCACGCCGACACGAATTTAGTGCGGAGAGGTGACTATATTCACGCCGGGCGTGGTAAGGTGACAGAAATGAGATACCATGACAGGGGCAAGAATCAGGAATGTACGCAACCAGTGATGCGATTCCGCCCTTGGCGCATGTATTGAAATGAGGCCGTGCCTAGGGCACGCCGAAACGAATTTAGTGCGAAGAAGTGACTACATTCACGCCGGGCGTGGTAAGGTGACAGAAATGAGATACCATGACAGGGGCCAGAATCTGGAATGTACGCAACCAGTGATGCGATTCTGCCCTTGGCGCATGTATAGAAATGAGGCCGTGCCTAGGGCACGCCGACACAAATTAGTGCGGGGAAGTGACTGCATTCATGCCGGGCGTGGTAAAGTGACCGAAATGATATGCCATGACAGGGGCAAGAATCAGGAATGCCCGCAGCCAGTAATGTGATTCCGCCCTTGGCGCATGTATCGAAATGAGGCCGGGTAGTCGTGCATCTGGATCGCCCCGATCGGAGCATGCGTGGATGCGACCGGACCAGGATCGAAGCGATGGCATGAACGCCCTGATTAACTGATGCGAAATGATTTAGCATGACCGGATGGCCTGATACGTTAGCCACGTTTGAAATGATGAAATGATTGTCATGCTACTTCGTGAAATGTTTCGACACGGTCGAAGTGATTCGTACAACTAGAATGCCAACAGTGCTTCGGAATATAATAGCGATTCGGCACGCTCGCTAGCGCCACCAACTCGGATAATGGCAGGACATGAACGATACGTGTGAGTGCGAACGGCACCCGTGCGTGAGTTATGTTGAACGATTCGGAGACTGTGTAGCCCGCTCGTGTAAGGGAACCCTAAGTGCCGGATGCGACATCGGTCGGAGTGTCTGTGGCGGGCGGCCCTGAATGTGCGTGCCGTTAGATGGCTCCCGATCGGGTACAACAAAAACGTGCGAGTAAGTGTTTAGGTTTCGAGACAAGCAGCGCGTGGCTCGTGAGCTACGCAGATCACAGTTTAGTGACATGATAAGCAGTGCATGAGAACGTAAAACATGGGAGCCGAAGCCCTACCTGCGACAGCCGAACCAGACTCTTTGTACGAACTGCGACTCGACGACACGAGTGCGACACGAAGGGACGACACAACTTACGAACACGGAACACGGGACTGCAACAAGAGAAGACGGACAGACGAAAACGGAGCTCACGAGCCGGCACCAAGAGCGCTTGTCACGAACGAGTCGGTCCTAGATGTCTGACGTATCAGATATCACGCACAGGAAACCGACAAAGACCGGCGGCCTTTGGGCTGCTTAAATACCCTCCGGGCTCCTCCCATAACTTCAGGCCGGTACCCGGCCTTCCAATTAATTTATTTCCTTTTGTCTTCAATACACACTTATGTGTGAAGCGGCATACCGATGCAGGTAGGGTTATAGAGGCGCCCTGTCCGTCTGTTTGTGTTGTGTATATGTTATATGTATGTGTGTCTTTTTTGTATTGGGTTGTTGGTGATTTCATGAAAATATCCTTTTCTTGGAGATCATCTGGACATATATGTGGGGCACATGGGATCGCATGTTAGTGATACCAATTTATTAGGTCAATATGATTTTACATCAATTCTTTGTAAAATAATAAAAATATTTTGGATATTAATATAATCAAAATCTCTTTCTCTTATTTGCCCGCTATTGCCACAGTAGCCATCTACTTGGGCATTTCTTCTCTTAGTTATGCCCCAGTTGGATAAAAAACAATTTATATGCTCTTTACCGGCTACGGCATTAGCCTCATATTTACTTGAGGAGTGACATAAAGAGAAATATCCTTTTTATTTTCCCTTTTTTTGTGTTCCTGTGATAAACTATATTTTTTAGCGGCACAGGAAGACAAGAAGGATATGGTCGACTCTTGTTTGTTTATGCTTCTATATAACAGTGATTTGTGAAGATAAAGGTGATACTTTATGAAAAATGATTTTATAAGTGTTGCCTCTCATTTACCCATTTCAAAAATATTGGAGAAATTTTCTCAAATAGGTTTGTATATCGGACACTAAAACAAGAAAATTGTGAAACTCACACGAAAGTGCTATGCTATGACAAAAACACTTGTAAAACTAAAGTATACATTGTAAATTCATAGCCTATAAATCGTGTAATGAAAGGCCACAAGTGTTTTATGTAAATTGTTCTTCATTCCAGAGCTGTTGATCATATTCTATACAATTAAGAGTTTGTTTTTAAAATGCTACAATCAGCCAACAGTGGAACAAAAAGGCTTTGTGCCACTGGAAAAACACATAAAAGAACATGTGTACAGTAAAGCAGAGCTGACACTGAATAATGGGATTGCATATTAATTATTGTGCCTTGAGATACAGATAACACTGGG
Organism: Lithobates sylvaticus; assembly: GCA_028564925.1. Lineage (NCBI taxonomy): Eukaryota > Metazoa > Chordata > Amphibia > Anura > Ranidae > Lithobates > Lithobates sylvaticus. The sequence goes on from CM053037.1 coordinate 148,377,213, forward strand.
GCTCAATATTACTAATAAAACATAATTAAATCTGCTTATATTTTGCCATCTATTTGTTACTGGTGTAAATTTGGTCAGGGGACACACTGGGCACCCTTTGATGCCATTATTCTATGTGCTGGGTGTCCAATGTGCCCCCTGTACCCTTTAAGGAGGATTGGGCTACCTCTAGGCCCACCTGCCCCTTATCTATCCATTAGAATGCATGTGCTTTCATTGTGGAGACCTCATAAATTTAGAAGGTTAGGACTGCAAATGATACAGGGTGCTGTGAAGAGGCCTTACAGCTTACGCATGCATTTGCAAATGTGTGCTATATAAACCCCTGTTTTTAACGCATACTGTTGAACAGGTTAATTTGATTGGTAAGCAGACTTGTTGGTGAGTTGAGCTATGAATTTTCTCTGGTTTTGTCTTATATTTTGCCTTGCCTGTTTTCTTCCTCCTTCATGACATTTTTAATATAACTTTTTCCTTTTTCATTACATACCTTATTTTAGACCCAGTGTAGGGGTCTCTGTGGTTCTCTATGCAATACATACTGATCATTGCTAGTGCGAGGGTACTATATATATAGCTTTCTTCAAATATAACATCACTTTGCTTCATTACTCCCAAAAACCCTCATACCTGATGCAAGCAATGGGTTTTTGAAGGAGTTATCAAATATCATATGATGTCATAGATTAACTACTTGCCAACCAGCCGCCGTCGTTATACGGCGGAAGGTTGGCTCCCCTGCGCAAATCGCTGTAGCTGTACGACAGCCGCTTTAAGAGCTCTAGGGGGCGCACCGGAGCCGATGCGCGTGGCTGGACACGGCAATATCTGCCTACAACCTGCGATCACTCCTCGGAGAGACAGAATGGGGATCTGTCAATGTAAACAGACAGGTCCCCATTCCGTCAGGGGAGTAGAGAGTGATCAGGAACAGCGATCTCCCTCTACTCCCTGTATGTCTACTCCCCCACAGTTAGAAACACCTCCCTAAGACACATTTAGCCCCTTGATCGCCCCCTAGTTTTAACCCCTTCCTTGTCAGTGACATTTATACAGTAGAAAGAACCATTTGAACCTTTGGAATCAGTTTCCCTGAAGAATCTAATGCTCAAGACGGTTTTCCTAGTGGCCATTATATCCACACAAAGAGTTAGTGAGCTTCATGCTCTTTCGGTGAGGGAACCTTTTCTATCCATATTCACAGATAGGACTGTCCTCAAAATGGATCCAAAGTTTTTGCCAAAAGTGGCAACAGCCCAGAACCCTCAAGACATTATCCTGCCAACTTTCTGTTCAAATCCCTCGAGGGAAAAAAAAAGGGAGGCTGTTTCACAATCTAGACTTAAGAAGGACTCTTTTTGTATTACCTGTTACCGAGGTAACAAAAGGTTTCAGGTCATCCGACTCACTGTTTATTCTCTTCGCTGGTAATAAAAAAGGTCACTGAGCATCTAAAGAATCGATAGCCAGGTGGCTTGGGTTGGCAACTTCAGAAGCATATTCCTAGATGGAACTGTCTTCTCCACCAGGGATCAGAGTGCATTCTACTAGAGCTCTTGCAACCACCTGGGAAGAGAAAGCTTTTGCTACCCCAGAGCAAATCTGCAAAGCGTCCATGTGGTCAAGTTTTTATGATGTTTGCCTGTCATTTCAGGCTGGACCTTTTATCAGCAAGCGATCAGGCCTTCGGCAGAAACTTCCTGCAAGCTGTTGTCCCTCCCTAATGGGGTAGGTCTTGGCTATCCTCTCAGGTGCTGTCCTGAAAGACGTTTAGGGAAAGTTCAAGTTAAGACTCATACACACGATTGGATTTTCCGCAGACAAAACCTTGTTTGCCTAGATTTTGTCTTGCATACAAATGGCAAGGAACACGAACATAGTGACGTACTATGTGTTTTTTCAGCTCTTTAGCGACACCCTGCTAATTTCATGTTAGTGTTGATTCACGCTTTTCATTTCACGCTTTTCATTTCGTGCTTTTCAGTTCGTTTCTGGCCGTTTATCCACCAGACATGTTGCAGAATTGGAGGAGATAACATGTTATTTATTATTGGCTAGACATGTGCACAATAGAAAATTTTGTTTAGTTTCGTTTAGTTTCTGTTCGTTTCCGTTGATTCGTAACGATTTGTAATTTCATAAGTCGTCGGTGTTCGTATTCGGACTCGTTCGTATTTTCGTAAGAGTTATCTTTTCATTGATTCGTATTCCCGTTAGTCTAATTTTCATTTATTCGAAATTCGTATTTTCGTTATATTTCGTATTCGGACGCATTCGTATTTTCGGAAGAGCTATATTTTCGTTGATTTGAAATGATTCATATTTCCGTTAATCTAATTTTCGTTGATTCGAAATTCGTATTTTCGTAGATTTAATTACATTCGTACTTTCGTGAGATTGATTTATTCATACTTTCGTAACATTGTTTTCGTAGATTCGTAATCGGAGCATAATTCATAATTTTACGTAATGTGTATGCTATTTATATATGTTTAAGAAACAAAGAATTTCTCTCTCACAAGTCAGAACTTAACTCAAAAATCCACCAAAACATTGCCTCCGACCGAATCACACCCTATCTGGACTCTGGATGGAATATTTCAGAATCAGAACTAACATTCGTTCTTTCGAATTCTCGATCAGCAGAATTTTCGTTATTTCGTATTTTTGTTGTTTTGATTTCCTTTTTTCCGAATAGTCGTAATTTAGATTTTTCATTCATTTTGATTTTCGTTATTTTTGAATCTTTGTTCGGTATTTTCGTTGTTTCTGTTTTAGTTTTTCGGATTTTCATTCTTTCGTAGTTTCGTTGTTTCTAATTTAAATATTTCGCATTTTCGTTGTTTTTCATATTCGTTCTTTTCGATAGTTCGTTTTTCGTTAGAATTTTTAGTAAACCATTCGTTCATTCGTACGATTACAATTGAACGAATATAACGAATTTGAACGGAAAACTAATTTGTAACTAAACGAATTGCACATGTCTATTATTGGCCTTAGAGTTATTGCTTTGACCCAAGTCCAGTCCAGGAACAGGAGGAGGAGGATTTATTGGACCAAAACTTGGTTGCTTTATTAATCGTGACCAATTATGTCATATGCCTTTGCTGCGGGAGCTCCAGGAGAAAAACCCAGATGTTTTACGGAATTGTCTCCGGATGACGGACCCCTGCTTTCACCAACTCTTGGCATTGTTGACCCCCTATATTAAGAAGCAGGACACATGCATGAGGCTTTTATTTTATTTTTTGGTTGAATAATAATGATTTGATTTGTTATATTTTCTATATTTTTGGATGCATAGAATGCACTTTTTGGTTAAGTTCTATTGGCAGATAGCATGTCTAATTTTATTTTATTTTTTTAATGCACAATAAAAAAATTGTGGAGAATAATACTTACATGTGTTTTACTTCAAATTACAGTTTGGGAGTAGGCAGTTACAGTTAAAAAAATACAATGTAAAATTGACAAGGGACACCAAAAAAAAAAAAAGCATAATGATATTATTCTTGATATCACTAGAAAAAAAAAAGCCTTTGAAAATCTGTTTGCAATAATTCCATCAGTATCAACAGCAAAGCAGCTTCATTATTATCCCAATAAAGAAGAAGAGAATGTGCGCTGCATTTTGAGATTTCATAATTTGCCACGTCACGAATGTTAATTGTCCATTACGAACGCTAGTTTACAGGACTGACTGCTTCTGGCTCATCATTGCTTCGGAGCATGCGTGTTTGTACTTTGGACTTTTGTCCGACGGACTTCTGTATACACGCTCGGAAAGTCGAACAACAGACATCTGTCCGTGTAAAATCCGACAACAATTGTCCGATGGAGCATACAAATGGTCGGATTTTCCGCCAACAGCCTGTCATCACACATTTCCCATCAGAAAATCCAATCGTGTATACGAGGTTTTAGACTTACCGGTTACTTGTTTTCCAAGAGTCTTTCAGCACAGCAACGACCTGCCCTTATGCTGTGTATACTGCTGTGATGAACTATGATGTGCTTATGTGTTCCAGTATGGGCCGGAGGTACTCTACTACGACTGGCATGTGATGGGGAAAAGCCTCCAAATAAAACATTGGTGGAAGAGGTGTTTCCTTGGACGGTGGGAAGAGCCACAATCTCTCAGGTGCTGTCCTGAAAGACACTTGGAAAACAAGTTACGGTAAGTTTAACTTTAATTTGTTTGTATACACTACAGATCCCTTCACCCCCATATAATTGAGATGAGCAAAGGCAGACATGTTTGATGTTCTTTACATTCAAACCAGCCCTTGCCAAGAATACTCCCAAAGAAGTCCATAAAGTCTACTCCAAAATATAAATCAATGTCTCTTATGTCCCAATAAAGTGCAGAAATGCAAGTTCCCAAACATTTCTAGCTTTATAAATGTCTTAACATCTCACATGATGAAACACTAGTTTTGCATGATGGTCTCTCCTTTTTTCTTGGTGACAATCTCCAAAAAAACAGAAAACTATATTATTATAGTATATTATGATATCTTTTTATGAGAAGGTAAGTAAAACCTTGGACAAAAGGGTGGCTGTGGACGTGATATACTTAGATTTTGCAAATGCGCTTGAAGGCTAATGTGTAAGGTAAAATCTTCAGGCTTGGAAAGATTGTAAATGGATAGAAAACTGGCAAAAAAAACGAATTTAGTAGTGGTTAATGATTCTTATGCTGAATGGTCTAAGGTTATCAGTGGTGTACCCCAAGGTTCAGTGTTGGGACCTGTGACAGACCTAGCCGGGACACAGGCTTTTTGAGAGGACTAAATGCGAGCCTCTTGCCAACCGATTATGGGCCCTGGATTTTAAGGGGCACGGGGTGAATGAGAACCCCACTATAATCTGTGCTAGTCAGATTCAATTGCAGGGTTCATTGGAACATACAATAGGTGAAATACTCTTTAGAATCTGTGTCAAGATAGACTGGACTCATTTGCATTATACAAGACAACAGACAGGTGGCTGGAGTTGATGATATTAGCGTCTAACATGTGTGAAGCTCGGTGACAACAAGTCTGACCTGTAGTGAAATCCTGATGGGCACAGAGTCACATCAGCTGCTTAAAGGGATTAGTTAGTTAGTTTATGTTAATTTGTTACAGGTGTATTGTTAGAGTAATATGAGCAGGAGGGGGGGATCTCCTCTTCTACTTTATTATAAATATTGTCATTTTGGTTCTAAATAAACAGTCCATGCTAGCACTAAGCAAGTCTTGTCTCGTTTAGTGCTTGGGAGCGGTTGGAATATCTGAGATCCATATTCAGACTAGGAGGAAGTGGTATATGACGAAAGCACTCAAGAGGAGTGTGGGAGCGTTTTGCCACATTGTTGGCAAGCAGTGGGATTATGCTTCCTGTAGTCAGGGACATCCAAACCTCCACCTGGATCCAAGGTCCGGATAGCAGGAGAGGAGGAGAGGTACAGATACCAGCCCCCATGGAAGAGGAATTCGGAAGGAGGTTGCGAGAGATGCGGATACAGCATAGAGGATCAGTATCCGTGCAGGTCCTGCTGGGATGGTATGATTCTGTCCGCCTACAACTCTGGAAGGAAGCGCTAGCCTGTGAGCAGCGACACCAGGGAAAAGTTCTCCCCTCCATCCATGTAAGGTACTGGTCGCAGTATGAAATACGAATGCTGTTATTGGGGGAACAACTGAAGCAGGAGTGGACAGCTGGGTTAAGCAGGCTGATCCGGGCAGAAATGCAGTTGGATAAGAGCTACAGAGCCCTCCGGTGGTATGTAGCTCAAGTGTGCCCGTGGACAGCGGATGACAGCCCCACGGAAGGCTTTGACTATGATGGCCTGGGATTGTTGTACTGGAGGTTGTCCGAGGACCCTGACTTTGGGAGTGATCTGGAGTGGCGTTTGGAGGAAATAATGGAGCACAGAGAGCAAAGATTGAACATCTCGGAATTGCTCTGGGCACAGGAAGATTTGGAGTTCCTGGCCGCTTAGGAATGGGAGCTGAAGATCGCCTACAGACAGCTGCTAGACTCTGCTCAGCAGCAGGGTGTGGCTCCCTTTGCCTGGGACTATTAAGAAATACCAGTGGACAACTCTGGTCTGGCTGAAGAGTCGGCAAGATGGCAGAGTAACAGTGTGCTTTGCCAACCTGCCCCTGCAGCTATGGATGCGGAGGTCTTATGGCGGATGCAGCAAGTGCTGACTGACCTTGATGATCCTGTTTCTGCATGGGATGATCTTGGATGGAGGAATGTGCCTGTTCAGCAGCATGCCAGAAAATCGGCAGTGGAAAATCTGGAAATTGCCATCCCCAAAGCTAAAGTGCTGACAACCGGCCAGAGCTCTGCCAACCTCTGCTCAGCACTGATAGCATCTTCTGGGTTCCATGGACAGGAGATGGTGAACCTATATCCCCAGACACCAGTTGCAGAGACAGGGAATTTGATAGACCTTTTCTGCTGAGGAAGAAGATCCTGATGAGCCTCCAGCAGAAGAGCTGGTATTAGGGCCAAACTTCACTGTGCTCTGCCCAGCACCAGCGGCAGTATCTGTGGAGTTACAAGGAACTTCCCCAGCTGAAGCGCTGGTCACCGGACAGAGGGTCCAAGACGTCTGGCCCACACCTGTGGCAGTTCCGGAGGCCCAGGGTGAGAAGGTGGCAATCACTTCCCAGCAGCAGATACAGGGGGAGAAGGGAGAGGAGGTGTTTGTTGTCCCTCCTAAACAGGTGGCCAGGGTGGAGAAAGCGGTCTTTCCTCCCCAGCGAAGATCCGTGCACCTGGGAGACAGTACCACAGACATGTCATCCCAGCAGCCAGATAAGGGAATGGAAAAGGAAGCAGCCGGATCCCCTTCCCAATGGCAGCTATACAATTTGGGAGTGGAGGAAGCCAGCCTCCTGCCCCTATGGTTAACCGGAGCAGAGGATGTGGAGCCCCCAGCAGAAGTGCTGGCAACAGGGCAGAGTGCTAACCACCTCTGCCCAGCACCAGCAACAACTGTGGAGTTCCAGGGAGCCGGGGTAGTCGGCCCCTCTCTCCAGCGACAAGCTGAGGTAGTAAAGATGCTACTCCCAGCCGAATCACTGGCAACAGGACAGAGCGCCGCTGGCGCAAATGTCACCCTGTCTTCTCTCCAGCGGCTGAAAAGACTCCAGGGAGAAGGGTCAGTCCAGGACTCTCCCCAGCAGCAGATATGTTCTCTGAGAGAGGCAGAGGTTGGCTGGGTGAGGACTACTCTGTTTGGAACAATTTGTTTGGGTACTGTGTGGATACCAGCATTAGAGGACTGGAACCCCTGGCTAACTTCGGAGTCAACCCGTCTGGGGTCTCCTCCTGTGTAAGTCTCTTGCCGAAAGGGGAGAAATGTGACAGACCTAGCCGGGACACAGGCTTTTTGAGAGGACTAAATGCAAGCCTCTTGCCAACCGATTATGGGCCCTGGATTTTAAGGGGCACGGGGTGAATGAGAACCCCACTATAATCTGTGCTAGTCAGATTCAATTGCAGGGTTAATTGGCACATACAACAATAGGTGAAATACTCTTTAGAATCTGTGTCAAGATAGACTGGTCTCGTTTGCATCATACAAGACAACAGACATTTGGCTGGAGTTGATGATATTAGCATCTAACATGTGTGAAGCTCGGTGACAACAAGTCTGACCTGTAGTGAAATCCTGATGGGCACAGAGTCACATCAGCTGCTTAAAGGGATTAGTTAATTAGCTTATGTTATTTTTGTTACAGGTGTATTGTTAGAGTAATATGAGCAGGGGGGGGATCTCCTCTTCTACTTTATTATAAATACTGTCATTTTGGTTCTAAATAAACAGTCCATGCTAGCACTAAGCAAGTCTTGTCTCGTTTAGTGCTTGAGAGCGGTTGGAATATCTGAGATCCATATTCAGACTAGGAGGAAGTGGTATATGACGAAAGCACTCAAGAGGAGTGTGGGAGCGTTTCGTCACAGGACCCTTACTTTTTAATATCTTTATAAATGATATTGGGTCTGGGATTAAAAGTACCATTTCTATCTTTGCAGATGACACCAAGCTATGCAGTGGATTAATGTCCTTACAGGATATCTCCAATTTACAAGATGACCTCACTGCACCCATCTAATTGGGCAACTAAGTGGCAAATGAGATTTAATGTTGCTGAATGTAAAGTTATGCACTTGAGGGGATAAGAATATACATGCATCATACATACTTGAGGGAGTACAACTGGAGGAATCCATAGTGGAGAAAGATTTGTGGATTTTGGTAGATCATCAGCTCAATAATAGCATGCAATGCCAAGCTGCGGTTTCCAAAGCAAGCAAAATCCTTTCTTGTATTAAGAGAGGTATGGACTCTAGAGAGAGATCATTTTGCCCCTGTACAAATCATTAGTAAGACCTCATCTGGAATATGCAGTTCAGTTTTGGCCACCAGTTCTCAAAAAGGATATCGGAGAAATGGAGAAAGTACAGAGAAGGGCAACCAAACCGATAAGAGGCATGGAAGAGCTCAGCTACGAGGAAAGATTAGAGGAACCCTTGAACTTATTCTCCCTTGAAAAGAGGAGATTAAGGGGGAATATGATCAACATGTACAAATACATAAGTGGTCCATATAGTGAACTTGGTGTTGAGTTATTCACTTTAGGTCATCACAGAGGACAAGGGGGCACTCTTTACATCTATAGGAAAAAAGATTATATCTCCAAATACGGAAAGGTTTCTTCACAGTAAGAGCTGTGAAAATGTGGAATAGACTCCCTAAAGAGGTGGTTCTGGCAAGCTCAGTAGATTGCTTTAAAAAAGGCGTAGATTCTTTCCTAAATGTACATAATATATCTGGATACTAACATTTATAGGTAAAGTTGATCCAGGGATAATCTGATTGCCTCTCGGGGGATCAGGAAGGAATTTTTTTTCCCCAACTGTAGCAAATTGAAGCATGCTTTGCTGGGGTTTGTCGCCTTCCTCTGGATCAACTGTGGGTGAAGGATTGTATATAGGGGATTGTGTTATATTATATATATATTTTTTTTTGGGTTGAACTAGATGGACTTGTGTCTTTTTTCAATCTGACTAAGTGGTGGTTTCCATTATTTTAAATAAAAAACTATATTTATTCCATTAAAATGCACTCACAAACAAACTACAGTGGATATAAAAAGTCTACACACCCCTGTTAAAATGTCAGGTTTCTGTGATGTAAAAAAAGAGACAAAGAAAAATAATTTCAGAACTTTTTCCACCTTTAATGTGACCTATAAACTGTACAACTCAGTTGACAAACAAACTAAAATCTTTTGGGGTGGGAAGGAGTAAAAATAAAAAAAAATAATAATGTGGCTGCATAAGTGTGCACACCCTCTTATAACTGGGGATCAAGCTGTGTTCAGAATTAAGCAATCACATTCAAACACATGTTTAATAGGAGTCAGTACACACTTGCCATCGTTTAAAGTGCTTTTGATTAACCCCAAATAAAGTTCAGCTTTTCTAGTAGGTCATACTAATGCCCCGTACACACGTTCGGACTTTGTCCGCGGACCTAGTCCGGCGGGACTTCCCCACACACGCACGGACTTCCGAGCGTGTGACTTGCCCACACACGCCCGGACTTCTCCGGCGGACAATCCGCTGGACAAAGTCCGCGGGACTTTTAAAAATGAACGGACTTGCCCACATACGGAGCAGTCCGTTCATTTAGAACGTAACTGCAGGTAGACGGAGCTAGCGAAGGCAGTGAATGCCGCCGCGCTAGCCCCGTCACCTGGCATGGATTTAAATGGACTCCCCACGCCGAAAAAACGGCGTGGGGGTCCCCCCAAATCCATCTCAGACCCTTATCCGAGCACGCAGCCCGGCAGGCCAGGAAAGGGGTGGGGACGAGCAAGCGCCCCCCCCTCCTGAGCCATACCAGGCCGCGTGCCCTCAACATGGGGGGTGCCCTGGGGAAAGGGGGGCCGTGCGCCCCCCCCACCCCAAAGCACCTTGTCCCCATGTTGATGAGGACAAGGGCCTCTTCCCGACAACCCTGACCCCGACAACCCTGGTTGTCGGGGTCTGCGGGCGGGGGCTTATCGGAATCTGGGAGCCCCCTTTTATAAGGGGGCCCCCAGCCCCCCACCCTATGTGAATGAGTATGGGGTACGATGTACCCCTACCCATTCACCTAAGGTGTAAAATGTAAAGTAAAAAACCACACAATTTTGAAAAAATATTTTATTGCACTGCTCCGGGGGTCTTCTTCCGTCTTGAGGGTCTTCTCGCCGGACTCCTCCGCCATTTACCTAGCTCTTTTACCGAGCAGAGAAGTCCGGCTACCTTCTTCGTCGTCGCCGCTGTCGTCTGGGGGTCTCGATCCGCCTTCGGGGGTCTTCCGGGGTCTCTTCTGTTCTTGCCGCGGTCGTCGTTTTCCGCGCCGCCGGCGCCTTCTTCTTCTTTTTCCGATGTTGACACGTCGCTCTCTCTGGCCGGAATGCCAGAGCCGCGCTGTGCTGGGACTTATATAGGGACAAGGGGACAGGGTCACATGCTCATGTCACATGGTGACCCCGCCCCCCTGCGATGTCACAGTCCCAGCATCCTCCGGTAAAAGAGCTAGGTAAATGGCGGAGGAGTCCGGCGAGAAGACCCCCAAGACGGAAGAAGACCCCCGGAGCAGTGCAATAAAATATTTTTTCAAAATTGTGTGGTTTTTTTACTTTACATTTTACACCTTAGGTGAATGGGTAGGGGTACATCGTACCCCATACTCATTCACATAGGGTGGGGGGCCGGGATCTGGGGGCCCCCTTATAAAAGGGGGCTCCCAGATTCCGATAAGCCCCCCGCCCGCAGACCCCGACAACCAATGGCCAGGGTTGTCGGGAAGAGGCCCTTTTCCTCATCAACATGGGGACAAGGTGCTTTGGGGTGGGGGGGCCGCACGGCCCCCCTTTCCCCAGGGCACCCCCCATGTTGAGGGCACGCGGCCTGGTATGGCTCAGGAGGGGGGGGGGGGCGCTTGCTCGTCCCCACCCCTTTCCTGGCCTGCCGGGCTGCGTGCTCGGATAAGGGTCTGAGATGGATTTGGGGGGGACCCCCACGCCGTGGGGAGTCCCTAAATCCATGCCAGGTGACGGAGCTAGCGCGGCGGCATTCACTGCCTACGCTAGCTACGTATACCTGAAGTCACGTGCTAAATGAACGGACTTTCCGATGAGCGGCAAGTCCATTCATTTCAAAAGTCCGGCGGACTAGCCTACTAACGGCGGGATTGTCCGCCGGACTGCCAGATTGTCCGCTGGACTGCCAAGTCCAGCGGACTAGGTTTTAAAACAAAACTTAAAACCTAGTCCGCCGGACTTTTGGCACCAAATAGTCCGCCGGCGCCCACACACGAGGGGATTGTCCGGTGGACTTGAGTCCAGCGGACAATCCCGCGGGATAATCCCTTCGTGTGTACACGGCATTAGTCGCATCCTACAGCAAAAGCCTTGGTCCGCAGAGTGCTTCCAAAGCATCAGAGGGATCACATTGTTAAAAGATATCAGTCAGGAGAAGGGTACAAAAGAATTTCCAAGGCATTAGATATGCCATGGAACACAGTGAAGACTGTCATCATCAAGTGGAGAAAATATGTGACATTACCAAAAACTGGACATCCCTACAAAATTGGTGAAAAAACAAGAAGAAAACTGGTCAGGGAGGCTGCCAGGAGCCCTACAGCAACATTGAAGGAGTTGCAGGAATATATGGCAAGTACTGGCTGTGCGGTACATTTGACAACAATCTCCCATATTCTTCATATGTCTGGGATATGGGGTAGAGTGGCAAGACAGAAGCCCTTTCTTATGAAGAAAAACATCCAAGCCCAGCAAAATTTTGCAAAAACACATCTGAAGTCTGTCAAAAGCATGTGGGAAAATGGTCTGATAAAAACCAAGGTTGAACTTTTTGGCCATAATTTCAAAAGATATGTTTGGCGCAAAAACACTGCACATCACCAGAAGAACACCATACCCACAGTGAAGCATGGTGTCAGCAGCATCATGCTTTGGGGCTGTTTTTCTTCAGCTGGAACAGGGGCCTTAGTCAAGGTAGAGTGAATTATGAACAGCTTGAAAATCTGTGGGGTGATCTGAAGAGGGCTGTGCACAGGATATGCCCTCCCAATCTGACAGATTTAGAATGTTTTTGCATAGAAGAGTGGGCAAATATTGCCAAGTCAAGATGTGCCATGCTGATAGACTCATACCCAAAAAGACTGAGTGCTGTAATAAAATCAAAAGGTGCTTCAACAAAGTATTAGTTTAAAGTGGATGTCATAATGTAGAGCATAAGATTTCCTTTCATTTGAGCCCAGTCTTGCCACACAGATTTACTCCAGCCCTGAGAAATCTTCTTTTATTGTTCAGTTAGAAATATCTTGACAAAGTGCTGAAAACTTTGTCAAAAACGCCCCCTTGCTGTGAGTGACAGGTGATTTACATATCTCATGCACTAGCCTGAGACAGGCACATCCTGTGTAATTATAAAAAGTGAGAGATTCCCCCCTCCCCCACATAACAATGATGGAAAGGAATGTTATCTGTGATCAGGTGACCTCAGACACACACACTGCACTATAACAATCATCAGATCACTGGATGTTCTACTCTGCCCAACTCTGACTACATACATCTCCCCTATATTCTTCTTGCTGTTCACTCGAGAATAAATTTTCTTTCATTTTCTGTCTCAGGCTAGTGCATGAGATATGTAAATCCCCTGTCACTCACAGCAAGGGGGCGTTTTTGACAAAGTTTTCAGCACTTTGTCAAGATATTTCTAACTGAACAATAAAAGAGGATTTCTCAGGGCTGGAGTAAATCTGTGTGGCAAGACAGGGCTCAAATGAAAGGAAATCTACTTTATTTACATCCACTTTAAGGGTGTGCACACTTATGCAACCATATTATTTTATTTTTTTATTTTGACTTCCCTCCACCTAAAATATTTATGTTTATAGGTCACAAGAAAATTTATAGGTCACAATAAAGGTGGAAAAAGTTCTGAAATGATTTATCTTTGTCTAAAATTTTTTACATTACAGAAACCTGAAAATTTAACGGGTGTGTAGACTTTTTATTTCCACTGTATATTAATAAGCATATAAACCTTACTTAAGATGGGCACCACAGTACCTCCAGTGATGTAATTTCCGGTGTGACGCACTTCCTGATGTGTTTTGTTCAATAGACTTCTTCCAAGGTTTGGACTGACAGACACTGGCCACACCATAATATTTTTTTATGGAAACTACTGGAGCTGGTTTAATTATCTGGGGCAGCCTGCATTCTTGTATAAGTGGAAGAATTGAACTTGTGGCCTTGGAAAAAGCGGAGATCAAAGTGCTGACATACAAATGCAGTTGATAAGGTGCATGGAGTGATTCTTGATTGGACAAGAGAATTTGGTGTTTACATTATCAGGTTTAAGGGATATGCATGGTTTGGCATCATTTCTAATATGAGTGTATATGTCACATGAAGGGAGTGGTCCTTAACCACTTAAGGACCAAGCCTGTTTTTTAGACTCTGTGTTTACATGTTTAAAACAGTTTTTTTGCTAGAAAATTACTTAGAACCCCCAAACATTATATATTGTTTTTTTTCTAACACCCTAGAGAATAAAATGGCGGTCATTGCAATACTTTTTTTCACACCGTATTTGCGCAGCGGTCTTACAAGCACACTTTTTTTGGAACAAAATCACTTTTTTGAATAAAAAAATAAGACAGTAAAATTAGCCCAATTTTTTTTATATTGTGAAAGATAATGTTACGCCGAGTAAATTGATACCCAACATGCTTCAAAATTGCGCCCGCTTGTGGAATGGCGTCAAACTTTTACCCTCAAAAATCTCCATAAGCAACATTAAAAAAAATTCTACAGGTTGCATGTTTTTAGTTACAGAGAAGGTCTATGGCTTGAATTATTGTTCTCACTCTACCGATCGTGGCGATACCTCACATGTGTGGCTTGACTACCGTTTTCATATGTGGGCGCTACTCACCTAAGCTCATTGGGACGGGGTATTTTAAATTTTTATTTTTTTTTCTTATTTATTTTACTTGATTTTATTTATTTTTACACTGTTTAAAAAAAAAAAATGGATCACTTTTATTTCTATTACAAGGAATGTAAACATCCCTTGTAATAGAAAAAAGCATGACAGGTCCTCTTAAATATGAGATCTGGGGTCAAAAAGTCCTCAGATCTCATATTTGGCCTTAAATGCAAAAAAAAAAATGACATTGAAAAAAATGTTCCTTTAAGAGGTATGGGCGGAAGTGACGTTTTGACGTTGCTTCCACCCTCCTATGGTATAGAGATGAGTGGGGGCCATCTTAGCCTCACTCGTCTCCATACCCAGCAGTGTGCAGGACCCGATCGCCTCCACCGCTACTCGGTAATCGGCAGAGGGCGCGGGAGAGGGGGTGGCACCTCTCCCGCCGCCGATAACGGTGATCTCGCGGTGAACCCGCCACAGAGACCACCATTATCGTAAACAGAACTGCATTCCTGTAAAGATGGATATCTCGGTTGTGGCAGCAGCTGCTGCTGTTACTGAGATATCCCTCTTCAAAGTGCCGACGTATATGTACAGGAGGTGGGGCTTAAGTAAGCAGTACTACACTATATTACTTGGGTTTCAACCAATCCAATATCTGAATGTGAGCAGTGAAATATTTGAAAAAGTTTTGGATATTTAAAGCGATATCACACTATCTTAGGCTTATTTTTATTAATTTTTTTGCGATTTTTCACGCTCACTCTGGAGTGGAAGTGGAGAAACATTCCCAGGAGGATACACAATTGGGAGAACACACAAGTGGATTATATAGAAATGTTTTTTGACACCTAATTATAATGTGAGCACATATAGTATTATTTAATGGTATGTTTGTGAAGAAACATACAGTACTACAGTACACTATATAGTTTTCTGTTTTTTTGTAGACTGCCACCAAGAAAAGGAGAGACCATCATGCAAAACTGGTGCTCCTTCATGTGAGATATAAATATACATTTAAAAAGCAAGAGAAGTTTGAGAACTTGCATATGCACTTTATTGAGACATATGAGACATTGATTTACATTTTGGAGTACACTTTATGGACTTCTTTGGGAGTATTGTTGGCAAGAGCTGGTTTTGAATGTAGAGTTGATTCGGTTCTGCTAGGGGTGTCAGATCAGTTCCAGCTGCTGAATTTAGAGTTTTTATTGATCGATTTCTAGTACACTGGTTTCCGAGTACAAATATGTTTGATGTTCTGCCTTGGTGGCAACAATGGTGCCCTCCATAGATACAATTGATGAGTAAACATAGCTACCCAAGTATGGAAATGTGTTATTCACTAGATCACCAGGTGAAACAAAAAGGGAAAAACGCTCAAAAAGGAAAATGAATGTAGCTATCATATAGAAGCAGTGGTAAGCAGCATACTGTATATTACACTTTTGTTTTTGGGTTTAACTACTTTCGAACCGCCGGCCGTCGTTATATGTCGGCTGTTTGACGTTAAATACTATTGTTATGGCAGCGGATAGCTTTATAGCAGTATCTTTTTAAACAGGGGGCGGTCCACTTTCAGATAAAAGTGGTCTCTGTGGCGGATTCGCCGAGATATTACTTTTATCTGCCGCGGGAGAGGTGCCCTCCACTCCCCGTGATCTCCGATGCTTACTGCAGCCGTCGGTATTGATGGAGTCTATCAGGTCCTTTCGCATGGAGTCGAGTGAGGGAAAGATGGCCCCCACTTGGCTCCATACCATTGGATGCTCAATGGTCTTAATGGGGGGGGGGGGGGGGGGGTGGGATGGGGGGGGGGGGGGGGGGGGGGGGGGGGGGGGGGCGCGGGGGGGGGGGGGGGGGGGGAAATGATTGGAAAAAAAAATGGTATTGGCCTGGTGAGGAACAGTGCCTGGTTTCCTCCAGACATGATGCTTGCCATTCAGGTCAAAGAGTTCAATCTTTGTTTCTTCAGATCAGAGAATTTTCAGAGGAGTGACCATCGGGTTCTTGTTCACCTCCTTGACTAAGGCCCTTCTCCCCCAATCGCTCGGTTTGGCCGGGCGGCCTGCTCTAGGAAGAGTCCTGGTGGTTTCAAACTTTTTCCATTTACAGATGATGGAGTCCACTGTGCTCATTGGGACCTTCAATGCTACAGACATTTTTCTGCACCCTTCCTCAGATCTGTGCCTTGATACAATCCTGTCTCGGAGGTCTACAGACAATTCCTTGGACTTCATGGCTTGATTTGTGCTTTGACATGCACTGTTAACTGTGGGACCTTATTAAGAGAGGTGTGTGCCTTTCCAAATCATGTCCAATTAACTGAATTTACCACAGGTGGACTCCAATCAATTTGTAGAAACATCTCAAGGATGATCAGTGGAAACAGGATGCACCTGAGCTCAATTTGAGTGTCATGGCAAAGTCTGTGAATACTTAGACCCCTTTCACACCGATCCACCTATAGCGTCGGCGGTAAAACGCCGTTATTTTTAGCGGCGTTTTACCGTCGGATTTGCGGCGCATTTCGGGCGCTAGCAGGGCGCTTTTACCCCCCGCTGATGGCCGAGAAAGGGTTAAAACCCCCGTCAAAATGCCGCAATAGCGGCGTTTTGCCGGCGGTATTATAGTGCTGCCCCATTGATTTCAATGGGGAGCAGCGCTGGAGGAGCGGTGGAGGAGGGGTGAGACCCTCGGGCTTTCACACTGCAGACAATGAAGCAGCAGTTTGAGGGCGGATTGCAGGCGCTATTTCTAATGCTATAGTGCCTGCAATACGCCCTCGGTGTGAAAGGGGTCTTAGGCCCCTTTAACACTGGGGCGTGCAGGCGTCGGCGGTAAAGCAGCGATATATTTAGCCCTGCTTTACCGTAGTTTTAGCAGCGGTATTCGGCCGTTAGCGGTGCGGTTTTAGCCCCCGCTAGCGGCCGAAAAAGGATTAAAAACGCCCGCAAAGCGCCGTTGCAGCTGCGCTTTCCTGGCGCTTTGCTGGCAGTATAGCCGCGCTGCCCCATTGATTTCAAGGCGCGGTATAGGAGCGCTCCTTCACCGCTCCAAAGATGCTGCTAACAGGACTTTTTTTACCTTCCTGTTAGCGCACCGGAGTGAAAGGACCCGCTTTTATCAGGCGCTATACAGGCGCTATTTCTAGCGCTGTAGCACCTGAAAAACGCTTCAGTGTGAAAGTGGCCTTACTGTATGTACATGTGATTTATTTTATTTTTTTAAATAAATTTGCAAAGATTTCAAACAAACTTCTTTCACATTGTCATTATGGGGTATTGTTTGTAGAATTTTGAGGAAAATAAAGAATTTAATCCATTTTGGAATAAGGCTGTAACATAACAAAAAAAAGTGAAGAGCTGTGAATACTTTCCGGATGCACTGTATGTGTGTGTGCTTGGGGTGGGGGGTGGTAATAATGTAATATATTGAATAGCTGGTTTATGTATAAGTAAAGATTTGTGGTACGTATTAATCTAATGGGGATATGATGACTGAACAATCCACCAGTACAATGCACTAATTATTATAGTAATAGTGGAATTTCCCCAAATTTTGGGTTATTTCCTCTGAAATCAGGGAAAATCTGAGCGGCTGTAATATTTTCTCACTCTAGCCAACACAAAGAAGAAGGGTTGGCTGGAGTTCTGCATTAATAGACCAAGCAGTAGATTTTTCAGTAAAGACCACACCTCGGTAATACATTATGATTGATAGATGTGGCTTGCACCCAGATCTTCATGGAATACCAAAGTGATTAGAAGGCTGAGATTCTGACTGAATAAACTTGAAACAAGACATCATGAGTTGATGGCTATACACCCAGTGTTGCTGGGATACAACATAAACCAACAACAAAAAATATCGGTGACCATGATCAAAGCAAGAAAAATTGTTTATTTATAATGCAATTAAATAAGCTAAACTATTCTAAGTACACACACATTTTTTTATATCAAGAAATGTCATCCAAGCAGCTCAGTGTATAAAACGTTTTGCTAATTTCAAGGCTAAATAGATTTAAACAAATAATAAAAATCCAATTATTTTTCTATACTCTCTCTGTCTGTGATCCAATCCATTCAAAGTCCAACTTTTCTGAGGAAATTGGTCTTACTATATGTATATAGAGATGGGATCAACAGACAGTATTTTATCGGCTAACAAAGGCAAATTCCTTTCTTTACATTAAAGTCAATGGGACCCGAATGTCAAAATCAAAAGTGCCCATTTTGAAGGCTTATACGCAAGTAATTTGGCAATGGTTATAGGGGTCCGGGTCTTGCCCTGGGGGAAGTGGCAGATTTGTACCATGTCTAGAATCTGCTGCAGCAATAATTGAATTTATAAAGCCAAAACATTTTTCCCTGCAAGCTGCCTTTATTTTGCTCAGCAACAGCTGGGGAGCCAGTGTGTATGATGAGGCCACAATGTCGTGCACTGGAAACAGGATTAGAGATTTTTTGGATACATTCTGGTGTCACTTTGACTTTGGATAGAAGTAACGGGTGCATAAAAATTGGTCTTTGGGTGTCGGTGGCACCTTCCCACCGTAACCCTATAGAGGTACTCTTGATGAAAATTATAACACAAAGAAAATCGCGCTGAACCAACAAAAAGTATAAAATAAAATAATATAAAAACTAAACAATAAGCAGCAACCACATGTGATAAACATAAAAAACGCAAGAAGTAGAAAAAAGGCTGCGCTAAGTGAAAAAAATTGACAATAATAATTGCTAATGGTGATGGGTGTAACAAATCCAAACACTAATAATAATAATGGTAAATAATGGTGATGACTCCCGGTAACGGGTGTAAGGATGGACAAATTAACGGTGAGACAATAAAGGTAAATATATGTCCGTCATGGACAGTATAAACCTAAAGGTGCTGTGTTAAAGCAAATGGTAATCAATCCAACGAAATGTCCAAGTGCAAAAAAAATGTCCAATCAGAAACATCAGTGAAATGACATCAACCGTGAAAACAGTGACTTTTCAAACGATATCCAGAAGATAAAGTGACGAGTGCTACAGTGATCCCACCACCAGGCAAAGTGCAGGCTTACCAGACGGAAATGGGGAAATCGCATGTGGCTATAGCCCAGCCAAGGCCTTTTCCTCTGGGGTGTCCTGGTTCCACTGCTCCCGATATTCTGTTTCAGGTATGGATGCTGGTCACCTCAGGTGCGGGTAGATGAAGGGCTCACCACTGATGGTAGTGGTTCAAAAGATCAGCAGCTCCGGGGAAGTTAACCGAATGAGAAGAAGGGGGGAAAGAAGGACACACCATGGGTGGGATCCAACAGATTTATTAGCCAAAAGACGCCAAAATAGGCGTAGGTATAAAACAAGTTAAAAGAGTTTAAAAATTTGCGGCCGGCCGGCAGCAGTACACGCCCGTGCTAGTGGACGTAGAACGTGGTGACGTCAGCACGTCGCTCCTCCCTACGCGTTTCGTCAGAGAATGGCGTAATCATGGGGCACAGGCGGCGTACTGACGCACCGCTTTAAATACAGATAACAGAGCCTCGATCTGGGTGGTAAGGAGGCTACAACCTCCATCTTGGAGGGTGGCAAAAGGGATACTAATCCTAATGGACGAGGCATTGATATAATACTATGCACTGTAAGTGGATAGCATTCAAATGTTCTCTCATATGCGCATAAAAACATGGTTCTAAAATGTGGAAAGTAATGAATATATATTCCAAAAAGTACATCGAAAATGGGTAGTGTAAAACTACAATACCCATCATGCTCCCCATTGTAAGACGTAACCAACGTCCAGTATGGGGGGGGTTGTGGACAAAAACTAGATCAATGTCGGAAAATATATACCAAAACTATTTCCCCCTCGATCTCGCATCCAAGCGTCACAAGGAAAACAGGCAGTGCCGACATCAAAAACGTATATATAGCCACCAGGGGGGATCCCACACCGGAGCCTGCAGTATAATAATATAATAACCACGTAGAGTGAGCTAAAGAAACTACAATACCCATCATGCACTTCGTTGGGACGTGAAAAACGTCTCATAGAGGGAATGAGTGGGACGTGGGGAGTGTCCGTGTAAGGTGCCCTAAGACTCCATTACCCAGCATTCTTCCGACGGTATGTCGTAATACTCGTCGAATGTCAACAAGTAGGTAGGGCGATGTCTAAATCAACCAACAGAAGAGGTCACAGAGAAAGGCTGCCCATCATAAGAGCTACGGTCTTACGCCGTGATATTAATGCCTGTATCCTCACATACATGAATTAACGCATCGCCAAGCACTTCAATAGTAGACACACATATGAATGTGTGTAAAACTGAAGTGTATAATAACAAACCGAGATATGAATAATAATAAATTATTTTACATAGATGAAACCATATGAAGGAATAAACCATATAATAGAATAAGAGTGGACATATACGCATATACGTGTCCACTATTGTGTTTAGTTAAAGGAAGGGGAAAAAGAAACATAGACCAAAAGGCCCTGCTAGGATCGAATGTTGAAGAGAAGTATACACAAGGATATAAAATAGATGTTATTAAAGTTAATCTAAACCGTATTGCAATATCAAAATAATCTACAAAAATGTTTCGGGTAGATTACACATATGGCCCCTGAAGGTGAGTGGGAGCTGGTATGTCCCCACAGACCTAGAAAAGGGGGCAAGTGCCAATATTGTAAGAGACAAAAAGTGAATCTGGCCTACAGCAAAAGACAGTCCAAAGGTAAATTGTGGGGACCCTCTATCTTTATCTGATACCTACGACCCAGATTGAGTTCACATTGTCACATTGTCATACATCAAAAGACTTATTCATACTAAGAAAGGGGTTCAAATTAGTGTTTTGATCACTATTCCATCTAATTTGAACCCCTTTCTTAGTATGAATAAGTCTTTTGATGTATGACAATGTGACAATGTGAACTCAATCTGGGTCGTAGGTATCAGATAAAGATAGAGGGTCCTCACAATTTACCTTTGGACTGTCTTTTGCTGTAGGCCAGATTCACTTTTTGTCTCTTACAATATTGGCACTTGCCCCCTTTTCTAGGTCTGTGGGGACATACCAGCTCCCACTCACCTTCAGGGGCCATATGTGTAATCTACCCGAAACCTTTTTGTAGATTATTTTGATATTGCAATACGGTTTAGATTAACTTTAATAACATCTATTTTATATCCTTGTGTATACTTCTCTTCAACATTCGATCCTAGCAGGGCCTTTTGGTCTATGTTTCTTTTTCCCCTTCCTTTAACTAAACACAATAGTGGACACGTATATGCGTATATGTCCACTCTTATTCTATTATATGGTTTATTCCTTCATATGGTTTCATCTATGTAAAATAATTTATTATTATTCATATCTCGGTTTGTTATTATACACTTCAGTTTTACACACATTCATATGTGTGTCTACTATTGAAGTGCTTGGCGATGCGTTAATTCATGTATGTGAGGATACAGGCATTAATATCACGGCGTAAGACCGTAGCTCTTATGATGGGCAGCCTTTCTCTGTGACCTCTTCTGTTGGTTGATTTAGACATCGCCCTACCTACTTGTTGACATTCGACGAGTATTACGTCATACCGTCGGAAGAATGCTGGGTAATGGAGTCTTAGGGCACCTTACACGGACACTCCCCACGTCCCACTCATTCCCTCTATGAGACGTTTTTCACGTCCCAACGAAGTGCATGATGGGTATTGTAGTTTCTTTAGCTCACTCTACGTGGTTATTATATTATTATACTGCAGGCTCCGGTGTGGGATCCCCCCTGGTGGCTATATATAAGTTTTTGATGTCGGCACTGCCTGTTTTCCTTGTGACGCTTGGATGCGAGATCGAGGGGGAAATAGTTTTGGTATATATTTTCCGACATTGATCTAGTTTTTGTCCACAACCCCCCCCATACTGGACGTTGGTTACGTCTTACAATGGGGAGCATGATGGGTATTGTAGTTTTACACTACCCGTTTTCGATGTACTTTTTGGAATATATATTCATTACTTTCCACATTTTAGAACCATGTTTTTATGCGCATATGAGAGAACATTTGAATGCTATCCACTTACAGTGCATAGTATTATATCAATGCCTCGTCCATTAGGATTAGTATCCCTTTTGCCAACCTCCAAGATGGAGGTTGTAGCCTCCTTACCACCCAGATCGAGGCTCTGTTATCTGTATTTAAAGCGGTGCGTCAGTACGCCGCCTGTGCCCCATGATTACGTCATTCTCTGACGAAACGCGTAGGGATGTGTAGCCGCTGCAGCATTCCCAAAGTTGAGTTCCACCTGGTGGGCATGTCACAAATCAGGTGGTTTATTGGCAGGTGGAATTCCCGCTGAATTTCAGCCAACCGAGCGCTGGCTGTGTATGACTGCCTGAAATGGCTACAGACTCTTCTGGCCTGCTTTAGTACATCTTGCAACCCTGGGTACGTACTTGGGAAATGCTGCACCACCAAATTGATAACATGTTCTAGGCATGGCACGCGTGTCAACTTTTCCTGTCAACTTTTTGCTGTCAGAACAGCAAGAATCTCTGCTCGGGTGTGGTTCCTGTTACCTAAACACACCAGCTGAAGCACTGCATGGCACCTTTTTAGCCTGACTCTGGGAATAGCCCTTTGAACGCTTAGGGGGTACCTGATGTTCATAGGACAATAGGACATAGGACTTTAATAAGGGGGCCCCCAGATACCGGCCCCCCACCCTATGTGAATGAGTATGGGGTACGATGTACCCCTACCCATTCACCTAAGGTGTAAAATGTAAAGTACAAAAACACACACACTTTTGAAAAAAATATTTTATTGCACTGCTCCGGGGGTCTTCTTCCGTCTTGGGGGTCTTCTCGCCGGACTCCTCCGCCATTTACCAAGCTCTTTTACCGAGCGGAGAAGTCCGGCTACCTTCTTCGTCGTCGCCGCCGTCGTCTGGGGGTCTCGATCCGCCTTCGGGGGTCTTCCGGGGTCTTCCGGGGGTCTCTTCTGTTCTTGCGGCAGTCGTCGTCTTCCGCGCCGCCGGCGCCTTCTTCTTCTTGTTCTTCTTCTTGTTCTTCTTCTTCTTCCGATGTTGACCCGTCGCTGTCTCTGCCCGGAATGCCAGAGCCACGCTGTGCTGGGACTTATATAGGGACATGGGGACAGGGTCACATGCTCATGTCACATGGTGACCCCGCCCCCTTGTGATGTCACAGTCCCAGCATCCTCCGGGACTGTGACATCACAGGGGGGCGGGGTCACCATGTGACATGAGCATGTGACCCTGTCCCCATGTCCATGCCAGGTGACGGAGCTAGCGCGCCGGCATTTACTGCCTACGCTAGCTACGTACCTGAAGTTACGTTCGAAATGAACGGACTGCTCCGTGTGTGGGCAAGTCCGTTCATTTTCAAAAGTCCCGCGGACTTTGTCCAGCGGATTGTCCGCCGGAGAAGTCCGGGCGTGTGTGGGCAAGTCCACACGCTCGGAAAGTCCGGCGAAGCCAGCTGGAAAGTCCGGCGGATTGTCCGCTGGACTAGGTCCGCCGGGAAAAGTCCGCACGTGTGTACGCGGCATAAGTTTTTTACCTGACCATCTTCCTGGTAAGCAGAAAGACCAAAAACTATACTCTCTTCTAGCACCTACCTAGGAGGGTGCTACATTTAAGCCACACCTTTTGCACTTCCATTTTGCCAAATTATTGTGCTCTTTCCAGGCAATATATTTCTCCTTACACTCCTGCTGTCATTCGCATCGTGACAGAGAGGTATTTGATCGTGACAGAGAGGTATTTTTAAGTGCAACCCCTGACTTCTTTTATTTCTCAGAAACCCCAACACTTCTCCTGTCCACCTGTGAGTGTTGGATGTTCCCGCCAGCTCTAGAGAACCTAAAAGGCACCAAGGACCTGGTGGGGGCCCAGTCTCAGTCAGAGATCAAGGGGTTAAAACAAGTTGAGCTTGTTCTAAAATGTATCGTCTGACTTTGTTATTTAGAAGTGATTTGGGCGGCTGTATATTTATGGCTCTTAGAGGTTATATACTGTATATTGTCTCAGGGAAGAGCTGTTTTTGATAAATAAGAACTAAGCTATTTAGGACTTGGACTTACGGGCTCTGTTAAAAGAATAAATGGTTTGGAAAATGACAAATTGATACAGTGAATTTTAAAAGGGACAATAAGGGCTCCTCTTCTATTTGTGAGGGACTATCTGTGTTTTTTTAATATCTGGACCAGGCACATATAAAATACATACACAAAAAAACAGGATTTAGCTACTTTGGATCTGAAGGTACTACATAAAGGTCAAACATCCGTCAATTAAAATTGTATTTTTTATTTGAAGCTCATAAAAACTTGTATAATCATAAAAATAAAGGGCTGGCATAGTCTTCAGACAACACCTTATTACATGCATCCCTCCATCATCCCATTACACCACTAGATCTTAATTGCAAAAGTGTATATCAGATTTCAATATTACTTGGTTGACACATTTTGTGAATACTTCTTGAAAGGGTGCTTTGTTCATAATGTAGTAATGGGACCATAAGCCAACTGGCCGGAGTCGCCTGACCTCACTCCCATGCATGCATGCAAGTGGGAGCCGGCGGTCACAGCACGAGCCATGTAGAAATGGCACGATCGTGCCCTTTCTTCAGTGCACATGTGCTGATGACAACGGCGCAAGCGTATATGGCAAATATCTTCTAAACCGTGCAGATTTAGGAGATATTTCCAGTACCTACAGGTAAGCCTTATTATAGGCTTACCTGTAGGTAAAAATGGTATGTAAGGGTTTATAACCACTTCAAGGTAGCTCACACTGCTGTAAATAGTCTTGTGTTACCAGTTCCAACCAAACACTCCATCCAAACAACAAAAGCTTTTCTTCTATATTGAGAATTTTTTGTATATCATGACATTATCTGGTGGAGGAGACTTGGGGTAACTTTAGGCTGACCATACACTGTGCAAATTGTGATGAACTGACTGAAATACATTTTGTGAGTTGCCCTGTTGGCTCACTTCTGCCTGAAATCCTTGGATTCAAAAATTCAACAAGCCAGGAAGACAATTGCTGGTCAAACAGCAGCTGTATCCAAACAGATGCAGCCACTGTTCAGGCATTTTGACAGCTGTCAAAATACAATAGTCCAGCAGGGAGATTTGTCCATCGGTGCTGTATAGCATGGATAGAGGAATCTACTAATGTATGGTCTGACTTAAAGCAGTAAATTTGACCTGATTCACCACCAGTGAATGTTTGGTGAAAATCGCATGTACTGCTGTATAAAATACTCAATAGTGTCCTGTCACAATGCCATATGAGATGGAAATTTGGGCACATGGGAAGCTGGAGGGCAAGGCACCATTTACTTAAAAGATAGCATGCAGCCACTCAGGATTGTACACATCTTGATCGTATATAGCCCAGGGCAAACCCTGTACCCCCTGTGGCAATACTGCCAATTGCCACCCATTCAAGTGATCCTTGAGCCAATCACTTAGCTTGTAGTGGCTCTATTTTCATTTGGCTGTGAAAAAAAAATGCATTTAGGAGGAGGCAGTAGCACCTCCCGAATGCCTGGTAGCCACTTTTCTATCAACCTCTCCTCTGAAAAGTGATCCAGGGCTCCCACCCATGTGAACGAGCCCTTCAAGCAGAACTAAATCCTTCCATCCTTTAAAGCCCAGGAAGTTGCCATCTTCACTTCTGTTTGATCTGCAATTGCCAATGTGCTGCACATGTGATCATGTATGACACCAGCCATTTGACGGCTTGAAAATTCGGTTGAGAGTACAAGCAACAGTGAATGTAACTGTTTTGAAGTCTTATATTTTACAAAATGTTTTATGTATGTAGCAATACCCCTGAAGGAGCTGCTTATGTTTGTTCAGTCCGTTACTCTGCCCTTCAACCCCAAGAAGCGTCTAAGCCCCTACTGGCACACCTAGCAATGTGATTAATGGAATAGCACAGTAATGACACACAGACAGCGTTCAGACTGTTTAAGCTCTCTCAAATTTACTTAGTCAAGAGAAAAGACCTAAAAGGATATTGGTCAACCAAGTCGTGAATTGACTCGGGTGAAATATCTCTCAAAATAGTCAATAACCCTTTGCAACAATAACAATAATAAATGGACTCCCCAAGCAAGCTATTAATTGCTATAGAATACTATGGCTAAAGGGGAACCCCAGGCTGGCCTATAGTACCTTTAATACTAATGATCAATGAGGTAATATAAACACCAGTGATGTGTCCCCTTTAAGGATAATGAATTAGCAATGTACATAGTGCAAGGCCTTGCGATTATCTTCACCAGCAGGTGGAGCTCATAAAAGACAATGAATCCTCAGAATCCAGTGAAAGGAAATCACTAGGCAGCACAGTGGATTTGATCCGGCAGTAACAGGTCCTCTTTGCCCTTCCAAAATGTAATGTCTGCCTACAGTGTTCAAAAGTGGGTAGTGCGTAGTGCGTCAGCAAAGTGGGCAATTTGCCCTCTCACCCGTCCTGTGACCAGATAAGGAGGGATGTCCTGGCAGGTAGTTCTTCATCAGCCCACCTGGCCACCTTGCTACTCGACCACCTCTTGCCCTCAGCTGGTCTGGAGATGCGGTTTAAGAAAAAAAAAAAGAAAAGCGCACACCGCGGCAAAATCACAGTAAAATTGTGGTAAAAAAAAACGCAAAAGGCACTGCAAAAACTCTCAAAAGCAACATGCATAAATGTGCATTGAGCCTAAGGGCCAGTGAGTTTTTGGTCAGTTTCCCGTACAGAAAAAAAGGAGAGCATGCTGCATTTTTTCTGCACAGAACTGTAATTGTATCAAAAACGCACTGGAACTGCATGTAAACTGTAAGCAAAAACTGATCTGGAACGTATCCGGTGTGCATTTTTGTGGTGTGATCTGGCCGTAAAAATGCATGCACAGTGTTTTCCATGTATTCCAATGGCTCTAGTTCACACCAGTGCAGTCAGATTTTGGTGCAGAAACTGACCGGAACTGACTGCATTGGTGTGAACTAGAGCCATTGGAATACACGGAAAACACTGTGCATGCATTTTTAGTGCAGAAAAACACACGGAACTGCATCTGGTGTGAACTAGCACTAAAAATGCATGCACAGTGTTTTCCATGTATTCCAATGGCTCTAGTTCACACCAATGCAGTCAGTTCTGGTTAGTTTCTGCACCAGAATCTGACTGGAACTGACTGCACTGGTGTGAACTAGGGATGAGCCGAACACCCCCCTGTTCAGTTCGCACCAGAACCTGCGAACAGACCTAAAGCTCGTGTGAACTTTAGAACCCTATTAAAGTCTATGGGACTCGAACGTTCAAAATCAAAAGTGCTAATTTTAAAGGCTAATATGCAATTTATTGTCATAAAAAGTGTTTGGGGACCTGGGTCCTGCCCCAGGGGACATGTATCAATGCAAAAAAAAAGTTTTAAAAACTGACGTTTTTTCAGGAGTAGTGATTTTAATAATGCTTAAAGTGAAACAATAAAAGTGTAATATTCCTTTAAATTTCGTATCTGGGGGGTGTCTATAGTATGCATGTAAAGGGGCGCATGTGTGATTTTAATAATGCTTAAAGTGAAACAATAAAAGTGTAATATTCCTTTAAATTTCGTATCTGGGGGGTGTCTATAGTATGCATGTAAAGGGGCGCATGTTTCCCATGCTTAGAACTGTCCCTGCACAAAGTGTAATTTTTGCAGGAAAAAAAGCTATTTAAAATCACTTGCGGCTATAATGAATTGCCGTCTCCCGTAATACAGAGAACAGTCATTCATTGAAAGTCATTGATAAAAAAAAAAAAAAGCGTGGGGGTTCCCCCAAATTTAATTACCAGGCCCTTCAGGTCTGCTATGGATATTAAGGGGAACCCTGCGTCAAATTAAAAAAAGAAATGACGTGGGGTCCCCCCTAAATATCCATACCAGACCCTTCAGGTCTAGGATGGATTTTAAGGGGAACCCACACCAAAAAAAAATAAAAATGGCGTGGGGTCCCCCTCAAAATCCATACCAGACCCTTATCCGAGCACGCAACCTGGCAGGCTGCAGGAAAAGAGGGGGGACAAGAGCGCCCCCCCTCCCTCCTGAACCGTACCAGGCCACATGCCCTCAACATTGGGAGGATGCTTTGGGGGTCTGTGACCCCTCAAAGCACCATGTCCCCATGTTGATGGGGACAAGGGCCTCTTTCCCACAACCCTGGCCATTGGTTGATTCTTCCTCCGATCCGCTTCTTGCTCTGGTCTTCTCGTCCGGCATCTTCTTCCACGGCGTTGGCGTCTTTTCTTCTGTGTCGGGCCGCTCCGCGCAATGGGAGGCTCCCTGTCACGGGTACTCACCCGGGCCGAAATGCTGAGAGCTGCTCCCCTTGCGACTAGGTGCACGATGCCTCTGGAATGGGTACAGAGGTCACCGGGCACAAAGATGCACGGGTTGCCAGCAGGTGGGTTGCAGGTGGTGTGCAGTAGCGACGTAGACCAGGTGAGGCTGAAGCTGCACTGGAAGTAGACACCTGGCAGGACCGTGATGAGGCAGAGGCTGTAGAGGTACCGGAACACGCACTGGAGGGAGACCCTGAGGTGCATACGTGAACTGGAAGTCCAGGAAGCCAGGCCAAGGGTCAAGCACAGGTAGGTCAACCAAAGTGTATCCAGAAGGCAAGCCATAGGGTCAAACACCAGTAGCAACAAGAGAGTGTCCAGGAGGCAAGCCAGGGGTCAAACACAGGTAAGTAACTCAGAAAATGTCCAGTAGGCAGGCCGAGGGTCAAGCACGGATGATCAGGCAGAAGGATATCCAAGAAACAAGCCAGGGGTCAAACACAGGTAAGTAACTCAGAGAATGTCCAGTAAGCAGGCCGAGGGTCAAGCACAGATGATCAGGGTTCCGGGTCAGGCACAGGTAATCAGGTAGGTACAGGATACAAGATACTGGATACAAGGTACAGGATACAAGGACTGGAGCCAGGGACTCAGGAAGTAGAGACAAAAAACCAGCAATTAGTGAAGGGAAAGAGAAGGCCTTTTATAGGCCAGGTAAATGGTCAGGTGGGGTACCCGGACGAGTGCGCATGCGCACTCGTCTTCTGTCAGTGCTGGTCATAGCAGTGAGCCGCACTGGGTGAGCTGCAGCAGATACCCGAGCGCCGTGAACCCGCGCATGCGCACCCGCTGCCCCGCGTACCTGTACTGGTTGCCGAGCCGCTCTACCGCGCGTGCGCATTCTTGGAACCCGGCGCCGGAGTACGGTATTTCCCTGACAGTGCCCCCCCCCTAAGGGCAGCCTCCGGATGCCCAGTCCAGGGTGCCTTTGATGGTATTCTCGTATTAATCGGGGGGCGTGAATGTTTTCGGATGGTTCCCAGGAACTGTCTTCAGGAGGATAACCCTTCCATTTGACTAGGTACTGGGCCTGTCTTCCTCTCCTACGGAAATCCAGGATCTTCTCGACCTCGTATTCTTCTTCTCCTTGAATAGTGACGGGTGGAGGAAGTGCCATCTGCCTGCCAGGAAAAGAGTTGGGAATTATGGGTTTCAGTAAAGAAGCATGGAACACTGGGTGGATCTTATAGGAGTTGGGCAAATCTAGTTCAAAGGCGACTGGGTTGATCACCCTCTTGACCTCGAAGGGACCAATGAACCTTGGGCCAAGTTTCCGGGATGGACAAGGTAATTTCAAATTAGCAGTAGATAGCCACACTTTTTCACCAACCTTAAAAGTCAGACACTCCTTTCTGCCCCGGTTGTACTGTACCTCGTACCCTTTTTGAGCCTCCTTCATGGTCTGCTGAATTTGGAGAAAGTTGTCCTGAATGTTCTTGACCAGCTCCTGTGCCGCTGGGGTAGAGACGTCTGGAACGGAATCTGGAAGAAAAGAGGGGTGATATCCATAGTTTGCCCAAAAGGGCGTTTGGTTAATAGCAGAATGTAAGGAGTTGTTATAAGCGAACTCTGCGTAGGGTAACAGGCCTGACCAATCATCTTGGGAGTAAGAACAAAAACATCTCAGGTATTGCTCGAGGGTCTGGTTAGTCCGCTCAGTTTGGCCATTGGTTTGCGGATGGTAAGCTGAGGACATAGAAGACTTGATTTCTAGGGCCCTACAGAGGTCTCTCCAAAACTTAGAAGTAAACTGCACCCCCCGATCGGAAGTGATATTGGCTGGCACCCCGTGAAGCCTTACAACCTCTTTAATGAAAATGTATGTGGTGGTGGAAGCAGAAGGGGTACCCTTCATGGTTAAAAAGTGGGCCATTTTTGAAAGGCGATCCACCACGACCAGGATAGTGGTATAGGAGTCTGAGGGAGGCAAGTCTACAATAAAATCCATGGAAATCTCTTTCCATGGACGTTCAGGGACGGATAGGGGTCTCAACAGGCCCCAGGACTTGGTGTTGGACCCCTTGTTTCTCTTGCAGATATTGCAGGAAAGTATGTAATTTTGACAGTCTTTTCTCCAGCCTGGCCACCAATAGGACCGACTTACAAGGTCGGCCGTCTTCTGCATTCCAAAGTGGCCAGACATTTTGTGGTCATGGAGGGCCTGCAGGACTTGGAGCCTGACTGAAGGGGGAACGAATATTCGGCCATGGGCCCACAGTAAATCCTGTCTTTTCTCCAGGAAAGGTAAGGAGGGGACAGAGAATTGGTTGGAGGCTTGCTTGAGGACCATTGTTAAATCGGGTTGGATGGCGTGGAGGAAGTTATGTGCAGGTAGAATGGTGGCGGGTTCCTTTGGGGACTCGGTATTCAGGAACATGCGGGATAGAGCATCCGCTTTGCCATTCTTGGAACCGGGACGGTAGGTTATATGGAAATTGAAGCGGGAAAAGAATAAGGCCCAACGGGCCTGTCGGGGTCTTAGGCGTTTTGCAGCCCTGAGATACTCCAAGTTGCGGTGATCCGTAAAGATAAGGATGGGTTGAGAAGCTCCCTCCAACAGGTATCTCCATTCTTCTAACGCGAATTTGATCGCAAGAAGTTCCCGGTCGCCTATGTCATAGTTTTTCTCTGGGGGACTCAGTTTCCGTGAGGCGAAGGCGACCGGGTGGACCAAGGCTTTTGGGCCACTTCTTGGGACAGGATTGCTCCCGTAGCGGAATCAGAAGCATCTACTTCTAACACATAGGGGAGCTCTGGATCAGGGTGTTTAAGGATAGGAGCGGAGGAGAACAGTTCCTTAAGTTTTTCAAATGCGCCTTGCGCTTGGGAAGTCCATTGAAATTTGGTTTGCTGGCGAGTAAGCTGGGTGATTGGGGAAACAATTGCAGAAAAACCTTGAATGAAACGCCAATAGAAATTTGCAAATCCAATAAAACGTTGAACTGACCTCTTGTCTGTGGGAGCGGGCCACTCCTGAATGGCCTTCACTTTCTGTGGATCCATCAGGACTCCTCCGGTGGTGATGATAAAGCCCAGGAACTGGATGGTGTCTGTCTCGAACTCGCACTTTTCCCCTTTAACATAGAGTCCATGTTTACGTAGGATGAGGAGGACCTTACGGACATGTTGACGGTGCGTTTCTAATGAGTCAGAGAAAATCAGAATATTGTCAAGATAAACAATGAGGAAGTTATCCAAATACTCACGGAAGATGTCGTTGACTAAATGCTGGAAGGTAGCTGGAGCGTTGCAGAGCCCGAAAGGCATAACTAGATACTCAAAATGACCGAATCTTGATCGAAAGGCCGTCTTCCACTCATCCCCCGGGCGTATTCGTACCAAGTTATAGGCCCCACGTAAGTCAAGCTTGGTGAAGATTTTGGCAGTTCTGAGCCGTTGGAAAAGTTCGGGGATGAGAGGAAGTGGGTACCTGTTCTTGACGGTGATCTTGTTTAGTTCCCTGTAATCCACACATGGTCTGAGAGAACCGTCCTTCTCCACAAAAAAGATCCCAGCACCTGCTGGAGAAGAGGAAGGTTGAATGAACCCCTTGGCGAGGTTCTCATCGATGTAAACTCGCAGAGCCTCCAGTTCAGTTACCGATAAAGGGAAGATTCTCCCAAAGGGGATCTCAGCTCCAGGTAAAAGATCAATTGGACAGTCGTAGGAACGGTGAGGAGGTAGGGCTTCAGCCTTTTTCTCATCAAAAATGTCCATAAAATCTTGGTAGGCCGCAGGAACATGTTGAAGGCACTTGGGACTGGATTGCACGGTGAGACAGGTGGTGGGCTTCGAGGTAAGTCCTGGAAAGCAGTGCTGTAAACAGTAGGGGGAAGAAAACACTACTTCTCTGCGGTTCCAGTCGATCTGAGGGTTGTGAGCCTGTAACCAGGGGTACCCCAGGATGATGGGAAACATTGGAGAGTGGATTATATCAAAACGTAACAGTTCATGATGACCTGAATCTGTGTATGTCAGGATGGAGCCTGTTTCCTGGGTCACAGGTCCTGAGCAGGGTGAGGAGCTGTCAGCTAACTGGACTTGGAGAGGTTGCTTCTTGGGTTTCAGAGGAAGGTTCAGATGGCGTGCCAAGGTTAAGTCCATGAAGCAACTACATGCCCCTGAATCAAGGATGGCTCCCAGCTGGAAAGCTTCTCCCGCCACCTGTAGGGAGAGTGGAACAATAAGATGAGATCGGGGAACCCCTGTGGTATGGGAGCTCAGAAGAGTCCGAGGAGGGCACTTACTAGGTCTCACCGGGCATTTCAGTAGGTAATGTCCTGTACCACCACAATATAAACAGAGATTAGCTTGACGGCGACAAAGTCTTTCCTCAGGAGACAAGGGGGGCCGTACTAGGCCCAACTGCATGGGTTCCCCGCGAGGGGGAGAACGAAAGTTCAGAGGAGGAGCCGGTGCCAAGGGTACCCGGGGCATCATCCAGGTGGGCCAGGGGTTTTTGAACTTCTCTGCCCGTCGTTCCCGCAAACGACGGTCCAGTTTGGTAACAAGCTGGCAGAGGTCTGACAGAGTAGATGGGATCTCCTCCTGGGCCAGCTCGTCCTTTAACACCTCAGAAAGTCCCAGGTGGAACTGGTACTTCAGGGCAGACTCATTCCACTCTGTGTCTGCGGCCCATTTCCGAAAGTCAACTATATAGTCTTCCACGGGCCTTTTTCCCTGGGATAAGGTGTGCAGGGTGGATTCTGCTGTACCGGTGCGTTGGGAGTCCTCATATAGTACAGACACGGCAGAAAAGAAAGTCTCTACGGAATCCAGCTGTGGGCTCTTTTGCTCCATCAAGTGGTGTGCCCAGGATTGGGGTTCGTCGGAGAGCAGGGAGATGATGAAACCCACCTTAATGGATTCCAACTGGAAGGTTCTTGGTTGCAGGGCCAGGTGCAGCAAACAGGCGTTCTTGAAGGAACGAAACTTCTTCCGGTCCCCGGAGAAGCGTTCAGGTGTGGGGACCCTGGGGTCCGGGTTTGTCATGATGTAAGCAGGGAGGGCACCTCCAAGTGCCTGGGATGGAGTGGAGGTGCTGACTGCAGGAGGTGACAGGTCCGCTTGGTTGGGAGAGAAGGTCAGATGCTGGAGATGTCCCTCGATTTGAAGGTAACCATCCTGGAGGCGTTGTACAGCCTGAGTAAGGGCTGTCACCTGTTGGCTTAGGGCCTCAAGGGGTAAACCAGCTCTGTCGGCCTCGGACATTGGCTGGTTTGTACTGTCACGGGTACTCACCCGGGCCAAAATGCTGAGAGCTGGGTTGCAGGAGGTGTGTAGTAGCGACGTAGACCAGGTGAGGCTGAAGCTGCACTGGAAGTAGACACCTGGCAGGACCGTGATGAGGCAGAGGCTGTAGAGGTACCGGAACACACACTGGAGGGAGACCCTGAGGTGCATACGTGAACTGGAAGTCCAGGAAGCCAGGCCGAGGGTCAAGCACAGGTAGGTCAACCAAAGTGTACCCAGAAGGCAAGCCAGAGGGTCAAACACCAGTAGCAACAAGAGAGTGTCCAGGAGGCAAAACAGCGGTCAAACACAGATAAGTAACTCAGAGAATGTCCAGTAGGCAGGCCGAGGGTCAAGCACAGATGATCAGGCAGAAGGATATCCAAGAAACAAGCCAGGGATCAAACACAGGTAAGTAACTCAGAGAATGTCAAGTAAGCAGGCCAAGGGTCAAGCACAGATGATCAGGCAGAAGGATATCCAAGAAGCAAGCCAGGGATCAAACACAGGTAAGTAACTCAGAGAATGTCCAGTAAGCAGGCCGAGGGTCAAGCACAGATGATCAGGCAGAAGGATGTCCAAGAAGCAAGCCAGGGGTCAAACACAGGTAACAGCAGCGATAGTCAGGAGGGTTCTGGGTCAGGCACAGGTAATCAGGCAGGTACAGGATACAAGATACTGGATACAAGGTACAGGATACAAGGACTGGAGCCAGGGACTCAGGAAGTAGAGACAACAAACCAGCAATTAGTGAAGGGAAAGAGAAGGCCTTTTATAGGCCAGGTAAATGGTCAGGTGGGGTACCCGGACGAGTGTGCATGCGCACTCGTCTTCTGTCAGCGCTGCGCATAGCAGTGAGCCGCACTGGGTGAGCTGCAGCAGATACCCGAGCGCCGTGAACCCGCGCATTCGCACCCGCTGCCCCGCGTACCTGTACTGTTTGCCGAGCCGCTCTACCGCGCGTGCGCATTCTTGGAACCCGGCACCGGAGTACAGTATTTCCCTGACACTCCCACCGTGTGAGGCTTCGCTCCGTCTGACAGCTCTTTTATAACGGAGGGCCACCTGGTGACCCTGCCCCCTCTGACGTCATGGGGAAAGCCATAGGGAAGTCCCCATGACGTCCCTGTGCGTCAGAGGGGGCGGGGTCGCCGTCCCCGCCCCCCTCTGACGTCATGGGGAAAGCCATAGGGAGGTCCCCATGACGTCCCCGTGTGTCAGAGGGGGGCGGGGTTACCAGGTGGCCCCGCCCTCCGTTATAAAAGAACTGTCAGACGGAGCGAAGCCTCACACAGCCGGAGCCTCCCATTGAGCGAAGCGGGCCGACACAGAAGAAAAGGCGCCGACGCCATGGAAGAAGATGCCGGACGAGAAGACCAGAGCAAGAAGCGGATCGGAGGAAGAAGATGGAAGAAGATGGTAGAAGAAGACGAAGAAACCGAAGGATGAAGAAAGGAAGAAGACCAGAAGAAAGAAGATGAAAGAAGATTTTAATAAAGGAATTGTCAAAGACCGTCTCCTGTCATTTTTAAAATTTTTGTCACTTTTTTGGTGAAATGGTAGGGGTACTTTTGTACCCCCTTACCATTTTACACAGGGGGGAGGCCGGGATCTGGGGGTCTCCTTGTTAAAGGGGGCTTCCAGATTCCGATAAGCCCCCTGCCCGCAGACCCCCACAACCAATGGCCAGGGTTGTGGGGAAGAGGCCCTTGTCCCCATCAATATGGGGACATGGTGCTTTGAGGGGTCACAGACCCCCAAAGCATCCTCCCAATGTTTAGGGCATGTGGCCTGGTATGGTTCAGGAGGAAGGGGGGGCTGCTCTCGTCCCCCCCTCTTTTCCTGCGGCCTGCCTGAAGGGTCTGGTATGGATATTTAGGGGGGACCCCATGTCATTTTTTTTAAAAAATTTGATGCAGGGTTCCCCTTAATACACATAGCAGACCTGAAGGGCCTGGTAATTAAATTTGGGGGAACCCCCACGCTTTTTTTTTTTTATCAATGACTATCAATGAATGACTGTTCTCTGTATTACGGGAGCCAGCAATTCATTATAACCGCAAGTGATTTTAAATAGCTTTTTTTCCTGCAAAAATGACACTTTGTGCAGGGACAGTTCTAAGCACGGGAAACATGCGCCCTTTTACAGGCATACTATAGACACCCCCCAGGTACGAAATTTTAAGGAATATTACACTTTTATTGTTTCACTTTAAGCATTATTAAAATGACTGCTCCTGAAAAAACTGCCATTTTTAAAACTTTTTTTTGCATTGATACATGTCCCCTGGGACAGGACCCAGGTCCCCAAACACTTTTATGACAATAACTTGCATATAGGCTTTTAAAATTAGCACTTTAGATTTCTCCCATAGACTTTTACAGGGTGCTCGCGGCTTTTCTAATTTGCCGCGAACACCCCAAGTTGTTCGCTGAACAGGCGAACAGGCAATGTTCGAGTCGAACATGAGTTTGACTCGAACTCAAAGCTCATCCCTAGTGTGAACTAAAGCTATTGGAATACATGGAAAACACTGTGCATGCATTTTTAGTACTAGTTCACACCACAAAAATGCACTCTGGATCAGTTTTTGCTTACAGTTCACACCGCACACAGTTCCAGTGCATTTATGATACAATTTGCTAGGTTCCAGCACTGTGCAGAAAAAATGCAATGCAAAATGGAAACTGACCGGAAACTGACTGCAACTGGTGTGAACTAGCACTGAGGCTTCGTTCCCACAGGCATGGAAAATAGGTGGATGAGTTTCATTTTTACCACTGCCTGACTGTCTATCAAAATTGTTAAAACAGGGAATGTGTACAGTGGCTGCATAGGCATTGCCTCTCATGGCAGCAAAGCAAATAATGCTGTCTGCAAAGCTTAGCAGATGATGACATTTTGCAACTGCATCCATTCACTCAACTACCCTAGATTTCTGGAATTGAAGGTCGAGAGGTCTCAGGCCTGACACTTCCTCACTAATGGACAGTTGAAGAACAGGCAACAAATTATGGATGACCCAGCCCTGGCGGGGGGCTCTCTTTTTGGCAAAAAATACAATTATTCCATTATATTGGCCCTTTGCTCTACCCGGCAGATTTCAGGAGGCAACTAACCCCCTTTGAATTGTAAAGCCTGGAGCAGTCTCCATTGAGGCATGCGATTTCCCTGACTTATCAACTATTGGTATCCCAACCCCTGGACTTTAGGCCTCCCCATATCGCCAAGTGGGAGCGTGAGCTGGGATTACAATTCACAGAGAAACAAGTCAATCGGCTCCTAATTTTTTCCCACAAAACTTCAATCTGTGCCAGACACCAGGAGGCAGGATTTAAGATACTGTCCCGATGGTACTACACGTCGGAAAAGATCCACAAGATATTCCCTCAGAGCGCAGACCTGTGTTGGAGATGTGGAGAGGAGGTTGGATCGCTCCTTCACATCTTCTGGTCTTGCCGCATCCTTCAGTCCTTCTGGATAGGGATGAGCTTGATGTTCGGGTCGAACATAAGTTTAACTCGAACATCGGGAGTTCGCTTGTTTGCCGAATAGCGAACATTATGGGGCGTTCTCGGAAAACTTGAGTGCTGCAGAGCGCCCCATAATACACTGCACGATCGCAGTGCATTGCTGTATGATGATTGGCCAAAACATGCACCTGACCTGCATGCTTTGGCCAATCACAGCGTGCTCTGCTAAGAGAGCCATAATTGGCCAAAGGCAGGGTGCCTTTGCCCAACCATTGCTTTGGGGGATTAAGTCCACGCCCCACACTATATAAGGCTGCTTATACGGCGGCCATGTGTAGTGTTGTTGGCGTGGACAGAGAGATAGCTTGATTTAGATTAAGCAGCCATGTTATTCAGTTAGTGGCAGTGTATTTGAGATCTATATATATATATATATATATATATATATATATATATATATATATATATATATATTTATATATATATACACAGTCAGTCTAGTATGTATGTGTATATACATATATATATTATATATATATATATATATAAATATATATACTCTGCATTTAGCATAGACTATATATTGAGTGTTTACTCGATATTCAGTTGTATATAAATATATATCAACACATATACAGTCTTGTGTATATAATATATATATATATATATATATATATATATATATATATATATTTATGGTTGAAGCCCTATGGCCGACACGTATCTGAAGGGAAATAACTTAACCAATAAGATCTATAACATGAAAAGGGAGACCTGAAGTGTGCCTTGGTCTATGGCCGGTACGCCAGAAATAAGGGGGCATACCCTGATTAGAAATGAGTATTTGATGGGGGTGATGTTGTGAGAAATGCCCTTAAAAGGGGGAATGGGAGGGTGGGTATCGCGCACCGGAACCGACGAAGACCACAGGTGAGTGGGCCGGTTAAATACCCTCCCGGGCTCCTCCCATAAATTCAGGCCACCATGTTGGCCTTCCACTTATGGTTGAAGCCCTATGGCCGACACGTATCTGAAGGGAAATAACTTAACCAATAAGATCTATAACATGAAAAGGGAGACCTGAAGTGTGCCTTGGTCTATGGCCGGTACGCCAGAAATAAGGGGGCAAAAACTGAGGTAGGGTTTGAAGATATTTATTGCCTTTTAGTATTGACTACTGCGTGAGCTGGGCGAAGGCCCGTGACATTTCCGCCTGTGGGTCGTGTGTATACCGGGTGAAGCAGGCTGACTTCCATCTGCCGAGTCTCTGGATGATGTGGCCTGGGACCCCCTGCTGTGAGGCGGCTGAGGCGGCCCCGATCCGAAAAGAGTGACCGGAGTACTCGCTGGGGTTGAGGCGTAGGTTGAGAGGAGAATTCTTACGTGTGTCATGAACTGACAGGTGCTCAAGGGTTTGACTGGAAAAGGCAGAAGGGGATCGGTGTCCCTTTGTTCTGGCAGGAGTGAGAGCAGGCGGTTGAGAACCGTTACTGGGCACCAGGCATTGCCGGTTCTGTATAGATGGATGTCCACCCCGTGGCCAGCTTGCTGAGTCTTGGAGACGTTGAGGTGGAGCACGAAGTGGTCTTGATGGCGAACTAGGTGGCGTCTGCACAGGGTTTGGCTGGTCGAGCTGTTACGGGTGAATTCGCTGGGACGTAAGAACCCATAGTAGGCCAGGTAGATGGCGGCTTGTATGACCTGGCTGAGGAGGACACCAAAGGGGGAACCAGCGAGTATGGCGGACATCTCGCGGAAGATGGCGCCAGTGATGGGGCGACGTCTGGTTCTGTTTGCTGGTTGCTGCTTCTGGACGCCGCGTAAGACGGCTCGGACGGCGTGGGACGAGAAGACAGACGGTCTAGTAGGATCTTGAAGGGCCAAAAAGTGCTGTATGCCGGCCAGGTATAATTGAAAGTATCTGCGGGGGCCAAGGGCCAGCGAACCAATGGAGGCCGAATATGGCTGCAAGTCCGTGGAGGCCGCGGCATCTGTCACCACCTGTGGTGAGAAGGGTGAGACGGCCGGGATAAACATGGATATCCCGTTCCACGAGGAAAGGAACTCTTCCCACATCGCTAGGTCTGCTATGGCCGCGGCGTCCAGTTTGAGGATCTGATCGGGGTCTTGTGCCTGTGACAGGTGGACTAAGAGTCGTGAAATGAAGGAACGACCTTGAGGGACGATCCGCATGGCAAAATTGAGCATGCCAAGTAGTGACTGGAGCTGTCGTCTTGTGCACCCTCTCGTGCGGGTGAAGTCCTGAAGAACTGCCCTGATGCGGGTCAGCTTGTCGAGGGGTAGGCTGGCCTGCATGGAGCATGTGTCCAAGACAACTCCGAGGAAGGTGATGGAGTGTGCGGGTCCGTCGACCTTGTGCTCGGCTATGGGGACATTGATATTCTGGAAGACGACTCTTAATTTGTCGAGGTCTAATGGTGAAACGTTAGGCTGCTCTATCAGTAGGAAGTCATCTAGGTAGTGGATGACTTCTGTGCATTGGGCCTTGTGTAGGAGAATCCAGGTGAGGGATTGAGCGAACGTGTCGAAGAGCCAGGGGCTACTTTTGGAGCCGAACGTGAGCTTGGTGGCGAAGTAGTACCTGTCTCTCCACCTGATACCGTGCCAACACCAAAGAGACGGGTGAATCGGCAGAAGTTTGAAGGCGTCCGATATGTCGGCTTTGGATAGCCAGGCCCCTGTGCCTGCTTTGAGGATGGCCTGGATCGCCAAGTCGACGGAGGCGTATTTTAAGGAGAACTCCTCGGAGGGAATTAGGGAGTTGAGGCTGGGGACGTGGCAAGAATGAGGCGCAGACAGGTCGTACACCAAGCGAACTTTATTTGAGAATTTGCCCTTGACAAGCCCAATAGGGCTGACTCTCCAGGTGTTGAAGGGGGGTTGTGTGAAGGGACCAATGACGAAACCTCGCTCCAGCTCGGCTAGGAGTAGTTGGTCTATGGCCTGCTCGTCGGTGGCCGCTGATCTGAGATTCCTACACTCGTAAGTAGTGTGGGGCAGGGAGACAAGGCCGGTATGGAAGCCCGCCGTGAATCCTTGTATGAGGAACGTGGCTAGTGAGGGGATGGGGTGTGAGTCCAGATAGACTCCTAACCATAGGATGTTTATGCGGCTCAGTCACAGATTTTTCGGTTTGAGCTTGCATAGATTTTTCGGGTGCGCCCTGTGGCATACGACGCACACGTGGAGCAACCTGCATTGGCTGAAGTTACACGAGCCGTAGTTGTAATTATTGCAGATGGCCGCTCCTCCCATGGTCCGGACGGGGCGTCCGAGTTTGTCGAGCTGGGGTTTCTGTGTCGGTGCTGGCGGGTTTGTGCTGGAGCCGAGGTCGAGGGAAACTCGACCGAGTGGCGGAGTGTTGCACTGGAGCACCAGGCGGCGGTGTGCGTGGAGGATTGGCAGACTGCGCACAATGGTGAGCGCAGACCGGCGAAATGGCGACAGAATAATTCTGTGTCCATTAGGCTCCAATCTGTGGGTGACTGGAATTGCGCCATCCTGGCGGCTGCTTTTGCGGAAAAGGAGCGGTGGTAGTCATAAAATGAGAACCCGCCGTATTTGTAGCCCAAATCTACCACGGTGTGGAGATATGAATCCAGCTCTTCCCTTCTGCCGGGGGAAGCTGAGCATATGATGTCTCTAAGCATCCCAAATGACAACGCAAATTCTGGGACGGACAATTTGCGGTTGAGTCTGGGGTCTTTAGCTTTGAGGACCACCGAGACATCTCCCCAGGTATAGGCCTTGTTTTCGGCTAGGTCGTGGACTGAAATGAGAAGGGAGGCGAGGTTGATGTCCTTGCCATCCAGTATGTCCTTCTTAATGCTGGCTGGAACCAGGTGTGCTGGGCAGACCAGGGGACATGTCCCTGCGGTACCTGTGGCGACTGTTGTAGGTGGCTGTATCGCGGCGGGGACGGCCGGGGCCGGGTGAGATTCGAGGAGAGTCACTCTGGCTTGGACGTCCGTGACTGTGTTTCGCCAAGGACGACACCATGGTGTGGAGTTGTGTTATGGCCGCAGATATAGACTGGAGGGAGGCTTGCTGAGTGCTGGGCCCTGCCATGGCAGGAGGAGGAAACAAGAGCCTGAAGAGCTCCGCCTTCCTGGCCGTGGCGGGGAACGGCACGCCCCTGCGTCTAAGTTCTGCCGTCAGTCTGGGGATGGTCCATCCCCTGAGGGACTGGATGCTGTCACTCATGGACACTGGGGAACGTGACAAGGGGGCGGTGAGATCCTCGCTGCCCGCTTGCGACATGGTCCTCGGATGGGCTGTGCCCTGAGGCGATGTCTTGAGGCGTCTGAGGTCGTAAGAAGGTCGACCGGAGCTGTTTAAGGGGATGAGATAAGCCAAGACTGTTTCTTTCCTTGTGTAAACATACGTACCCAACTGCTGTGCTCTGGAAAGGACAAGTGTGTGTACGTACGTGGACGTGCGTACACGGTAAGTTTTTATATTTTACCTGGAGAAACACCGTCCAACCTGTGCAGGGTGGACCTACTGAACTTGGACTGACCTAGGGAAGGAAAAATAAAGGGAACTGTGCATATACACTACTTTTTTTTTTTTTTTTTTTTTTATTTTTTTTTTGAGTGAAATGAGAAACGTTTGTGCCATGTCGTGGGCGCAAGGTGTCGTTTTATGAGTGTGACTGCTGATTGCCGAGAATTTTGGAATGAAATGAGGCCAACTCGACTGGGGTACGTTGAGGCGAACTGATGCATGGTAGATGCCATCGGATTCGGATCAGGACGTTTTTGTGTGACAGCGAACTGATCGGCATGACAGAAGTATGAAACGGTCGAGCCGCGATGGCGACTGTAGACGAACCAGACTTCTGGAGCATGTACTGAAATGAGGCCAACGGATGTTCAGGGCGCATCGGTCCGAACCGGTGCGCAGCGCGACTGGGTTCGAAGCGAGGTGCGGCCTGGCGGTGAGAGAAATGAGGGGAACCATTCCCTGAGGTGCTGAACGGTCGGTCGGGTCTCACGACCGACGACGAGCAGACTCAGGGGTGGTTACTGAAATGGGGCCGACAAACCTGGGGTACGTTGGAGGCGAAGACCGATCCGCAAAGGTGCGACCGGTTTCGAATCAAAACGTGACTCGTGAGGTGAAATGTTTTCCTCGTGACAGAGGCGCCGAGCGGTGAGCCTAAAAACTTTTCGACTGACAGCGACCGTACTTCTGGAGCACGGAATGAAATGGGGCCTGGGAGCACCTTGGGGCGTGCCGGTACGAATCGAGGCACCGGGGTGCGCCTAGACTTGAATCGGAACGTAATACGTGACAGTGAAATGATGCCATGACAGAGGTGTTTTTTTCGACCGGTGAGTCGAGAAATTGCGGCTAACGGCCGCTCCCTGGGTCATGTATTGAAATGGGGTTCCACTGCTGGGACATGCCGGGACGAATCGGATGTGGCTAGATTCGAACGGCGTGTCGGTGCAGGACCGTGAAATGGTGAAATGACTGAAATGTTTTTGAAATGGCTGAAATGTGACCGTATGGCATGATACTGCGACTGATTCCGAATCAGGTGATGCGTAAGCGACCGGCTACTGTATGCAGATAGCGGTACGGATGCAACGTACGGGTACTAATGGAATGACTTGTGCGTATGTGAACAGCGAGATTCGTGACAAGGTAAGTAACGTTCATAAGTGAAATGGTGGTCAAACGAGACCCCTACCTGCGGCAGCCGAGCCAGATACAGTGTACAAAACCTTCGAACGAGAGCAATCCACGAGACGTCTGGCACTCACGAACGCTAGCGAAATCGAGTAGTCGGCTTAGTGACGTAGTATATCGCGCACCGGAACCGACGAAGACCACAGGTGAGTGGGCCGGTTAAATACCCTCCCGGGCTCCTCCCATAAATTCAGGCCACCATGTTGGCCTTCCACATATACTCTGCATTCAGTGTAGCCTACAGTGCATTCTGTGGTGTACTGTTTCTGATACACTTCAGGCAGTGTACACAGTATAAAATACAGTGCAGACGGCGTACACAGTATCTAAAACAGTGTGTACAGTTTCTAAAACACTTCAGGAGTTGTACACAATACAGAGCAGCCATAGTAGAATTTCTACTACTTTTCTGGTGGTGTACACAGCCTCTTATACAGTGTGTACAGTTTCTGCTACACTTCTGGTGGTATACACAGTACACAATACAGTGCAGCTGTAGTACAGTTTCTAATACACTTCAGACGGTGTACACAGTATCTAATACAGTGTAGTGTGGTGTTGCAAAACAAAAAATACATCATGTCCGGAAGGCCACCAAGGAGAGGAAGATGCTCACAGGCCACTAAAAAAGGGGCAAGCAGCCTCTGTGTCTACAGTCAACAGTGGTGGTCGTGGGGCAGGCTTGTCCTTTTTTTTTGCTGCTGGCTGTGTTATTGAGCCAGAACATGCAGAAGAGTTGGTGGAGTGGATAACAAAGCCGTTCTCATCCTCCTCTGTCACCCAGGCTCAGAGTAGTTTGCCTTCCAACGCAGCTGCCATGTCAGGTTCAGTGTTATTGCTTGGGTCACCTGCTGGTGGCACTATTTCTTTCAGCATCAGAGGGTGTAGTTCTGGTGGCCACCAGCAAGTGTCTCCCAGCAGATGGACGTGTAGCACTGACCCCCGAAGGAGCTGCTGGTTTTATTGGGCTTACCGTTACCTTCTTCACCTCGTCTCCGTCTAGGGGTTCCCGTGGTAGATGGCCCAAAGAAATATTGAAACCGACACTTTATCTTCCTTTTTTGGGTTATATATTCAAAAAGATAAAACAGTCTCCTAAATGTAGGGAGAGGGTTAGGGTGAAAGTCCAGGTACTTTTGGAACTGCAAAAATAGAGAATTACTGTTTCACAGCTGAATTGCCACATCCACCGGATAGACCTCCTCTCACTAGGCCTAGCAGCCGATGAAGTTTTTGGTAAAGAAAAGTCTCTGCCACAGACTTGAATGTAGAACTGAGGGACTCATACAAATTTAGAGAGCTATCATACGGTACCAGTATCTTGCAGCCGGTCCGG
Organism: Lithobates sylvaticus; assembly: GCA_028564925.1. Lineage (NCBI taxonomy): Eukaryota > Metazoa > Chordata > Amphibia > Anura > Ranidae > Lithobates > Lithobates sylvaticus. Next base: position 148,421,426 of record CM053037.1, read on the forward strand.
CGATACCGTATGAGTGTAGATCCATTTAGTGTCCTTCAACTGAGCCTCCAGGCTCCTTCTGAGAAGCCAGCCTTAGCGCATGGCCTTCTCCCGAAGAGTCCTCCCCTGGATGCTTCTCCAGTTGCTGGAGAAGGACAAGAAACTGGCATGTTCCCCCAGCTGCATCATACTGCCAAGTTTGCTCTAGTGACGAGGAGGGAGGGGATGATGAGGTCACTGGCTGTACTTGGGTGCCTGAGAGAAGAGAAGAGGAGGAGGAGGCACAACTCCAATGAGGCAGGATGTCCTCTAGGGGGCAGCTTAAGGGCAGCCACCCTATTGCATCACAGCGCAGAGCTCCGCAGGTGCAGGGCGCTGCTGACTTTTAAAAGTTTCTTGGTGTGGGACTTTTTCAACACGTGTGCAGCAGATTGCACTGTTGCTGTTTGCAACCTATGTCTGAAGCAGATCAAGAGTGGCCAGAACAGTAGCCGCTTGGGCATCACATGCTTGACCAGACATATGACGACCTGCCATGCAGTCCCATGGCAACAGCACTTGAAAGACCCACATCAAAAAAAAAGGCAGACTTCTCCTTGCTCCTCATCTGGGATTTCCAAACCTACTATACCTCCAGTCCTCTCAAAAACCTGCACTGAGAGGAATGAAGGTATAGCAATAGGTGTCCCAAGTACTTGCAGCCAATCTGCTAGCAGTACACCACCATCTGATTTTAGCAGACAAATTTACCTACCCCAGTTGCCTAACCGTAAAAAGAAATTTGGTCCCAGCCATCCACATGCTCAGCGTCTAAATGCTAGCTTGGCCAAATTGCTAGCACTGCAACTGCTGCCTTTTCAGCTGGTAGACTCTGCCCCCTTTCGTGAATTTGTGGAATATGCTGTACCTCAGTGGTAGGTTCCAAAACGCCATTTTTTTTCATGGAAGGCTATTCCGGCTCTCTACCGGCATGTGGAAGGCAATGTGTTGGCCTTGTTGGACAGGGCAATCAGCAGTAAGGTTCATATTACCGCTGACTTATGGTCCAGCAGGCATGGGCAGGGACGTTTCCTTTCCTTCACGGCGCACTGGGTAACTCTGCTTGCAGCTGGGAAGGATGCAGGACAGGGTTCAGTGTTGTTGGAGCTTGTTCCACCACCACGCCTCTAAAATGCTGGTGGTGATTCTGCCACAGCTCTCTCCTCCACCCCCCTCTTCTTCTTCATCTATGGCCTCTTCTGCAGATTTGTCCTCTGAACCAGCAGTGCTCCGTAAACATTCAAGGGGCTATGCAAGCGGTCAGACTGAGTTGGTCTGCCTAGGGGACAAGAGCCAGACTGGGGCAGAGATTCTGTCAGCTCTGCAGGGGCAGGCTCAGAGGTTGACGCCACGCCAGCTTCAGCCAGGAATGGTTGTATGCGGCAATGGCACCAACCTTCTCTCCGTCCTCCGACAGGGACACTTGACCCATGTTCCATGTTTGGCACACGTCCTGAATTTGATGGTGCAGCGGTTCTTTAGCAGGTACCCAGGCTTACAGGATCTCCTAAGGTGGACCAGAAAAGTCTGTGGTCATTTACGCCGGTCATACAATGCCAGTGCTTGGCTGGCTGACATTCAAAGGGAATGCAGCCTACTTACCAACCGCCTCATTTGTGACACGCCCACCAGGTGGAACTCAATGTTGGCAATGTTTCAGCGGCTGCACACACAGCAGAGGGCCATTAATGAGTACCTGTGCGAGTATGGCACCAGGACAGGGTCAGGGGAGCTTGGCTTCTTTTCGTCCACGTCAGTGGCTACTGATCAAGGATGCATACACTGTCACCATTTGAGGAGGCCACAAGGATGGTGAGCAGCGACAATGCATGCATCAGTGACACTGCCCCTCTAGTCTTCCTGTTGGAGAACGCGCTTTGTGTAATCATGGACAGGGCACTTGAGGCAGAACAGCGGGAGGAAGAGAAGGACTTCCTTACCTCTCAAGGCCCCCTTTATCCAGATAGCATTCATGCGGCCCCCCAAACACACAGGAAGAAGAGAAGGAGGAGGAGGAGGATTGTGTTAGCATGGATGTAGAGGATAACACTCAGCAGCATAGGATGGTTTTCAGTCCCCAGAAACGCAAGGAGTTGTACGTGGCTGGGAGGAGGTATTTACATATCATTTGATCCTTAGTGACCCAAATGACTCAGAATCGAATGCCTCTGCAAACTTACGCTGCATGGCCTTCCTGATACTGCAAAGCCTGCAAAAGGACCCTAGGATTCGTAGTATCAAGGAGAGGGATCATTACTGGCTGGCAACCCTTCTTGACACATGTTACAAGGGTAAGGATGTAAAACTCATCCTGCCTTCGCAGAGGGAGCAGAGGATGAAACATCTTCAGGAGGCCTTGAAGAAAGATTTGTGCAACGCATTTCCAGACCCTGGGAGGTTACAATTTCCTGGTGCTTGACAACGTGTTGCTGAGGCTTCGTTCAGTCAGAGGAAGAGCGGTGGAGAAGGTGGCCGGCTGACCGATGCCTTTAAACAATTTTTCAGTCCTCAGCCCCAAGGTCTGATCAGTTAAAGCAACCATCGCCAGCATCTGCATACATGGTGCAGGAATATCTAGGGGCAAGAGCAGACTTGGAGACCTTTCCAACAGAGCATCCACTGGGTTACTGGGTCTTGAGGATGGACAACTGGCCAGAACTTGCTCAATATGCAATTGAGCTACTGGCCTGTCCTGCATTCAGCCTGCTTTCTGAACACACATTCAGTGCTGCTGCAGGGTTTGTAATGGATCAAAGAGTGCGCCTGTCCCCAGACTCTGCTGATTGATTCATTTTTATGAATGTGAGCCTGTCTTGGATCAGCAGCTATCAAGCACCTGATGCAAATTTGCAATGGATGTGGGATCCCTTGAAGACTGCCTATGCTGACTATCCTATTCCTCCTCAATCTTGATGATGCTAGCTTCCAACAATATTTTTGGTTTAGGGCACCACCACCACCGAAGGCCCAATTTTTGTGCCCCTGTTTAACAGGGGCATGTAATTAAAAATTTTGATCTAATATTTTACAGCAGGGCCCATTCCTGCACCCAACAAGGGTACCTGTGAGGGGTTACAGTGTTGGGGTTACAGTGTTGTGGCACCATCACCCAAGGCCCAATTTTTCTGCCCCTGTTTAACAGGGACATTTAATTACAATTTTTGATATAATATTTCAATGCAGGGCCCGTTCCTGCGCCCAACAAGAATACCTGTGAGGGCTTACAGTGTTGTGGCACCACCACCACCAAAGGCCCAATTTTTCTGCCCCTGTTTAACAGGGGCATGTAATTAGAATTTTTGATATAATATTTTACAGCAGGGCCCGTTCCTGCGCCCAACAAGAGTAACTTTGAGGGCTTACAGTGTTTAACAGGGGCATGTAATTACTATTTTTGATATAATATTTCAATTCCTGCACCCAGCAAGAGTAACTGTGAGGGTTTACAGTGTTCTGGTTCACCAACACCTAAGGCCCAATTTTCTGCAGAGTATATAGGGCAGTATATATGGCATAGTATATATACTGCTGTTCAGAGTATATAGTGCATGGGGGACCCCCACGCAAATTAAAAAAAATTTGGGTAGGGGGTTCACCTTAATATCCATACCAGACCTGAAGGGCCTGGTATGGATTTTGGGGGTGACATCCACAGCATTTATTTTGGTATTTTTATCTATATTGCCGGGATTCGACAATACTATACAGCCGAGCAGTTTTAAATTACATTTTTCCTTTAGAAATGTCATTTTGCTGTGGCCCTGTTATAAACATGGGAAAGATGTGCTACTTTACAGGCATACTAAGGACACCCCCCCCCCCCCCCCCCCAGGCACGATATTTAAAGGAATATTTCATTTTATTGTTTCACTTTAAGCATTATTAAAATCACTGCTACTGAAAAAACGTCTGTTTTTTTTAAAAAAAATTGCATTAATATATGTCCCCTGGGGCAGGACCCAGGTCCCCAAACACTTTTTATGGCAATAACTTGCATATAAGCCTTTAAAATTAGCACTTTAGATTTTTCACGTTTATGTCCCATAGACTTTAACGGTGTTCGCGTGTTCGCATGTTCTGCTGCGAACCGAACCGGGGGGTGTTTGGCTCATCCCTACTTCTGGACAGAGATACACCACATAGTTCAAAGGTACACTGACCAGGAGTTACCGACGACCCCCAAATTCTTCCTTTTGCAGGATTCCTAGTAAGATTTATTGGAGATCCATATTGCCTCTCCTGCTCATTGCGGTGAAAAGCTGTATCCCCTTGTGCTTGAGGCAGGCACAGCCACCGTCGGTGGCCGTCTGGTTGAAGAAAGTAGCGGACATTCACGCAAAGGAGGACTTGGTGGCCACAGAAAAAGGCCTAAGTGAGAAATTTTCCAAAAAATGTTACTGGCACAAATGAATCTACTCTGAGGAGTATGGGAAGCTGGTGGCTTAGCTCCCCTGAAGTGTGATGACTCTGGAGGCTCCCCGGACAGAGTTGGTATGACTGGATTGTGGTATTATCTCTTCCCCCCCTTTTTTTTTGTTTTTTTATTTCTCCCTTCCCTCTTCCTCTCTCTTTCTTCTTCTTCCATCTTCTTCCCTCTGCTATTTATATAATGTATTTCTAAGGATGCTCAGACCCAAGGGTCAGTTTGTTTCTGGCTTTATTTCGTTTTACAAAAACGGTGGTCGCCGTGGGAAAAATGGTCGTGCGGGGTACGGAGGCCTCCTTGGCCCCCTGAAGCTCAGTGTTCCCTTCAGATAGGTGATCACCTTCTCTTACACTGTGATGTTTGTATCATTGCCTATGACTATGTTCTTCGGAATGGTTATTTTTGTTTTTATATGGACCATTGTGGTCTCTGTATTTTCGCATGCTCTTCTTGTCTAAATAAAGAATTTATAAAAAAAAAAAAAGAAAAAAAGAGAGACTAATCACTCAATATTAGCTGAAAAATGTTTTCTAGGTCAATGATATTTATTATTTTCACTTACAAATACAGGGGAAAACAAATCTGTTAAATAAATGTGTACAAATTCTATAGTTTTATCACAAACCTTTAACGGAATGAGAAAAGAAGGAAAAAAAAGGATAGGTAAGGAATAATGGGACATTTAGCATGAGTTAAAGAATTCAAACACGTAACACTTAAGTAGATATATATTTAAGCCAAGGATACCAGATTTTCCGGAAATCATCTATTTTATCATTTAAAATAACTAAGATTAAAAAATTCCTACTGCAATATTAATAACGATTTGTCAAAAAGATTTGTTTGTACTCTAAGATAAGAAATCAATTATGTAGCCCTTGCCTGATAATATATTAACTCATTTTCAAAAATATATTTATAATAATGACAACAGCTTAACTCTCTTTATTGAAGAGTTCCAAACTCATCCATCATATGTTTTTTATTATGATAGCTACAAGAGTCATGATTCACAGATTTTTGCAAAACATGTTTCTGTTCCTTCTGTAGAGTTGTGTGTGCTGGGTTCAAGAGCACAATTTTATGTGCTATGTAGATAATAACAGAGGGTTAATTGTGACTAATTATACTAAGTGTTTATTGGCTTAAATAAAATCAAGTAGTGCTTAGATGACCTTAAAGTGTAACTAAAGGCCAAACTTTTTTTTCCAAGTTGATGATTGAAATAATATAAGTAGCACTTCTAACAACAATTCCCACGACAATTCCAGCGAATGAAGTCCCAATAAATGGAAAAATAAATAGCAATGGCCTCTAATCCTTTCTACTGTGCTTCAGCACAAGAGTTAGACTCCTTCATGACACACTCTCCACCACCAAAATCCCCAGAAATACTTACTAGATAGTTGGACCTTAAGACAAAAGAGGGCACACCACTCTTTGTGTATGGAATTATCATACAGGAGAGGTAAACACTTCTGCCATGCTCTTGTTCATACCACTCAATATTCCAAAACTCCTCCAAAATGTATGTAAAAGAAGGAAATGGCTCCTAAAGTTGCATATAATTCAAGTGATTTATTGACAAAACCCCACAAAGTAGTGCTAAAAACCCTACAAAGTAGTACTAGAAAAAATTACCAGAAAACATCACCATTAAATTATGCTATGGGACATAGAGCGTGGTACTATCTACTGTGGCTGCAGGACCCTGTGCTACCTGGAGGATTGCTGGTTTATGCCAGATTTTGGAGAGAAAGGCACGCTGATTGCACAGCTGTGTGCTGGGCTGTTTAGTTTTGACCTGGCTATGGCTCAGGGTTCCACCCAACAGATAGGAAGTCTGTGCATGGGAGTCAAGTGGGCTCCTATTCCCCTGAGAGGAGTCAGAGGCTGCATGGGGCAGCCAGAGTATGCATGTCTGCAGGAGGCAGACGTACTTGGTGACAGAGCAGCAAGGCGCTGATCAGGAGTGAGCTAAGAGAGAGCTTCACTCTAGGAAACTCTTTTGGGTCTGAGGAGCAGACCTGAGGCCTAGGCTAAAGGCCTGAATCAGCTGTATGAGAACAATGTAAGCCAGGAGGCTAAATTATTGAGTGTGCAAGATAGAGTAATGGTGGAACCCCCCTGCGTGGGGAATGATGTCTTTGGGAACTTGTCGGTGCTTTTAATTAAAAGTGGGCTACCAGGCCCTTAAAAATACAGTTTTGTACTGGCCTAATCACTGGAAAACGCACCTACCGTTTGAGTCTGATAACCCCAATCTTACACGGGGTGGAGAATGCGGGCAGATTTGGAAAGTGTTCCAGATCCTTGCATAGCAAAAACAGTGAGTAGCAAGAAACTGGGTTTTACAGCAATGCTGTGAGGAGCAGCTAATGTAAACCAGTGGAGTCTGCATGTGAAAGTGTGCTGTTTGCAAGTCTTAAAGAAGACAGTACGCAAAATTTTCTTGTGTTAAAAGGAACTGTGTTAAAAAGCGTTGTGTGCCTGACTGCAGAGATGGGGCGGTCAAAACGCAAAAAGGAAGCAATGTTTGCTGAGATGAGCGACAGAACCTTGTGGCTGGAGGGGTTGTTACTGACAGACCAAGCCCCAGACTGGTGCAAGATGCACTTGGCCGCACTGGAGCAAAGGAAAAAGGAAAGCAAGCCATCAATAAGGCCCCTTTCACACTGGGGCGTTTTTCAGGCGGTACAGCGCTAAAAATAGCGCCTGTACACCGCCTGAAAAAATCCGGCCCCTTTAACTCCAGTGTGAAAGCCGGCGGGCTTTCACACTGGAGCGGTGCGCTAGCAGGACGGTCCAAAAAGTCCTGCTACAGCATCTTTGGAGCGGTATAGGAGCGGTGTATTCACCGCTCCTATACCGCTCCTTCCCATTGATTTGAATGGGAAACCGCGGTAATACCGCGGCAATACCGCCGCAAAGCGCCGATACGGCGGCGTTCTGCGGGGGGTCTTTAACCCTTTTTCGGCCGCTCGCGGGGGGGTAAAACCGCACCGCGAGCGGCCGAAAACCGTGGCTAAAATGACGGTAAAGCAGCGTTAAATATAGCGCTGCTTTACCGTCACCGCGGCTCCCCGCCCCAGTGTGAAAGGGGCCTTAGTGATCAGATGGGTCCGGTTGCCCATGGCAACAAAGCAAATGAGCCCCTCCACGTAGTTGGTAAAGGAAAAGTCTCTAGAGTTCTGTGCTTAGATGTGGTATGTCTAGAAATAGAATAAAAAATTACACCCCCCCCCTTCCCACCTGCTGTTGGGAGGCGATATTGTGATTTAATCCAGTATGTCAGTTCAGTCATAATTTAAGGAGCTGCTGCAGTGTCATAATTTGCTCCCTAAAGCCAAGCGTCTGGCTACACCATAATTAAAACTGTCATGCTGCTGGCCATCTTTACACTGTTGTATTCTCTGCAGTAACATATCTTCTGTAGGAAAACCCTCAGCCTGGTCTTTGTCTTTAGTAAATTAAGGTCTAACCTTGCTTGTCCTGCTGCTGGGCAATTTTACATTGCCTTGTCACCTGCAGTCATTTAAAGTATTACTAAACCCACAACAGTAAAATCAGTCTGTATATGCCATAAAGCAAGCTTTTTATACTCACTGTTGAACCTAAGGGGTTATTCCTCTGCATTGTGTAAAAAGGCTGTATGAGCCTGCCTTCTCTGATCCTCCCCTTCTTCCACTGTCCCCAATCCAGCTCCTGATAGTACAGAGCCCTTGGAGTCACTCTGCACATGCTCAATTTGGTGTGTAATGCTATAAAGTTTTTCTTCTTCTTGGGAGGGTGCATGTGATCAGCACAGAGGCAATCAGCACTGTCCAGACAGAGGGTCAGGGGTCCTGCAGCCTCATAGGACAGTCAGAGTAGAATGAAAACTCGTCCTACAAGCTTTAACCAGATACTGATAGAAGTCACAAGACTGCTATATATACTGCTGAGGAGAAAATGTATTTAGCAGTTTATATTAGCTAAAATAATTGGATTACCATGTTCTGTGTACTGTGGGAGACCAGATATAGTGCATGCAAGGTCCTGGGTTTAGTAACATTTTAACTCTTGTGTAAAAAAAAACGCCTGTACTCCTTTATTTTTTTTTCTCTAGTACATTTCTCCTTCATTAAAAATGTCCTGCTGTATGACAATTTTACACTGCTGTATTATCTGTAGTCTATAAATAATATGAGCTTAATAGCAATTGGACAGAGGCAAGACAGTTTTGCATCAGTGAGAATAAAGACAGCCAGTCTATCTGGCAGTCAAAGCAGATCTATTAGCATCTGATGAAAAAGCATGTGTCGCTGCTAAAGATTTTTTTCAAGCTGAAATTAATCAGATTAAGGTGCTGCTGCTTTATGTAAGGCAAGTTAGTTGCAAAATATGGACTGCCAATATATGCTGTCGCTGAGATTGTCCATAAAAATCATGTTGTTTCTGTAACATCACGTACAGCTTTTAGGCATCCTCCAAGCATATTACTTAACCAGTTAATAACCGACCCATAGCCCAAAAACGGCTACAGGCGGTTTCTTAACTCTGGGAGGGCGTACATTAACGGCCTCCCAGAGAATCGTTCCCGTGCGCCCCCCCGGGGCGCGCACATGGGAAAATCTGTGCTCACCGGGTCCACGGGACCCGGCGCAACACAGATCGCGGTAAAGGGCCAATGACAGCGGCCCTTTACCACGGAGCGATCACAAATGTCAACAAGGAAAGGTCAGGAAAGGTTCATTGCTCTCCTCTCCTCACACCGATGCAGCGTGAGAGGAGAGGAGAGATAAAGTGTGCCATACAGTGAGTGTGTATAATTTAGCAGCGCCCAGCAGTGACCAGCAGTGCCCAACAGTGCCCAATAGTGCTAAAAAACAGTGCCACAACAGTGCCATCTGTCATCTGTGCCACCTGTGTCACCTCTGCCACACCAGTGCCACTACAGTGCCACACCTGTGCCCATCAGTGCCACCTGTGCCAATCAGTACCAACTGTGCCCATCAGTGCTCATCTGCACCACTGCAGTGCCAGACCAGTGCTGCCTGTGCCCACCGGTGCCGCCTGTGCCCACCAGTGCTGCCTGTGCCAACCAGTGCTGCCTGTGTGCCCACCAGTCCCGTCTGTCTGTGTGCTAATCAGTGGCACCAGAGCCACACCAGTGCCACCAGAGCCACTACAGTGCACACCAGTGCCACCTGTGCCCATCAGTGCCACCTGTGCCCATCAGTGCCACCTGCACCTATCAGTGCCACCTGTGCTACTGCAGTGCAAAAAAATTATTTACTAGCAAGGAGTAGAGTTGAGCGGACACCTGGATGTTCGGGTTCGGTGGGTTCGGCCGAACTTCGGAAAAAGTCCGGGTTCGGGACCGAACTTGACCCGAACTCTGAACCCAATTGAAGTCAATGGGAACCCAAACTTTTGAAAACTAAAATGGCTGTAAAAAAGTCATGGAAAGGGCTAGAGGGCTGCAAATTGCAACAAAATGTTGTTAAGAGCATGGCAAGTGCTCTGCAAACAAATGTGGATAGGGAAAAAACTTAAAATAACATAAAAAAATAAAAAATAAAAATAATATGCTGGAGGCCCCCTTCTCAGCAGAAGAGGTACAGGAAGTCATTAAGAACCTCAGAAACTCAACGGCACGATGCCGCACATATGGTGGGAATGTCCCAGAATACGCCCTTTCTGGAAAAAAATTATTCAATTTAATGAATAAGATAGTGGGAAAATAAAATACTTGTAAATAAAAAAAAATAAAAAAATTATAATCTTGACCTAGGAGGACGAGGTCTATATGGAGTAGGAGGTTGAGGTGGCGGTGGATGTGGCGGTGTAGGTGGAAGCGGCGGTGGAGGAGGACGAGGTAGCCAACACTCCTTGTCCTCCGTACTGTGCAAGCGCTGTGCCTGCACAGTAAGTGGCCGGACACTATCCGATGGTCAGACAGTTTTTGTCAGAACACCGGTATACGTGTCTATTCTGCACAAGGTTGGTGAAATGCTGCCTCCTGCTAAGACGTTCCATCTCAGCTGGTGGTGCTGGTTGTTGTGGCGTTCTGACAAAGCTTTTCCACATTTCGGCCATGCTGACACTGCCTTCCGAGGTGCTGGTGGTGCTCCGGCTGCGTTGGCTACCTCTTCCTCCTCTGCCTTCACCATATGCTTCCACCGTACCCCGCTGTCAAGTGGGAATGCCACCAGCAGCGCGTCTACCAGCGTGTGCTTGTACTCACGCATCTTACGATAACGCTCCAGTGAGGTAATTAAGGACGGCACGTTGTCCCTGTAACGGGGATCCAGCAGGGTGGCCACCCAGTAATCAGCACCAGTTAAAATGTGGGCAACTCGGCGGTCGTTGCGGAGACACTGCAGCATGTAATCGCTCATGTGTGCCAGGCTGCCCAGAGGCAATGAAAAGCTGTCCTCTGTGGGAGGTGTATCGTCTGTGTCCTCTGTATCCCCACAGCCACGCACCAGTGATGGACATGAGCTGGTCTGGGTGCCACCCTGCTGTGAACATGGTTCCTCCTCCTCCATCTCCTCCTCATCCTCCACCTAGTCATCCTCCAGAACTGTGCCCTTGCTGCCGGAAAATTGTGTACCTGGCGCTTGTTGGTGCAGGAACCCATCCTCGTAGCCACTTGTGAATGACTGCCCTGAAAGCCTTGGAAATGAACCCTCTTCCTCCTCCTCCTCCTCCTGTGCCACATCCTCTTCCATCATCGCCTGAAGCGTTTTTTCAAAGAGGCATAGAACTGGGATAGTAACGCTGAGAACGGCGTCATCGGCACTGGCCATGTTGGTGGAGTACTCGAAACAGCGCAACAAGGCACACAGGTCTCGCATGGAGGCCCAGTTATTGGTGGGGAAGTGGTGCTGTCCCGCAGAGCGACTCACGCGTGCATGCTGCAGCTGACGCTTTACTATCGCCTGCTGCTGCCCGCACAGTCTGGCCAGCATGTGCAAGGTGGAGTTCCACCTTGTGGGCACGTCACATATGAGACGGTGAGCGGGAAGGCCGAAGTTACGCTGCAGCGCTGACAGGCGAACAGCAGCAGGGTGAGAACGCCGAAAGTGCACTTTCTGCAGCAGCTCTGGCATATCGGGGTATTTTAAGGAACCTCTGGACCACCAAGTTCAGCACATACGCCAGGCAAGGGATGTGCGTCAAACCGGCTAGGCCCAGAGCTGCTACGAGATTTCGCCCATTATCGCACACCACCAGGCTTGAGGCTCACTGCCACCAACCACTCATCGGTCTGTTGTTCCATGTCCCTCCACAACTCCTGCGCGGTGTGGGGTTTTTCCCCCAAACAGGAAAGTTTTAAAACTGCCTGCTGTCGTTTACCCCTGGCTGTCCTGAAGTTGGTGGTAAAGGTGTTACGCTGACCGGATGAGGAGGCGGTAGAGGATGAGGAGGCGGAGTAGGAGGAGTTAGCAACAGGAGGCAAACTGAAGCGCCCTGCAATCCTCGGTGGTGGAAGGACATGCGCCAAACTGCTATCCGCCTCAGGCCCAGCCGCCACTACATTTACCCAGTGTGCTGTTAGGGAGATATAATGTCCCTGACTGTGCTTACTGGTCCACGCATCTGGTGCACACCTGATTTTGTCCCCCACTTGGTTGTGCAGGGAAGGGATAGCTCGCCTGGAAAAGTAGTGGCGGCTGGGCACGACATACTGTGGGACAGCCAATGACATCAGCCTTTTAAAACTCTGACAGCATTTCAAATTTTCACTCCAATTTTTTTTTTGGGATAGCACAATAGAAGAAATATAGATCGATTGAATATGTCAGACTCCTGCACACATGCAGAAAACACTGCAAAATTTTATTTTTTTGCAATGTTTTTGCAATAGCAGAATACACACACAGTATGTAAAGCGTGTATCTCAAAAACTGCAAAACTGTGCTGGTGCATTGAGCTTTCAGATAAAAGTTATATTTTGTCTGGCACTGGCCTCATGGCACTGTAAAAAGACTGTGCACTGCAACCCAGCCAGGGTAACATTGATTTAGGAATCTGTATAATTCTCTCTCCCTCAAAAAGACACTCTCAAGCTATGTAGATCGCTCGCTGACTATTACTAATTAGAAGATATTTCAGGAATGTGGACTGACTCCTATCAGACTGACTCCTATCATGAAATTCTCTCTCAACAGCAGCCAGGAACCTGTCTAAAGCAGAGTGATGCGCTGTGCTGTGTGTTTGTACCTTATATAGAGGCTGGGTCACATGCTGCACTGGCCAATCACAGCCATGCCATTAGTAGGCATGGCTGTGATGGCTTCTAAGGGCACACTAGTGAAACTAACGTGGATTGGCTGCCCTGCAGCTTTTAAAAAGGCGCCAATTCATCGCCGAACACTGGACCCGAACCCGAACATACAGTCAATTGTTCGGGTTCGGGACCCGGACACCCAAAAGTCATGCATGTGGTACAGTAAGAGCCAATAGAAAGGGCTTCCCGCAAAAACTTGTCAATGAAAGGCTACGACGAGGGGAGACGGCATCTTTGCGGAACCAGGAGCTATTGGCTGTAAAGTGGAGGGACAGACGAAACGTCCACATGCTTACGACAATCCATAATGAAACCTACGTGGAAGTCTCCAGAAGAAACGGCCCAACCCAGAAACCAGCTTGCATATATGATTATAACTTGTTTATGGGGGGTGTGGACTTCAACGATCAGATGATTGAACCCTACCTTCCCAAAAGAAAATCCCGCCACTGGTATAAAAAAGTGTCCATTTATTTTTTCAGTTTGGCCATGTATAACACTTATGTTATTTACCAAAAATCTACAGAGAACCCTGTACCCTATCTGCACTACCAAGAAGAAGTTATTTCTGCCCTTTTGTACCCTGAAAGCCCACGCAACTTTTCGCTCTGATTCCGTGAGAAGACTCCACGAGCGCCACTTTCCTGAGAAAATCCCCCGCCAAGAAACAGGCCACAGACGTCAGAAGAAATGCCCGGTGTGCTCCAGAGAAGGAATTAGAAGAGATACCACGTTTTATTGTCCTGATTGTCCTTCCCAACCAGGCCTCTGTATAGGTCAATGTTTCAGCCGTTACCATACATCTCTAAATTATTAGGGAAGTATGGTAAACGTAATTCTCATTTCCTATCATTTTCCTTCACACCCCTTATGTCACTGCACTGAACTGTACATACCTCTGCCTTCTCCGGAATCGACCCTGGCCTGTTATACGACCAAGCTTCTGCCTAACGCTAAACATACTTCTGCCTTCTCCGGAACTGACCCTGGCCTGTTATACGACCACGCTTCTGCCTAACGCTAAACTGTACCTACCTCTGCCTGCTCTGGAACTGACCCTGGACTGTTTGACCACGTTTTTTGCCTGCCTCTTGGATTGATCTTTTACCCTGCTATGCTAGTGGGAAGACAGGGGTCTCACATATGTGAGGGGCTATAGAATTGTTTTTCTGGATGAAGAAAACACATTTTTTCGTTTTCTCATTCCCGGATTAGGGTCTGGAGACTCGGAGGCTTCAAAGAGATTTGGGTGAGAGAAGCCTCTACCCCTGTCCCCATTCTTTCCTGGCCGTGTTCCTGCTTACTACCAGGACCAATATTTTGGCACTGCTGGCAATGTCTCTACTTGCACTGACCCTGGGCTGTATATGGACAATATCTCTGCCTGTACTGACTATGGACAATATTCCTGCCTGCTGCCTGGACAATTCCATTCACTGTCTCTGACCAGGTCCCTGCCTGCTGCCTGGATCAGGGCTCTCCTCCTGTGGACAATTGCACCTGTGGTGCACCAGTACCTGTGTTTTTTTACTAAAACCACAGGTACTGTAATCTTTTGTTTACCCTTTACTCAGCAGAATGTATTTTAGGGTGTAATTCTTGGTATGTATATGCTGTGTTAGAAATATGAAGGGCCTTCAAAAATGTGATTGTAAGGAAATTGGATGCGTAATTTATGTCCCTAGAACACCTATTAGTGCTTCTTGGATGTTGGGCCTCTATGTGGCCAGGCTGTGTAAAAGTCTCACACATGTGGTATCGCCGTACTCAGGAGAAGTAGCAGAATATATTTTGGGGTGTCATTTTTCCTATGTACATGCTGTATCTTGTAAATGCACAACTTTGTGTAAAAAAAAATGCGTTTTAATTTTTTTCCCACATTTTCCAAAAACTTCTGGAAAAAAATGAACCGTTTAAAAGACTCACTATGCCTCATAGATTATACGTTGGTGTGTTAGCTTTCCAAAATGGGGTCACTTTGTGGGCATTTCCATTGTCCTGGTGCTCCAGGGCCTTCAAAAATGTAATAGGTGGTTGAGAGATTAGATGTGTAATTTATGCTCCTAAAACGCCTGAAGTTGCTACTTCAATGTTGGGCCTGTGTATGTGGCCAGGCTGTGTAAAAGTCTCACACATGTGGTATCGCCGTACTCAGGAGGAGTAGCAGAATTTATTTTGGGGTGTCATTTTTGCTATGTACATGCTATGTGTTGGAAATATCTTGTAAATGCACAACTTAGCGTAAAAAAAATGCGTTTTCATTTTTTTTCCACATTTTCCCAAAACTTCTGGAAAAAAATGAACCGTTCAAAAGACTCATTATGCCTCATTGATTATACATTGGGGTGTTAGCTTTCCAAACTGGGGTCACTTTGTGGGTGTTTCCATTGTCCTGGTGCTCCAGGGCCTTCAAAATGTAATAGGTGGTTGAGAAATGAGATGTGTCATTTATGCTCCTAGAATGCCTGATGGTGCTATTTCAATATTGGGCCTCTGTATGTGGCCAGGCTGTGCAGAAGTCTCACACATAGGGTATCGTAATACTCAGGAGGAGTAGTAGAATGTATTTTGGGGCGTCATTTGTGATATACACATGCCATGTGAGAGAAATAACCTATTACAATTAAAATTTTGTGAAAAAATAAATAAATAAATAAAAATCTTAATTATGCAAAGAATTGTGGGAAAAAATGACAACATCAAAAACCTCACCATGCCTCTTACTAAATACCTTGGGATGTCTACTTTCAAAAAAGGGGTCATTTGGGGGTATTTGTACTTTCCTGGCTTGTTTTGGTCGCAAGAAATGATATAGGCCACCAGTACATCAGGTGTGCTAAATTTTTTATGATTCGCACCACAGTTTGTAGACTCTATAGCTTTCACAAAGACCAAATAATATCCACTAATTTGGGTTATTGTTACCAAAGATATGTAGCAATATACATTGTGGCCAAAATGTATGAAGAAAAATTAATAATTTGCAAAATGTTTTCACATAAACTAAGAAAAATGCATTTTTTTTCAAAATTTTCAAAATGGGTACAGTGTTGCATGACTGAGTAAAGCCCCATACACACGGTCGGATTTTCCGATGGATTCTGTCCTATCGGACAATGTTGTCGGAAATTCCGACCGTGTGTAGGCACCATCGGACAGTTTCCATCGGATTGTCCGACGGACAAAGTTCTATCTCCTGCTGGATAGATTTTCCGACAACAAAGTCCGATCACACCAATTCCGATCGTGTGTAGCGAATTCCGACGGACAAAGTGCCACGCATGCTCAGATCACATTACAAGACCAAAGCTATTGGCTACTAGCCTCTACGTAGTCCCGTTGTAGGCAACAAACGTCACCACGTTCAGAATGATCGGATTTTCCGACAACTTTGTCCGACCGTGTGTATGCAACACCAGTGTCGGACTAAATCCGTCGGACCAAATCCGATGGATTTGGTGGTCGGATTTTCCGACCGTGTGTATGGGGCTTTACTGTCATTCAAAATGTGGGAGCACCGAAAGCTGAAAATTGGTATGGTTATTAAGGGTGTTTAAGTGCCCAGTGGTCAAGTGGTTAAAGGACTTACCGTATTTATCGGTGTATAACACGCACCGGCGTATAACACGCACCCCAAGTTCAGGAGGGAATTTTAAGGAAAAAAAGTTTTAGGAGGGAAGTTTAGGGAAAAAAAATGTAAGCTTCATTTGCAGCTTGCCCAGCGTCATTTGCAGCTTGCCCAGCGCCATTTGCAGCTTGCCCAGTGCCATTTGCAGCCTTGCCCAGCGTCATTTGCAGCTTGCCCAGTGTCATTTGCAGCTTGCCCAGTGTCATTTGCAGCTTGCCCAGTGTCATTTGCAGATTGCCAGCGTCATTTGCAGCTTGCCCAGTGTCATTTGCAGCTTGCCAGCGTCATTTGCAGC
Organism: Lithobates sylvaticus; assembly: GCA_028564925.1. Classification (NCBI taxonomy): domain Eukaryota; kingdom Metazoa; phylum Chordata; class Amphibia; order Anura; family Ranidae; genus Lithobates; species Lithobates sylvaticus. The sequence continues at coordinate 148,438,071 of CM053037.1, forward strand.
TTGCCCACGTTTAAATTTGCCACCTAGACAGACCGCGCGAGCGCCGCCGAAAAAGACAGAGCGAGCGCCGCCGAAAAAGACAGAGCGAACGCCGCCACATTTTTTTGGGGGATCGGCGTATAAAATGCACCCACGACTTTCCCCCGATTTTAAGGGGGAAAATGTGCGTGTTATACGCCAATAAATACGGTATGTATTTTCACTGTTTACATCTAAGCTACAAAAAAGACACAGTCTAAGTTGTATAGTATTTTTTTTAATGTTTTCATTGGTACACCTTACTTCATGGTGATGTCCAGCTTCCCATGCCCTTTTGACAAAAGTTTGCTAAACAGCCCTAAAAATGGCCAGAATGTAACTAAGATTCACTTCCATCCCTTTGTAGACTTCCATGGGATTTGCCTCTAAGTTCGAGTTTGCAGAATCTTAAACAAATTAGTTAAACCCTTGGCAAATCGAACCTGGGCAGATCAGTGGTGGCCCGTTCATAGGGAGTGCATGGGTGTCCCACAGGCTGGCTGCAAATGGGGGGGACACAGGCTGCATTTGGTGGACACAGGCTGCATTGGGGGACACAGGCTGCATTTGGTGGACACAGGCTGCATTTGGGGGACACAGGCTGCGTTTGGGGGACACAGGCTGCATTTGGACACAGGCTGCATTTGGTGGAAAAAGGCTGCATTTGGTGAGACACAGGCTGCATTTGGGGGACACAGGCTGCATTTGGACACAGGCTGCATTTGGTGGACACAGGCTGCATTTGGTGGGACACAGGCTGCATTTCGTGTGACACAGGCTGCATTTTATGGGACACAGGCTGCATGTAAGGACGGACTCCACTGGGGACACCTGATGGCATCTGGTGACAGGCGACGTGGCTAGTGACACGCTCAGGGCTCCCACTGATTCTGCATTATGGTGAGTTGAATGATTTCAGTTTATATTACAATGTAATAATAGAAATAATGCGCTTCAATCATCCTGAAACCATAACAACCATGGTGCCGGGATGATTGAAGTGCTAACACCAGGTGTCTGAATATCTTTATCTACTGATTGTTAAACTTTCTAGAATACACATATTTCTATTGTTGTGTAGGATCTGGGGCTGCTGTCCCTCCATCCCTCTCTCCCTCTCCCTCCATCCCTCGTTCATCTCAGACGCTAACCACACCACCTTAGAGCCACGCCCACTATTATGCTGAAACCACGCCCATTTTCACCAAGTGGGAGGGGTCAAAAGGAAGGGCGAGGTCTGGCACCCCCCATCCTAAAAATTCACCAGCCGCCACTGGTGCAGATTCTCCCATGTTTATGAGAGAAAGAAAGGGACTATTCAATTGTCCTAAGATAGTCTTATATTAGCCACACACAAAGACTCTGTCCATCTTTGTACCCATCTATTGCCAGAGCCTAACGATTTATATGCCTTATCCAATTTTAAGGAAGACTTTTTTTAAAAAGATTGCAGCTATGGGGAAATCTATTTTACCTTCTCCAACAAGTGCAATGCACATGAGATAACAAGTATCAATCTGAGTAATTATCGCAATCACACCAGGGAGCAAGCTAGTAATTAGAAGTGATAACTCTCTACCTTGGTGTGTACCAATAACAAAATATGTAGTGCAGCACTACTCTCACTAAACTCCATGCACAGAAAAAGCTTTCAATAATCAAGTGATCTAAAGAAAGTGAAAAACTGTGGATCTTACTAACAAAACAGCACTGTGTGAAAACAACCAAAAACTCAAATATAAACTATATACAATCAATGCTGTGACTGAAAACCTAGTGACTTAAATGTGAAAAAATATGTGAAAATAAAATCCACATATGCAATCGCTGCTAAACATCAATAGTATTTTTCACCCCACCATACGTATCTATAAATTCAAAAATGATGTAGCGCAAAAAAAAAAAAAAAAAAAACCCCTAAAAGTCCAAAATATACCTCATTATGAAATCCTTCTCCAATATGAAAAATGTGTGCAATCTTCCATGATCTTCCAATACTTCTTATTCTTTAAAGTGCATTATATGTGATCACTTCCCTCAGTGGACCTCAATTTCCATCAAGGTCATACAGGCATGTGACCTCAAGAAGACCACAGGGAAACCTCCACTATACTTTTCTGTCTTCTCCACCTCCATCTGTCGTAATCCCCCTCTCACGGGTATGGATACATGGAAAAAAATAAATAAAAAATATCTAGTACTCAGGGAGGTAATGGGAGACTTACTGAATACCACTAACATTATATGAATATACATAAGCAGCTCTATTGATCTTTCATATCAGATATGTAATGAATGTAATGAATCAGTGCGTGCTGGCTTCTCACCTCCTTAAATGGACCTCAATATTGTTTTTAAGGTCATACAGACTTATAGTATTCCATCTGTATCTCTATCTCCTTAACTCCTCTTTCCTTCTTTCCTCCTCAGCTCGGCACCCATATATCCAGCCACATGTAAACAGAAATGGGATCAATAAAGTACTAAAAAACTCTTTATTAAAAATCTTGTGATATTCCACTCACGTTAAAAACACCCATAGTGCTATGTTATGCGCATACACAGATCTCATCAATAAACAGATAACTTATATGCAAATCAACACACTCATTATAAAGAAAAGAAAAAAGATTGAGCGGTAGCCAACACTCAAATGTGACTCCACATATAACAGTGATAAAAATAAAATAAATGTGGCGCTACCTACAAGGTGCTAATAATTAATTCAGCTTGTGCTACAAATATGTGCATATAACAGTAGAATATAAACCATTCATAAGAACAAAACATCAAAATAATATTAACCCTAGTGGGCAGTGATACCACATCACTGCTGTAAAAATAAATAATCTTACATTTTCTTGTAAAAAATGAATAAATACAACTTCCCTTGATAAATGTGAAATCCGCACATCACTTCAGTGAATATAAGACATGATGAAAAGTAAAAAGTGTCCATAAACATAATCAGATAAAAAAATAATCCATTAGCAAATAGCATGCAAGAAAATCCATTCCAATCAATAGTGCACGTGTAAAAATATATGATAATTGATACAAGAATGTGGAGGAGAAAAATTCCTAGTGCAAATAAATGTCAGCTCTGGTCCCACTTCTTTTCACCATCCAGAGTCCACCCAGTGTGTCCTAGTAGCTCACGTCAAGTAGAGACCACAAGGGTCTAACAGCGCCTTAAATATGTAAAATCCTTGCGACAGGTCACAATCTCATCTCCTCTCCTCAGATCACAGACCAGGGATACTATGATGATTAATATCTCTCCCAATCAGCCATCATGATCCTCCTCTCCTCCGTTCAATAGGGGCCATATGAGATAAAGGAAATCTCCAAAGTGCAGTATTTCATATAAAACGAGTTATTAAACTTTAGTAACTTACATTACGGTAAAGAACAGTCAGCATCGATATGTTTCGGAACTTCCGGTCTTGGCTGCAACCGGAAGTGACGTCACCCGGCTCCTCCCAATGCATTGCATCACAGATCACGTGACTTTCTCAAAGATCTCATCAATGAAAACCAGATAATCATTGTTTAAAACAACCAGAACATGTGCATCTTATGACTCCTTCATCGTGGCTCTGCCCCTATACGTGTTACGCCCAATAGGCTTCCTCAGTAGGTCCTATTGACATAGCACTATGGCAAAATAAACAGAAACAACTTATGTTGGATGATTTGTTTCATCTTGGGTCATCACCTGAGGCCAGTCACTTCACTGGTTCCTGCGTTACTAAAGGTTTTTAGCAAGGTGACTAAGAGCAATGATGTCTGTATACAGTGTCCATACAACTCTATCTGTGTGCAGTGTCCTTGTTTCCTGCAAATGGGAAAAAGCCCTCTCACCCAATCCTGTGGTCAAGGCCCAAATTAATTTCCTGTAACAGGCAGGCTCTTCTAGGTACACATGCCTGACGAAGGGGTCCTGCGTGGCACCGAAACGTTGCACCTTCCTTTGTGATGTGATCTTTTTTCATTAAAACTTTTTGGACGAAAATTGACGATCCATGGTGTGCTGGCAAATATGTATGCTTGTTTGATGTTTTCAGGAACCAACTGGTAATGGCTGCAGCACCCACCATTTTAAGAGCCATTTCTACCAGGAACGTGTGCGATAGGAATATTGATCAGACTCTTCTAGTGACCGGACTGGTCCCCTCACACTGGAACGCTTCACACCGTTGGTCTGGATATGCACCTGGGATCCCCCTCTCACAGGCTGGATGTCCCAACTAGCTGTGGATGCCTGAAATCACGCAGTGGACTGACCTGGGAGGCAGCACCTCTACCCTAGGTCTAATCTCTTCCTCTCCCTTGTGTAGTCTGAATCCCCTCAGATTTTGTTTCCTGCTTCCTAGAGCAGGCTGGCTCTTGTATTTCTGTCCCCATAGAAAGCTATGGTGCCGTTTTAGATTTCCACATTCCAGAATCCTTTGCAGCAGCTGCTTGTTAAAGTCCCCCTGATTTGCTCCTGTAATTGTTCCTGTCATTGGCTCTCCTCCTCCTGCCAATAGGGACACAGGGGAGGATGCAGAGTCAGCAGCCCCCGTGTGTCTGTGTAAGGAGATAATAAAAAGGGAGGGGGGAAATATCCCCCTCAGAAACTGACAGGCACTTTTCTCTCACACAGAAGAATCTTGGCCAGCTTGTCCAGGCAGCGGGATATGCAGGGCACCCACTACATTACAAATATAAAACTACTGTTTACAAAGAGAGAAAGAATATTTCTAAAAAGTTCAATAAATAATACATAAATTAATATAATTTTTTTTATTTTATTACATATATACTGTAATACATGGTCATTTGAAATATATTTATATTTAGAAACAGCAGCTGTGCTTAATAGCTAGGAGCAGACATATTATATACAGTATACAGTGAGGGTAAAAAGTATTTGATCCCCTGCTGATTTTGTACGTTTGTCTACTAACAAAGAAATGATCAGTGAGAGACAGAATAACCAAATCCAGAAAAACGCATTTCAAAAAAGTTATAAATTGATTTGCATTTTAAAGTATTTGACCCCTTCGCAAAACATGACTTAGTACTTGGTGCCAAAACCTTTGTTGCCAATCACAGAGGTCAGATGTTTCTTGTAGTTGGCCACCAGGTTTGCACACATCTCAGGAGGGATTTTGTCCCACTCCTCTTTGCAGATCCTCTCCAAGTCATTAATGTTTCGAGGCTGACATTTGGTAACTCCCTTCACATATTTTCACATGGGATTAAAGTCTGGAGACTGGCTAGGCCACTCCAGGACCTTAATGTGCTTCTTCTTTAGCCACTTCTTTGTTGCATTAGCCGTGTGTTTTGGGTCATTGTCATGCTGGAATACCCATCTACGACCCATTTTCAATGCCCTGGCTGAGGTAAGGAGGTCCTCACCCAATATTTGACAGTACATGGCCCTGTCCCCTTAACAGAAAAACACCCCCAAAGCATAATGTTTCCACCTCCATGTTTGACGGTGGGGATGGTGTTCTTGGGGTCATAGGCAGCATTCTTCCTCCTTCAACTATGGTGAGTTGATGCCAAAGAGCTTGATTTTGGTCTCTGCTGACCACAACACTTTTACCCAGTTCACTTTTGAATCATTCAGATGTTCATTAGCAAACTTCACAGGCCTGTACATGTGCTTTCTTGAGCAGGGGGATCTTGCGGGTGCTGCAGGATTTCAGTCCTTCACTGCAAAGTATGTTACCAATTGTTTTCTTGGCGACTATGGTCCCACCTGCAGTGAGATCATTGACAAGATTCTCCTGTGTAGTTCTGGGCTGATTCCTCGCCGTTCTCATGATCATTGAAACTCCTTGAGGTGAGATCTTGCATGGAGCCCCAGGGAGATTGACAGTTATTGTGTGTTTCTTCTATTCACAAATAATCGCGCCAACTGTTGTTAAGCTCTCTCAAAAGCTGCTTGGTGATGGTCTTCGGACAGCTCTATGGTCTTGGCCATGGTGGAGAGATTGGAATCTGATTGATTGCTTCTGTGGACAGATGTCTTTTATACAGTTAACAAGCTGAGATTAGGAGAGTACATAAGACACCTAGGAGCCAGAAATCTTGTTGATTGATAGGGGATGAAATACTTATTTCACTCATTATAATGCAAATCAATTTATAACTTTTTTGAAATGCGTTTTTCTTTGCGTTTGTTGTTATTCTATCTCTCACTGTTAAAATAAACCTACCATTAAAATGATAGACTGATAATTTCTTTGTCAGTAAGCAAACGTACAAAATCAGCAGCGGATCAAATGCTTTTTTCCCTCAGTGTAAATAACCCTTAGTTTACCATAATCAGCCCTAATTAACTCTTTCTTCCTTCAACTAATATTTTCTTGTTGTTTTTTTATTTTTTTTTATTTCTATTTTTTATTTCTATTTTTTTTATTTCTATTTTACTAACCATGTACTTTTAAACTTTCTTCTATTTCATTTGTTCTATTTCTTTATTTTTGCAAAGAACTTTGCAATGCTGTGAACCGGAAACATAATTTTAATGTCATTTTACAAGTCAGATTATAGAATAAAATGTATACTTTTATTTGAGAGTTTAATGAACACCGGACAAAAAAGAGAAGTGATTTTTTTTCAATTCTGTTCCTTTTTTATTCAAGGGTGTCATAAAAAAAATGTCTGCAAGACAATATGAAAAGAAAGCCTTGTTTGTCCTTAACAAAGTAATTCATATAATGTTTTTTTTATCTGTTTTTGCAGAGTAAACCGGTCCATAGCAGAAATTTAAAAACTGCAATTGTCCATAGGGGGTGTACAAGTGGTCAAAAATCTGAAGTGGTTAAGGTATACTGGAGCATAGCCAATAGGCTCTCCAGCTGTAATCAGTCAAACTGTATGGCAGTCTATCAGTTTTGTGGGCTGATTTCATAAATCCTAGGTACATTGTGTTTACATGTCAAATTACACAGCTTCATCTCTCAACTTTATCATCTTAAGATGATGGATGGGAGGCTTTCTCTTTAATTACAGTCTGTCACATCCTTTACATATAGTGTAATTAAACTGTGAGGCTTTTTTTAATTCACAGTCAGAGATCTGCTATAACCCTGTAATTACCAGGTTACTCTTCATCAATCTTGTGTCCCTCTCCACGCACTAAGACTATAAAAGTATCTACAGCCCTAGTGCACAGAACGGTTTGTAATTCCTAAATTGCGATGACCCAATCCTGTAATCATGTAATTTTGAATTTCTGCTTCAGTATGAATAATATGGCACTTCTTCATGCCATAACTTTATAAACTTTAGGAGTATTGCCAAGTTTATATAAATCAACAAAGTTGTTTCAATTCCAGCTACCATTTTCCAAAATCCCATCTCCATACTTTCTGAGATCAGAAAGAGGGAATGCGCATTTGACAAAATAAACATCTTTACCATAGCCCTAGCCATACAGACCATAAATAATTCTAGAACAAAATCAATATGTTTATGCATTTACAGATGTCTACAACAGTCAATCTGCATTTAACCACCTTGCGTCCAGAGCAATTTTTAAATTTTTCATATAAATGTTAAAAAAAAATGTTAAAATTCCCCAATCAGTTATATCTTTTCTGGTTAGAATTTCATATGCACACAATACTGTTTATCAAATCTATATTTTCTGGAAAAAAATACACTAAAAATAATTTTACACAAACCCAATATAATACCCCTTTTTTTAAGATATACAAAATGGGGTAGCATCCAGTAAAAAGATAGCAAACATTTCAAGTCTTAAAATGGCACACTTCCTTTAAATTGATAAATACTACGTACCCAAAAATGTCTATGGGTGAAACTTTAGAAGCCTTTACAGGTTTTCCGTTTAGAGTTAGCCATGAATGATGGCCCTAGAATCACTGATCTCACACCAACGTTCATGGAGATACTTATTATGTGTGACACAATTACTGTTTATGCACACCCTATATGCTCACTTGTATTTACATGCATGTGCAGGGTGATGTGGGTGCTTTAAAAAAATAAAATGGTAGTCACTTTTATTTATTTTGGTATAATTTAAAATGTTATACACTTTTTTTTTTTCATTTATCTTTATTGATATTGGCAAAAACATGTGGATACAAAAACATGTGGATACACCAGTAGTATAGTTAAGGTTATTGTAGCATTTAGAAACTAGAAAAACAATAATTTAGTGGATAGACATAATGGATAGATTATAATGCACAAGAACAGGGAAAATTCATGGTGAAGATATTTGACATGCTTTCCAGTGTGCTCACGTGAGCACATGGGCTTTCATGTTCCCAGCAAATTTGATCCTTTAAGGCCCATTCACACCTTGGCATCATGGTGATTTGTATTAACAAATAAATGCTCTGCACGAAAACATAAAAAGAAAAAAAAAAGAAAAATCCAACATACACCATTTTTCATAAGGTAGTGGATTACTGTGAGTTGTGGTGAGCTGCAGTGCTTGTGTGTTATGTAACGTGAATTAACATGCTTTGTGGTACTGCTTGTGTCACAGCAACGCAATGGGGTGAATTACACTCTACAGTGAACAGATGTGTACTGGTGTGTGTAGTGATCTAATATATAGTTCGTACATGGTATGTAGTTATTAATAAGTATTGTCCGCAGCAAACCCAATTCTCCAGAGAGAGGCACTTTATTGACTTCCAAAACAAAACAGATGACAAAATCCAACAGGGTATCATGACAACGAATATTTCTCCCTAGACTTGTGCCTTCATAATCACAGACCCTTCTCTGAGATAGTTTTTCTTAGACCGCAAGCCAGCCTGAATGTCTTCTCAAATACTGGTCTGACACTGGGGGGGGGGAGTTTCTGCTAAATGTTTATCATGAATTCCCCCTCAGGTCTAATTACCATCAATAAATACTTCCTTTGAAATGTTCATCTAGGTTAAAAGGCCATTCTTCACACACACACAACTTGCATAAGATTTACACATCAAAGGGTCTTCAGCTGTCCCTTTCATATGTTTAAATTCAGTTGGGCTTGACAACTGAACTGAATTTCTGGTCAATAATACAATATCCTGCATAACTTGGCATTAACACATTACAACATATACCCCCACTTGGGTCGTTCTAACTACTAGAACTGACCCATAAATCAAGCAACAAACATATCATTACGATTTGAGGTACTGGATGCTTTACAATGGCTCATATAAAATATAAAGTTGAAACTGGTTACATCTCTCTTCACCAGCCTCTAAAATATCCCCATGAAACAGTCATTAGATAATACAGCTTTCGACCATGACTGGAAAAGGATTCAGTAAACATCCGTGGCCCATATAGCTGTTAGGCCTTATTATATCACATCAAGATCTTGAATATTGCACAAAATTGAGCTGATGTCACAGTCCATTCTTCAATCTGACTTCATCACATCTCTCACTGAGAGTAAACTTGGCATTCTCTGGGAGCCGATCCACATAAATCCAGGATTCTCATCTCCAGGCTCAGTGTATTCATTTTTAAAGATGCTTTTGCACAAACACCAGCAAATCCTGAAATTCTACTTCCATCTTTATAGTAAGAAGAACCATCAATGTACCAGCACTCACTTTCAAGTTAAAAAGGTTTGGATACGGCAGAAAAAAACTGTGCTGCAAACTATTCCTTTGCACTTGACATCCATGAGTCCATCTTGCAAGCATTTTACAATTCACATCTTCCTATTTGAGCAATGATGACTTGTTGTGTACCTGTCAAGTACCCGAATTTGTTGATTGCCAGCCACAATTTGCTTTTGTAATTTGCTGTAGGCCGACTCCTCATTGCCTCCACAATGGAGCAGTTATTTGGATTATTCAGTCCATAATTCCACCTGAATGGTATACCAATCTATATACCAATCTATAATCCATATATCCATATAATCCATATATAATCCCCCACTTTCAGATAGAATCAGCTTGATATCAGTGTTTATCAGATCTCCTATCCAGACAAAGCAGCAGTGGAAAATCTTGCCAGTAAAGTTAGGTCTTTTTTCATCCATATATGTCATAGCTTTTAGCATATTATCAACAACTGATTCAACAAAGTTTCAAATCATGACTGGAGTGATGAATTTCACTCACCCCTCTTATAAATTTAGGAAAACCACCCAACATACTATAATTTATGCTATGCCAAGCCATTGTGCCGCATCTCACCTTAGATGTCAAATCTATTGATCAATATGCAATATGTAATATGTATAGCTGTTATGAAAATTAATGAATTAATTTAGGTTTTGCTCTGGTTTTAAAAAAAAGTTCAAGAAATAAAACATAATAAAATAAAAAAATCAAAATGGCAAAGGGTGAAAAATAAAAAATAAAAAAAAAAAAATAAAAAAGGGAAAAGTCCATACAAGAGAAAAAAAAAATGAATGTTCAAAAATAAAGGGACCATTGCTTGATGAATATTGAGAGAGTCCATGATATTGTTTATTCAGCGTTTCACCCCCACTAGCCAGCAATTTTCAGACTGTCCAATATATCTGAAAGACAAAATAACTCTCCAACAAAACTAATTAGCAAGGTCCTTAAACATTGTTTGAAGTTAAAACAAAGGACTATTTACACATACAATTTGAAAATAATCCACCCCCCACTGCTAGAGAAGTTTCATTTGCATTCAAAAACAGATCTGGAAAATGTACATCTGCATTTATGAAGCCCTGATTTCTGTTCAGCTGCTCCAACAATGTGTAATGTTCCATTTTCATCTTATCATACTCAATCTTCAAGTGGTCATATTTCTGTTTTAACTGAGAAAACGGTATCCAGGCCTTAGACATTTTTTTATTATTATTTTGGTCAGCTCTGTTTTTCATATTAATATCACCTATATTTGACCTGGTGTCTCCTCTTTGTTTGTTATCATAAGACATTATCTTTTGATCTTTATGTTCAGTATTTGTCCTAAACAATGTGGCTAAATCAATTTTGACAGCTTGCTCATTTGCCTTTCTCCATAAATGGTCTGTCCTCAACAATACGTCGTTTAAATCATGAGAATTTGGGGTAACTAGTAAAATATTTTGTTTGATATCTTCATGCAAAGCATGTAGAAATGTACTCATATGTAACATGCCACCATGCTCAAATGCAAGATTATTACTGACCAATAATTCCATAATAGTTGCTATCCTGTGTGACAATTCATAGGGAGATCCACTTTGCATTTGTTTGATCTTCCCATGAATAGTAATATCAGAACGTACACCATACAAAACACATAATAATTCCAGTAATATGTCCCTTGTCCTCATAGGCTGAATACAGATATGTTTAATTCTCATCCAAAGACTACTTCCTATAGAATGTTGTATAACTTGTTCTAAATCAGATGGGTTGAGATTGTACATATCTCTGACATTATGAAAGTCACAAAACCATTTTAAAAATCTGATTAAATCATGGCAGGGAATCATTCCTATTTCTTTAAGAATTGCATCTAATTCTTTTGGTTTCAAAGGCTTCATTACAAGCTGAACTTCACCTGTATTATTATTATTGTTATAAACTGTGGTGGTCACAGTGGGTGCGGCTGGCAATGAATTATCAGATTTAATATGAGGTTCTGTGTCATTTGATAGAATGTTTGTATTTGTATTTTGCTGCAGATTCAATGCATATCTGCATTCCTGAGATCTCTTCTCTAATTCCATAATTCTTAATTTCAATCTCTCATTTTCCTCTGATAATTCATCACAACGTTTAGATTTCTCAAGCAGAGCTTCCCCAATGGTAACTGCATGCAATTTTAAATTTACAGTCAAAGATTCTGATTGGTTTTGTAACCTCTGACAAACCTTTTTGCTATTATCAACTGCACTCTGTAACTGGGTAATTTCCTCAACCTTATCCTTCAAAGAACTTTCCATTGTTAAACAGCAAGATAACAAGCCCTGTACAATACAACCTTTTCTTTTACTTTCTAAAATTTTGCTATCAAAAACAGTTTTCTCTAAAAATTCATTCATCATAGTCCACGTTTGCTTACATTTTTCTGGAACTTCATAAGGACCGCCATGACGCTTAATACATTTTAACACCCATCTGTTAACTTTATCAGAACTGACACTAGCTTCACACTGAGTAAGCATTTTGACTATATTATTAATAATTTTTAAAAAAAAGGAAATATTTTACTCACCGCATTAATTACTCCTTCAGCTTCCAGCTCAGGTCTTCTGGTACACGATACAGTCCTTTTTTTTTTTGTTGTTTCCAGTCTCCAGAGAATAATTCTGGGGTTCCAAACTTGTTTGATTTTGTAGATCAGACTCTCTTATGTCACAACCAGACATTAGAATCACAGCACAGGTCTTGGGTCTCCATCAGACTTCTGTCCAACTCACAGGATTGTTATCACCGACATCTGTTACTAAGTTCTGAAAATGCTCTTCTGGTCACTTGAACGGCACCAATGTAGTGATCTAATATATAGTTCGTAGGTGGTATGTAGTTATTAATAAGTATTGTCCGCAGCAAACCCAATTCTCCAGAGAGAGGCACTTTATTGACTTCCAAAACAGAACAGTCTTACAGATGACAAAATCCAACAGGGTATCATGACAACGAATATTTCTCCCTAGACTGGTGAGTTCATAATCACAGACCCTTCTCTGAGATAGTTTTTCTTAGACCGCAAGCCAGCCTGAATGTCTTCTCAAATACTGGTCTGACACTGGGGGGGGGTTTCTGCTAAATGTTTACCATGAATACCCCCTCAGGTCTAATTACCATCAATAAATACTTCCTTTGAAATGTTCATCTAGTTTAAAAGGCCATTCCTCACTCACACACAACTTGCATAAGATTTACACATGAAAGGGTCTTCAGCTGTCCCTTTGATGTGTTTAAATTCAGTTGGGCTTGACAACTCAACTGAATTTCTGGTCAAAAATACTATATCCTGCATAACTTGACATTAACACATTACAACAGTGTGTACGTGTCTCAGCGCATATCCTAAGTGATCTCTAAGTAAAGTGCTGGTGTATCCAATAAATAATTCCTTATATGCACTAAAGTGCTAGTGACCAATAAATCAATGAGTGAATATATCAATATATAAAGTGCATATATCAAAAGGATAGCATGAATCAAATAAATTGCATATTGTGGAATGTAACACATTATGCACTTTAATTTCTGACTTGCACGTTGTGAACTATATAATTAGCGCACCTCATTGTGCACACCACACTGGACACTTTAGCATACTGGAGCAGTCTGTATGCAATTGATCCATGAGATACATTCTTTTGCTACATTTATTTGTTATGCTCTATTGAAGACACTTTATGTGAAGCACTTTACTGGATGAATTTTTTCTATGTTATTTATTTGATATATGCACTTTTTTTGATATATGCACTTTATTTGATTCATGCTATCCTTTTGATATATGCACTTTATATATTTGATATATTCACTCGTTGGTCACTAGCACTTTAGTGCATATAAGGAATTATTTATTGGATACACCAGCACTTTACTTAGAGATCACTTAAAATATGCGCTGAGACACGTACACACCAGTACACATCTGTTCATACTATATTTTAATTTGTGATCATCACCAGGCTTAGCAGCATTTCCATCCATTATTGGTTGAATTAGTAGCGCAGAAGTCCATTTTACATCACACTCTACAGTGAACATGTACCCAGACAATGCATGTTAAAGTATTTTATGTATTCTGAGCAAGAAAACATAACACCTTTGAATAAAACTTTGTTCACCTCTGTAGCTATAATCATTGTGGAGAAATTAATCTTCAAAGTTAAAGTGTATGTAAACCCCCAGCTTGAAAAAACAACCCATTCAGTTTAAAAAATAAATGAAGGGCAAAACATTTTTGTATAGATATAAAAAAATATGCACTTTTTTATAAGTGAGCTTATTTCCTCTGTTCTCGGCTGCACAAGAGCTGGGGGAGGAGAAGCAGCAGCACACTGAGCTTTCCAGTGAATGGCTTTGCAGTGGAGGCATGTTAGGACAAGTCTGATCATTGGAGGAGAGCACACTGAGTTCCCAGCATAGCTAGAGAACTGACCATGGTGTGTTCTCCTGCTTATTGTGGTACATTTTTAATAGAAAAGCAGAGGGATTGGCATAAACATCCGGGATTTCACACAAAGGAAGCAATACGAAGAGAAAATTATACTTTTTTATACAAGTACTGGGTACAACAGGCACATATTTTGAATATGAAATGTTGGTATAATAAACACTTTAACACTTGAGGCACTGAAATCACAGCTCTTTTACCCCTTTTTTTATTTTTATTTCCAGCCCGACAGTATTTTACTGTAAACAAACAGCAGGTGATGTAGAAAATGGACTAAAACCTGACTTTGTGGGTTTTCTTTGTGATTACTTAGTACTAAGGCTATTTTTGTATTTTGTATGCAGATACGATAAACTAAATTAACTATGTGTTAATTTTCTGTATTAAAAATGGTAGCTCTCTAAGGTACAAAAGGTGCATGCACCCAGCAAAGGAGGAGTCTCAAAGAAACGTGCTTTCTGGAAAAATAGACAAACAAGCATAACTCTAAACTGTAGCCTGGATGAATGTTCAAATCTTGGTATGTCTTCAAAGGCTGCACTGTAAAACCTGACAAGTCTGAAGGTGACTGTTAGGGAAAGATTTGCAGTGACTAGACCAGTTACCTGAGCCAACTCCAAACATGCAAATCAAATTTCCTGGATATTGTGACGATAATAAGGTCTGATGAACCCCAAATTGAGTGGGAAGAATGGGGAAGTTATACTGAATACAGTGCCACACTCGTTTCTCAAAAGTCCATGACATAAATGGTCAGATTAATCTCTTATGTCTGTGTAGGACCTACTTTAAGAAGGAGAAGGGAAAGAACTAAAGAACCCCCTTAGCAAGAGAGTAGAGCAAAGTATACAGAGGAAAAACGCGGTAGTGAATGAGTTAGGTAGATGAAAAGTAAAACATGAGAAATCATAGAAAAACAGGGGTCAAGATCAGTGTCGTGGGTTAGAGGAGGGGGAGTAGAAAGGAGGGAAAGGATGCTAAAAAGTAGCTCTCCATAGTCATTGAGGGGTGGGTGTGTTTATCCAAAGAGACCATACCTCATGGAATTTTCTACAAGTGTTCAAAAGAATGCTAATGAGTTTTTCCATTAATAAAAAATGTGTCAAAGTGTTAACCACTGTAAAGCAAGTAAATTGTGTTTTATTTTGTTTTATATTTTTTACTATTGTTTGTTTTGTCACTAATAAACAGGGCTCGAGTCCTGCAGGAACGCATGGAAATGGCGTTCCTGTACTTTTTCCACAGCAGGAATGAGGTTCCCATTAGCAGTAGGGTCCAGACTGGCCTACCGGGATACCCGAAGATCTCCCAGTAGGCCGCTTGCCCTGGGGCTGCTATTCACTGTGGCTGCAGTGGTGCCCAGGGCCGATCCTGGGAGGCTCAGGTGCAGAGTCCTCCCTCCCTCCATCCTCCTCCTCTTGTGTACCTCACACACTGCAATGTTCAGCGTCTGGCCGCTGTAACAAAGTCCCACCTCCTAGACCGGCTCCTGTGATAGACGGAACACTGATTCAATTTCCCGGCAATTGGATCAGTGTTCCGTCTATCACAGGACCCAACGCCGGTCTAGAAGGGGGGACTTTGTTAGTGTGGCCGGCCTGTGACACAGCGGGAGATCCACACTGTGTATAATCCAGGCACAGGTGAGATTGCATTTGATGGGCACAGTGAATCTGCATTGATGGGCACAGTGAGGCTGCATTGATGGGCACAGTGAGTCTGCAATGATGGGCACAGTGAGTCTGCAATAATGGGCACAGTGAGACTGCATTTGATGGGCACAGTGAGGCTTTGTTGATGGGCACAGTGAGTCTGCATCGATGGGCACAGTGAGTCTGCATCGGTGGGCACAGTGAGGGGAATCTTGGATGAGATCCCACACTTTTTCTTTCCCCAGGACTTGACCCCTGCTAATAAAACATATGTCGATAATTTGAACTGAGTTTTGCTAAGGGCTGGGAGTTTAAGGTGAAGCAATTTGACAGTTAAATAGGGTCTTCAAAAGTTTAAGAACTTTGATCTAAAACCACATCCATGTGTAGAACGTCTCCTGAGACAGTGCAGCCCTAAAAGCAAATGTCTGAAATGGATGGGTGGAGATGTGCTAATCTAGATGGAACCATGCATCTCAGCTGTGGTTATATTTATAGAGCAGGAAGCAATAGTGGACCATATTTGTAACCAGTCTTCTCTGGCTTTAGTGCACTTGAGGTCTTTCTCCCATTTGGAAATGTAAGTGTGGCTTGTGTGGTTACTGGAATTATTTAATTGTGAAACAATAATAGATATTAGTTTGGGAGACAGAGGTATATAGCAGATATGCTTGACAACTGAAAACTGAGTGGTAAAAATCTTTATTAGTAAAAAAAATCTTAAAAAATCTTTAGTAGTAAGTGTTGAAGCTACCCAGTGTTTTATTTACATAAAGCTAAAGAGCTCCGAGGATGGGGCTTGATACTTGTCTCTAAAGTCTGCCCATGTAAAAGTAGTGCGGCCACTCACAAAGGAATACATGTAGTTACATTTGTTGAAATTCCACCAATGGTGGCAAGGTGAGTCTAGTCTCTGGAAACAATACTTTACTGAAATATTTAGTACTGTCCCAAATATTCAGTGTGTACTGCATTAGAGGGCTCATGGAAGTAGGTCTAAATTAGGGTGGCAGACAGGGGAATGATCAGGGAGATATTGGGAAGTAGCGGAATGCATCTAGATCTACCCACAGGGGGGAACAAAAAGTGAATGATTTATGCAGCAGTAAAGTATTTCACAAATTTAGTAACTCCCAGCCCGCCTTGTTGCTTATTTGTAAGTAAAGTGTGCCTGTATAAACACAGTCAGTTGTTGGACCAGACAAATCTGAGCACATGGTCATGGAATTTAAGGGAGTAGGCTGGGACTGGGATTGGGAGAGTGTTAAGTATGTAAAGAAAACTTAGTATGAGTAACCGAGAGTAAGTTCAGGTGGGACCAGTAGGAGAAAAGGGTTTTCAATTGTTGGAACATTGGAATATAATTAGCTGTGTATACAAATGATGCAAACGAGTGAGACACATTCCCAGGTAATCTAAGTTTGTAAACAAAAATAGTTTCAAGTAAGTCACAGTAGAGTCTGGAAGTCAAACATTGAAAGCTGAAGATTTGGCTTCAGAAATATTAATAGTAAGGATTGATATTATGGAGAATTGTTTAAGTAGAGTAGAAAACAAGACAGGCAGGATTGAGTTAGAGTTAGGAGTAGGTTGCCAGTGAACAGGTTGATTTTGATAGAGTTAGCCTCAGATTTCTTGGTTGGACCTGGGTCTAGGGCCAATATAAGTAGAATCTGGGATAAAGGACACTCTAGAGTAGGGATGAGCCGAACACCCCCGGGTTCGGTTCGAACCAGAACCTTCGAACGGACCGAAAGTTCGCGCGAATTTTCGAACCCTATACGTTATAATGGACGCGAACGTTCGAAATCAAAAGTGCTAATTACAACGGCCAATATGCATGTTAATGTCATAAAACAGGTTTGGGGACCCGGGTCCTGCCCCAGGGGACATATATCAATGCAAAAAGAACTTTTAAAAACTAACGTTTTTTCGGGAGCAGTCATTTTAATGATGCATAAAGTGAAAAAAAAAAAGTGACATTTTCCTTTAAATATGGTACCTGGGGGGTGTCCAAAGTATGCCTGTGAAGTGGCATGTGTTTCCCGTGTTTAGAACTGTCCTTGCACAAAATGACATTTGTAAAGGAAAAAAAGAAGCCATTTAAAACCACTTGCGGCTTTAGGTTTGATCTTAAGTAGAATCTGAACAGGTACATTATGAAGTGTAGCTCCATCCCAAAAAAATCTATTTTTAAGCTTTTTGGAGAACATAGGGAGGGGTTATCACCCCTGTAACATTTGCTGTCTTTGCACATCTGTTCAGAACATGTCACCTCACTTTCCGTCCCAATGACAAATGTTTTTGGAAAAGTGGGGTTTTAATTGAAACAAGGATTGGTGATAAAGTATCAGTAGAGAGGAGATACCTTTTTCCCAAATTAAATCTAACAGGATAGAATTTCCCTTCCTAGGGGTAGATTTCCTCTCACTTCCTGTTTTCTCTTTCCATTTGCAAGTAGGAGTCGTTTGTAAGTTGGATGTTTGAAAGTAGGGGCCTGGCGTATATACTCTGCAGAAATTTGCCCTATTAGATGTTGGTGTAGCCACAAGACTGGTGGGCACAGGAATGGGCCCTGCTGTGAGTTAATAGATCAAGATTTGTAATTGCATGCACCTGTTGAACAGGGCAGAAAAATTGGGGGTGGTGGTGGTGGTGGTGGTGGTGGACGGTTTTGCCACAAGACTGTAAGCTCTCAAAGTTACTCTTGGTGGGCGCAGGAATGGGCCCTGCTGTGAGTTATTAGATCAAGATTTGTAATTACAAGCACCTGATGAACAGGGAAAAATTGGGCCTTTGGGGGTGGTGGTGGACGGTGTTGCCACAAGACTGTAGGCCCTCATAGTTACTCTTGGTGGGCGCAGGAATGGGCCCTGCTGTGAGTTATTAAATCAAGATTTGTAATTGCAAGCACCTGATGAACAGGGCAGAAAAATTGGGCCTTTGGCGGTGGTGGTGGACGGTGTTGCCACAAGACTGCAGGCCCTCATAGTTACTCTTGGTGGGCGCAGGAATGGGCCCTGCTGTGAACTATTAGATCAAGATTTGTAATTACCCGCCCCTGTTAAACAGGGGCTGAAAAATTGTGCCTTAGGCACTGGTGCTGGTGCCACAACACTGCAACCCCTCACAGAGACTGTACTTGGAGCACAGCAGTCACACGTGTTGCGAAGCATTTTTTTAAAAAATTGTAAGTACACGCCCCTGTTAAACAGGGGCTGAAAAATTGTGCCTTAGGCACTGGTGCTGGTGCCACAACACTGCAACCCGGCCCTCACAGATACTGTACTTGGAGCACAGCAGTCACACGTGTTGCGAAGCATTTTTTTTTAAAAAAATTGTAAGTACACGCCCCTGTTAAACAGGGGCTGAAAAATTGTGCCTTAGGCACTGGTGCTGGTGCCACAACACTGCAACACGGCCCTCACAGAGACTGTACTTGGAGCACAGCAGTCACACGTGTTGCGAAGCATTTTTTTTTAAAAATTGTAAGTACACGCCCCTGTTAAACAGGGGCTGAAAAATTGTGCCTTAGGCACTGGTGCTGGTGCCACAACACTGCAACACGGCCCTCACAGAGACTGTACTTGGAGCACAGCAGTCACACGTGTTGCGAAGCATTTTTTTTAAAAAATTGTAAGTACACGCCCCTGTTAAACAGGGGCTGAAAAATTGTGCCTTAGGCACTGGTGCTGTGGCATGGATCATTGAGGAGGAGGAAGAGGATAGTCAGTGAACATAAGAGGACAGTCACTCAGCATCAGCATAGGCAGTCTTGAAGGGATGTGACATTAAAAATTATTCGGTTATATCCGCCTCAGGTGCCTGGTAGCTGGTGGTGATCCAAGACTGATTCATTTTGATGAATGTCAGTCGATCAACCGAGGCGGTGGACAGGCGCACCCTATGATCAGTCACAAATCCTCCAGCAGCACTGAATGTGCGTTCGGAAAGAACGCTGGAGGCAGGACAGGCCAGTAGCTCAATTGCATACTGTGCAAGCTCTGGCCAGTGATCCATCCTCAGGACCCAGTAAGCCAGAGGATTTTCGGTGGGAAAGGTGTCCAAGTCTGACCTTGCCCCAAGGTATTCCTGCACCATGTATATCAGACGCTGGCGATGGTTGCTGGAACCGATCATACCTTGGGGCTGCGGACTAAAAAATTGTCTGAACGCATCGGTCAGACGTCCACCTTCCCCACCGCTCCTTCTGCCACTGACCGAAGCCTCAGCAACTCGTCGCCCAGGACCAGGAGTTTGTAGCCTCCCAGTTTCTGGGAACGCGTTGCACAGACCTTTCTGCAAGGCCTCCCTGAGATGTCTCATCCTCTGCTCCCTCTGCGACGGCAAGATAAGGTCCGCAACCTTACCCTTGTACCGCGGATCAAGGAGAGTGGCCAGCCAGTAATGGTCCCTCTCCTTGATCCGAAGAACACGAGGATCCTTCCGCAGGCTTTGCAGGATCAGGGAGGCCATGCAGCGTAGGTTAGCTGAGGCATTCGGTCCGGAGTCTTCTGGGTCACTGAGGATGACATGATCGCCAGCCACCTCCTCCCAGCCACGTACAAGTCCACTGGCTTGTTGGGACTGTACATCATCCCTAAAAGACTGCTGCTGCTGATGCTGAGTGCCAGGCTCCACCTCCATGCTCACACAATCCTCCTCCTCCTCCTCCTCCTCCTCCTCCTCATCCTCTTCCTGTGTGATGGGTGGGACAGAAGGAACACTGTCCGGATAAAGGGGGCCTTGAGAGGCAAGGAAGTCCTCCTCTTCCTGCCTCTGTTCTGCCTCAAGTGCCCTGTCCATTATCCCACGCAGCGTATGCTCCAACAGGTGGACAAGAGGGACAGTGTCACTGATGCATGCACTGTCACTGCTCACCATCCTCGTGGCCTCCTCAAATGGTGAGAGGACAGTGCATGCATCCCTGATCATGCTCCACTGACGTGGGGAAAAAAACCCAAGCTCCCCTGACCCTGTCCTGGTGCCGTAGTCGCAAAGGTACTCATTGATGGCCCTCTGCTGCGTGTGCAGTCGCTGCAGCATGGCCAACGTTGAGTTCCACCTGGTGGGCATGTCAGATATTAGGCGGTTCTTGGGCAGGTTCAGCTCCTTTTGCAGCTCAGTCAGCCGAGCACTGGCATTATAAGATCGGCGGAAATGCACACAGACTTTCCTGGCCTGCCTCAGGACATCCTGTAAGCCTGGGAACCTGCCCAAGAACCGCTGCACCACCAGGTTGAGGACGTGAGCCATGCAGGGCACATGGGTGAGCTGCCCCTGTCGCAGGGCGGAGAGGAGGTTGGTGCCATTGTCAGAAACGACCATTCCTGGCTTAAGCTGACGTGGCGTCAACCACCTCTCGGCCTGCCCCTGCAGAGCTGCCAGAACCTCTGGCCCAGTGTGGCTCCTGTCCCCCAAACACACCAGCGCAAGCACGGCATGGCATCTTTTTGCCTGCGTACTTGCGTAGCCCCTTGTACGCCTACGGAGCACCGCTGGTTCCAAGGACAGAGCACTGGAGGAAGAAGAAGAGGAGGGGGTGGAGGAGAGAGGTGTGTCACAACCAGTAGCAGTAGTCGCGTTTTGGAGGCGTGGTGGCGGAACAACCTCCAACACTACTGCACCTTGTCCTGCATCCCTCCCAGCTGCCAATAGAGTGACCCAATGGGCCGTGAAAGAAAGGTACCGTCCCTGTCCATGCCTGCTGGACCATGAGTCAGCGGTAATATGCACCTTACCGCTGACCGCCCTGTCCAGCGAGGCATGGACATTGCCCTCCACATGCCGGTAGAGAGACGGAATCGCCTTCCGCGAGAAAAAGTGGCGTTTGGGAACCTGCCACTGAGGAACCGCACATTGAACAAACTCACGGAAGGGGGCCGAGTCTACCAACTGAAAAGGCAGCAGTTGAAGTGCTAGCAATTTAGCAAGGCTAGCATTCAACCGCTGGGCATGTGGATGGCTGGGAGTGTACTTCTTTCTACGGTCCAGCAGCTGGGGCAGGGAAATTTGCCTGCTGCATTCGGACGTCGGTGTACTGCAAGTACTTGGTTGTGACACACCGAATTCTACACCTTCAGTCCTCTCAGAGCAGCTTTCAGAGAGGACTGAAGGTGTAGTGGGGATGGAGATCCCAGCTGAGGAGGAGCAAGTAGAGGTCCGCTTAGTTCTTTGGTGTGGGTCTTTTATGTGTGCCTGCCAACGAGCTGCATGGCAGGTCGCCATATGTCTGGTCATGCTTGTCGTGCCCAAGCGGCTGATGTTTTGGCCACGCGAGATACGCTTGAGACAAATATTGCAAATAGCAGTGGTGCGATCTGCTGCACTCGTCTCAAAAAAGGCCCACACCAAAGAACTTTTCTGATAACGTGCAGAGGCAGCGCCCTGCACAGGCGGAGCTCTGCGGTGTTGTACAGTTGCTGTGCTGGCCTCTACCTGGCCTCCAGGGGGCATCCTGCCTCGTTGGACATGTGACGCCGCATCCTCCTCCTCCTCGTCCTCCTCCTCATCCTCTCTCCCTTGAGGCACCCACGTGGAGTCAGTGACCTCATCATCCCCTCCCTCTTCACCACTAGAGCAAACCTGGCAGTAAGCTGCAGCTGGTGGAACTGTACTGCCAGATTCCTCAAGCTGGGTATCGTCATCCGAGCCTTCGAATCGTTGGGCATCCTCCTGGAGCATGTACCCAACACTGTGCTCAAAGAGTTCGGGGGACTCCTCAGGAGGACATGGTGGGTCTAGGGAAGGGGTGGCTGATGATGCTCTGTCAGTACCCTGAGCCTGGGTGAGAGAGGATGAGGAGGATGAGGAGGGCTTGGTCATCCATTCTACCAAGCCTTCAGCATGATGCGGCTCCACATGTCCAGCTGCCGAAAACAAAGACGCGCGTGTCCCATGGCCACGTGCTGATGACGATGCACGACCACGTCCACGTCCACGGCCACGTCCACTAGAAACAGAGCCTGCCTGCCCTGTGTTCTTGGCTCTGCACGCTCTGCCTCCCCTTGGCGGTCTTCCAGCCATTGTAGTCGGTAGTCCTGTGGGTGCTGCTGAGAAGAAAATATAGGAGCTCTGTGTGATGCCACTAACACACTAGAAGTCCTATAGGTGCTTCTGCAAAGAAAATATAGGAGCTCTGTGTGATGCCACTAACACACTAGAAGTCCTGTGGGTGCTGCTGAGAAGAAAATATAGGAGCTCTGTGTGATGCCACTAACACACTAGAAGTCCTATGGGTGCTTCTGCAAAGAAAAAATAGGAGCTCTGTGTGATGCCACTAACACACTAGAAGTCCTATGGGTGCTTCTGCAAAGAAAATAGAGGAGCTCTGTGTGATGCCACTAACACACTAGAAGTCCTGTGGGTGCTTCTGCAAAGAAAATAGAGGAGCTCTGTGTGATGCCACTAACACACTAGAAGTCCTGTGGGTGCTGCTGAGAAGAAAATATAGGAGCTCTGTGTGATGCCACTAACACACTAGAAGTCCTATGGGTGCTTCTGCAAAGAAAAAATAGGAGCTCTGTGTGATGCCACTAACACACTAGAAGTCCTGTGGGTGCTGCTGAGAAGAAAATATAGGAGCTCTGTGTGATGCCACTAACACACTTGAAGTCCTATGGGTGCTTCTGCAAAGAAAATAGAGGAGCTCTGTGTGATGCCACTAACACACTAGAAGTCCTGTGGGTGCTTCTGCAAAGAAAATAGAGGAGCTCTGTGTGATGCCACTAACACACTTGAAGTCCTATGGGTGCTTCTGCAAAGAAAATAGAGGAGCTCTGTGTGATGCCACTAACACACTAGAAGTCCTGTGGGTGCTTCTGCAAAGAAAATAGAGGAGCTCTGTGTGATGCCACTAACACACTAGAAGTCCTGTGGGTGCTGCTGAGAAGAAAATATAGGAGCTCTGTGTGATGCCACTAACACACTAGAAGTCCTATGGCTGCTTCTGCAAAGAAAAAATAGGAGCTCTGTGTGATGCCACTAACACACTAGAAGTCCTGTGGGTGCTGCTGAGAAGAAAATATAGGAGCTCTGTGTGATGCCACTAACACACTTGAAGTCCTATGGGTGCTTCTGCAAAGAAAATAGAGGAGCTCTGTGTGATGCCACTAACACACTAGAAGTCCTGTGGGTGCTGCTGAGAAGAAAATATAGGAGCTCTGTGTGATGCCACTAACACACTAGAAGTCCTATGGGTGCTTCTGCAAAGAAAAAATAGGAGCTCTGTGTGATGCCACTAACACACTAGAAGTCCTGTGGGTGCTGCTGAGAAGAAAATATAGGAGCTCTGTGTGATGCCACTAACACACTAGAAGTCCTATGGGTGCTTCTGCAAAGAAAAAATAGGAGCTCTGTGTGATGCCACTAACACACTAGAAGTCCTGTGGGTGCTGCTGAGAAGAAAATATAGGAGCTCTGTGTGATGCCACTAACACACTAGAAGTCCTATGGGTGCTTCTGCAAAGAAAAAATAGGAGCTCTGTGTGATGCCACTAACACACTAGAAGTCCTGTGGGTGCTGCTGAGAAGAAAATATAGGAGCTCTGTGTGATGCCACTAACACACTAGAAGTCCTATGGGTGCTTCTGCAAAGAAAAAATAGGAGCTCTGTGTGATGCCACTAACACACTAGAAGTCCTGTGGGTGCTGCTGAGAAGAAAATATAGGAGCTCTGTGTGATGCCACTAACACACTTGAAGTCCTATGGGTGCTTCTGCAAAGAAAATAGAGGAGCTCTGTGTGATGCCACTAACACACTAGAAGTCCTATGGGTGCTTCTGCAAAGAAAAAATAGGAGCTCTGTGTGATGCCACTAACACACTAGAAGTCCTGTGGGTGCTGCTGAGAAGAAAATATAGGAGCTCTGTGTGATGCCACTAACACACTAGAAGTCCTATGGGTGCTTCTGCAAAGAAAAAATAGGAGCTCTGTGTGATGCCACTAACACACTAGAAGTCCTGTGGGTGCTGCTGAGAAGAAAATATAGGAGCTCTGTGTGATGCCACTAACACACTAGAAGTCCTATGGGTGCTTCTGCAAAGAAAAAATAGGAGCTCTGTGTGATGCCACTAACACACTAGAAGTCCTGTGGGTGCTGCTGAGAAGAAAATATAGGAGCTCTGTGTGATGCCACTAACACACTAGAAGTCCTATGGGTGCTTCTGCAAAGAAAAAATAGGAGCTCTGTGTGATGCCACTAACACACTAGAAGTCCTGTGGGTGCTGCTGAGAAGAAAATATAGGAGCTCTGTGTGATGCCACTAACACACTTGAAGTCCTATGGGTGCTTCTGCAAAGAAAATAGAGGAGCTCTGTGTGATGCCACTAACACACTAGAAGTCCTGTGGGTGCTTCTGCAAAGAAAATAGAGGAGCTCTGTGTGATGCCACTAACACACTAGAAGTCCTGTGGGTGCTGCTGAGAAGAAAATATAGGAGCTCTGTGTGATGCCACTAACACACTAGAAGTCCTATGGGTGCTTCTGCAAAGAAAAAATAGGAGCTCTGTGTGATGCCACTAACACACTAGAAGTCCTGTGGGTGCTGCTGAGAAGAAAATATAGGAGCTCTGTGTGATGCCACTAACACACTAGAAGTCCTATGGGTGCTTCTGCAAAGAAAAAATAGGAGCTCTGTGTGATGCCACTAACACACTAGAAGTCCTGTGGGTGCTGCTGAGAAGAAAATATAGGAGCTCTGTGTGATGCCACTAACACACTAGAAGTCCTATGGGTGCTTCTGCAAAGAAAATATAGGAGCTCTGTGTGATGCCACTAACACACTAGAAGTCCTGTGGGTGCTGCTGAGAAGAAAATATAGGAGCTCTGTGTGATGCCACTAACACACTAGAAGTCCTATGGGTGCTTCTGCAAAGAAAAAATAGGAGCTCTGTGTGATGCCACTAACAAACTAGAAGTCCTGTGGGTGCTGCTGAGAAGAAAATATAGGAGCTCTGTGTGATGCCACTAACACACTAGAAGTCCTATGGGTGCTTCTGCAAAGAAAAAATAGGAGCTCTGTGTGATGCCACTAACACACTAGAAGTCCTGTGGGTGCTGCTGAGAAGAAAATATAGGAGCTCTGTGTGATGCCACTAACACACTTGAAGTCCTATGGGTGCTTCTGCAAAGAAAATATAGGAGCTCTGTGTGATGCCACTAACACACTAGAAGTCCTATAGGTGCTTCTGCCAAGAAAATATAGGAGCTCTGTGTGATGCCACTAACACACTAGAAGTCCTGTGGGTGCTGCTGAGAAGAATATATAGGAGCTCTGTGTGATGCCACTAACACACTAGAAGTCCTATGGGTGCTTCTGCAAAGAAAATAGAGGAGCTCTGTGTGATGCCACTAACACACTAGAAGTCCTGTGGGTGCTTCTGCAAAGAAAATAGAGGAGCTCTGTGTGATGCCACTAACACACTAGAAGTCCTGTGGGTGCTTCTGCAAAGAAAATAGAGGAGCTCTGTGTGATGCCACTAACACACTAGAAGTCCTGTGGGTGCTGCTGAGAAGAATATATAGGAGCTCTGTGTGATGCCACTAACACACTAGAAGTCCTGTGGGTGCTTATGCAAAGAAAATAGAGGAGCTCTGTGTGATGGGACTAACACACTTCAAGTCCTATAGGTGCTTCTGGGAAGAAAATATAGCTCTGTGTGTGTGATGGGACTAACACACTTCAAGTCCTATAGGTGCTTCTGGGAAGAAAATATTGCTCTGTGTGTGTGATGGGACTAACACACTTCAAGTCCTATAGGTGCTTCTGGGAAGAAAATATAGCTCTGTGTGTGTGATGGGACTAACACACTTCAAGTCCTATAGGTGCTTCTGGGAAGAAAATATAGCTCTGTGTGTGTAATGGGACTAACACACTTCAAGTCCTATAGGTGCTTCTGGGAAGAAAATATAGCTCTGTGTGTGTAATGGGACTAACACACTTCAAGTCCTATAGGTGCTTCTGGGAAGAAAATATAGCTCTGTGTGTGTAATGGGACTAACACACTTCAAGTCCTATAGGTGCTTCTGGGAAGAAAATATAGCTCTGTGTGTGTAATGGGACTAACACACTTCAAGTCCTATAGGTGCTTCTGGGAAGAAAATATAGCTCTGTGTGTGTAATGGGACTAACACACTTCAAGTCCTATAGGTGCTTCTGGGAACAAAATATAGCTCTGTGTGTGTAATGGGACTAACACACTTCAAGTCCTATAGGTGCCTCTGGGAACAAAATATAGGAGCTCTGCCTGCCTGCCACGAACACACTACAAGTCCTATAGGTGCTTCTGGTAACAAAATATAGGAGCTCTGCCTGCCTGCCACTAACACACTACAAGTCCTATAGGTGCTTCTGGGAAGAAAATATAGCTCTGTGTGTGTAATGGGACTAACACACTTCAAGTCCTATAGGTGCTTCTGGGAACAAAATATAGGAGCTCTGCCTGCCTGCCACGAACACACTACAAGTCCTATAGGTGCTTCTGGTAACAAAATATAGGAGCTCTGCCTGCCTGCCACTAACACACTACAAGTCCTATAGGTGCTTCTGGGAAGAAAATATAGCTCTGTGTGTGTAATGGGACTAACACACTTCAAGTCCTATAGGTGCTTCTGGGAACAAAGTATAGCTCTTTGTGTGTAATGGGACTAACACACTTCAAGTCCTATAGGTGCTTCTGGGAAGAAAATATAGCTCTGTGTGTGTGATGGGACTAACACACTTCAAGTCCTATAGGTGCTTCTGGGAAGAAAATATAGCTCTGTGTGTGTGATGGGACTAACACACTTCAAGTCCTATAGGTGCTTCTGGGAACAAAGTATAGCTCTTTGTGTGTAATGGGACTAACACACTTCAAGTCCTATAGGTGCTTCTGGGAAGAAAATATAGCTCTGTGTGTGTGATGGGACTAACACACTTCAAGTCCTATAGGTGCTTCTGGGAAGAAAATATAGCTCTGTGTGTGTGATGGGACTAACACACTTCAAGTCCTATAGGTGCTTCTGGGAAGAAAATATTGCTCTGTGTGTGTGATGGGACTAACACACTTCAAGTCCTATAGGTGCTTCTGGGAAGAAAATATAGCTCTGTGTGTGTAATGGGACTAACACACTTCAAGTCCTATAGGTGCTTCTGGGAAGAAAATATAGCTCTGTGTGTGTAATGGGACTAACACACTTCAAGTCCTATAGGTGCTTCTGGGAAGAAAATATAGCTCTGTGTGTGTAATGGGACTAACACACTTCAAGTCCTATAGGTGCTTCTGGGAAGAAAATATAGCTCTGTGTGTGTAATGGGACTAACACACTTCAAGTCCTATAGGTGCTTCTGGGAAGAAAATATAGCTCTGTGTGTGTGATGGGACTAACACACTTCAAGTCCTATAGGTGCTTCTGGGAACAAAATATAGCTCTGTGTGTGTAATGGGACTAACACACTTCAAGTCCTATAGGTGCCTCTGGGAACAAAATATAGGAGCTCTGCCTGCCTGCCACGAACACACTACAAGTCCTATAGGTGCTTCTGGTAACAAAATATAGGAGCTCTGCCTGCCTGCCACTAACACACTACAAGTCCTATAGGTGCTTCTGGTAACAAAATATAGGAGCTCTGCCTGCCTGTCACTAACACACTACAAGTCCTATAGGTGCTTCTGGTAACAAAATATAGGAGCTCTGCCTGCCTGCCACTAACACACTACAAGTCCTATAGGTGCTTCTGGTAACAAAATATAGGAGCTCTGCCTGCCTGTCACTAACACACTACAAGTCCTATAGGTGCTTCTGGTAACAAAATATAGGAGCTCTGCCTGCCTGCCACTAACACACTACAAGTCCTATAGGTGCTTCTGGTAACAAAATATAGGAGCTCTGCCTGCCTGTCACTAACACACTACAAGTCCTATAGGTGCTTCTGGTAACAAAATATAGGAGCTCTGCCTGCCTGTCACTAACACACTACAAGTCCTATAGGTGCTTCTGGTAACAAAATATAGGAGCTCTGCCTGCCTGCCACGAACACACTACAAGTCCTATAGGTGCTTCTGGTAACAAAATATAGGAGCTCTGCCTGCCTGCCACGAGCACACTACAAGCCCCTCTTTGTCAATCAATCTTTGTAACTGAATCTATCTAACTCAATCTCTGCAAGTGAATCTCTCTCTCTACCTAACTAAATCGAGCAGAGTGTCACAGAAACAGCCTGCTCAATCTGCGCCGGAACAGCATGTGACCGGCGCAGACGGCGTGGCGGCGTTTTATAGGGGGGGGCGTGTACTACAGCCCCTGAGCTGTAATTGGCTACAGGCGTCCTGCCTGTAGCCAATTATGGCTCTTCGAGTTTCCGGGGCTGTGATTGGCCAAGCATGCGGGGTCACAGTGCATGCTTGGCCAATCATCAGCCAGCAATGCACGGCGTCGGCCGCGCCGGCCGCAATGCATTGCGGGGCCGCCCGCATCACCCGACCGTGATGCGAGCGGCAAAAATTGTTCTGGGCTCGCCGAGCGAGCGAACGCCCGGTGCTCTATGCTAACGTGGGTTCGCATCGAGCACCGGGCCCATCCTTACTCTAGAGTATGTTTATAGAATCGCTGTATGTTATATAAACAGTCTTACTTGCCCACTGCCCACTATGTTAGAGTGATAGCTAAGGCAGTTTTAGTATAAAAAAAATACAGCATATTATGTCAAAGCTAAGAGCCAGAAATATTGTATTGACTTGGTGCTCATCATGTAGGCATTTTTGCTGATTTTACACTTTATAAAAATGAGAGTGTATCATTTCAGACAAAAGAGCCAGAAATGCTCCATTTGCCCACTGCACACTATGTAAGCAATCTTTGTTAGATACAATTTAAGTGGCAGAGACAAGTAAGTTATCCTTTTCTGCTAAGATGTCATTTCAGGTAGAGAAGGCTGATTTTATCTGTAAATAGAAAAATTACAATGTCTTCTTTTCTGGGACAGCAGACAGAACAATTGTACAGGTTTGCTGCACAGTATGTACTTTTTTTTTTTTTTAGAATGGACCTTCAGAGGGACAGAGCAGACAAATTTTATCGTGACATAAAAAAATAGTCTCTTCTATCTAAGGCTGAAGACAGAAAAATGCACTGCACAGTATATACTCCTTTTTTACTGGGATGCAATTTAAGAAGGTGAGAGCAGGCAGATTTGTATCATGAAATGATAATGATTTTTCTGAGACATAAGACAGAAAAAGTGTACCAATAAAAATTTACAGATTTTCTGCACAGTATATGATCCTTTTTGAAATTTTTGTGTGTGGGGGCCGAGTATGAAATGATAAATAAACCATGAGGAGGTACCATCACTAGAAGAAGCATTAAAGGAATACAGCAGTAAAAAAATGTGGGACTTTACATGTACCTCCTTGGGTTTAATAATCACTTGACATATCTTTATTTTAAGATTTATACAAACTCTTAAAACGGGGGTTCATTCCTTTAAAAGCAAGGTATTAAACTGGTTTGTCCAGATTACTGCTCTCCTGAGCTTGAGATCCGCTGTTTGGCCAACACATTTCGTGAGCTGACCCGCATCATCAAGGCCGCAGAGCCTGTTTATATACTGTAACAATATGCAAAAGAACATTTTACATATAGGACAAATCGATATTTAACATTTAAGATCAATCGTGATTACACAGTATTTAATTACATAAAACATTTACTAAATCATTTCTAAGTTTTATCCACTGCAACAGTTCACAAAGAATGAACAAAATAATGTGATACATGATCATATTTATATATAAGTTATAGATCAATCTATATGGATAAAGTCACCTGTGTTATTGCATCAGAGCTGGCAACAAGTAGCCTGGGGAGCCCATGGGGAATGTCTTCAACCCCCCTGGGGAAGCCATTCACATCATCATATAGATAGTACTGTTGATCTGAGTATTAAAAATATTATTCACTAAAATAATAGTATAGTAAATTTTATGTCCGTGTCTGATATCTGAGGAAACTAGGGAAAGAAAAGGAAAAACGAAAAAACAGTAAAAAAGGGAGGTAAGGAAAAAGGGTAGGGAAGAGAGGAAAAACCAAGGGAAGGGGGGGGAAGGGAACGGGAAGGGAAAACAAGGGAAAGGGGGCGAAAGAGGGGAGGGGAAAGAGAATGGGAGGGGGGAGAGAGTTGAAAATGGGAAGGGGGGCAGAAAAAGTGGGGGAAGAAAAAAAAGGAGGGAGGGAAGGGAGGGGAACAGAAAGTGGAAAAGGGGAGGAGGAAGGGGGAGAGGGAATCAGGGGGGTGTAAAGGGGGTGTGGGGGAGGAGGAAATTATAGAGAAAAAGTAATCCAGAGTAAAGCAACACATCAAGTGTTCACCTGTAATTTTGCTGTGACTTTAGGTTACATATACAGATGCCACAGAGAAGATACAGGACACCAAAAGGAAAGTCCTTGCTCAGGTGTACGTTTGGTAGCATTCACTGAGATTACTAAATACAAATTAAATGAAATTACATCCTCGAGAGCCAAAGCCCATCAAGAAACAAAATATTAATACTATGTAGTTAATATGGCATATGTAAAGCATGTCCGAAAATATAGGACAAACGAGAAATATTAGAACAGTCATTGCAAAGATTTACCTGTATTTTCAATGACCAGGCACACATCGTGGTGTGTATCCCTGTACATCTATGCCAGATGGTCAGAGCTGCTGTAAGAAATCATGGGGCCTCATACAGCCTTCCTGACAGCCCCCCCCCCCCCCTGCCAAAATTGCCCGAGGACATACAGTGAGGGAAAAAAGTATTTGATCCCCTGCTGATTTTGTATGTTTGCCCACTGACAAAGAAATGATCAGTCTATAATTTTAATGGTAGGTTTATTTTACCAGTGAGAGACAGAAAAAACAACAAAAATATACAGAAAAATGCATTTCAAAAAAGTTATAAATTGATTTGCATTTTAATGAGTGAAATACATATTTGATCCCCTATCAATCAGCAAGATTTCTGACTCCAAGGTGTCTTCTATACAGGTAACAAACTAATATTAGGAGCACTCTATTAAAGCGGAACACCACTTTTGTTGAGAAAAATAAATTCCCCTCTGGGTGATCTACATTGCAAGGATTATAACATCCTTTGTTGCCATTTCCTACTTTTTTTATTCTGAAGTAATCCCTGTATGCTCCTCTGTGCCTCTGTGGTGAGTGGGTCTAATGGGAGTGGTTTCATAATTATCACCTGCAGGGCACTAATGAGGAAATCTGTTGGGTCTGCATCCCTTTATGCCCTATACACACGCTCGGATTATCCGCGGACCAGTTCCGTCGGATCCTGTCCGTCGTACTTTGTCCGATGTTGGTGTTGCGTACACACGGTCGGACAACGTTGTCGGAATTTCCGGTCTGCAAGAACGTTGTGACGTAAGTTGTCTTCCACGAGACTAGAAAAGGGAAGTTCAGCACCACGTCCTGCACCCGTTGGGCTCCTTCTGCTGATCCCGTGTTTATCGCGAGTTAGTTGAAGTTTGGGGACTTACGATTCGCGCTTCTCAGTTTTCTGACTCAGATGGTTACTGCTCTTCAGTTTGTGCTTGTCGTGCGTATCTGTTTATTAGTGCGTGTAGTCAGTTCGCATTTGTTGGTCATTGCGGCCTATATCTTGATATAGGATGCTTTGATTTTCACTGCTTATTGTCTGCTCGTTTCTGGTATTCATTTCGTTCTTTCAGGCCTTGCTGTTTATCGGTGCTTTCTGTTTGTCCGTTCTGACCAGCCGACCGTTTGTGAGCGATGTTTCCCGTACGTACTCGTCGCCGAGTTCGTGCTGTACGCGGAATTGGTGTCGGGCTTTTAGCTTTGAGCCAAGACCCGTCCATGAACAGAGTGACGAGGAGTATGTGGACCAAGAATTGGTTGCTTCAGCGTGATCAGTTCTCGCACATGCCTTTGCTTCGTGAGATCCGGGAGAATAATCCTGACGATTTCAGGAACTTTCTCCGGATGACGGACCCCGTTTTTCACCATCTTTTGGCTTTGCTGACCCCTTTTATCAGCCGGCAGGATACCTACATGAGACAAGCCATCACTCCGGAGCAGAGGCTTGTGGCTACGTTGAGGTACTTGGCGACAGGGAGAAGCCTTCAGGATTTGAAGTTCTCCTCAGGTATCTCTCCCCAGGCCCTGGGAATCATTATTCCAGAGACCTGTTCTGCCATCATCCAGGTCCTGCAGGAGGACTATATTAAGGTAACATTTCTCCTTTACTATTCCCTTCTATGTATGCTCTGTTTGCTAATGTCTTGTATTTTTGACCTCCTTCCCTAATTACCATGATTGCAATATGCTCTAATATGCTGTGCCCCTTTTCTCCTTCATGCATTTTTGCCTTCACTTACCTCACCAGCATGCTCTTCTGGCCCAATAGACACCTATGGCCTAGTCACTTAAGCAATGTATTTTGTCTGCTGCATAGTATTGTTTTCCCCCAAACACCCCCTAACCAAATTTGCTGTGTGTTTTACTTCATGCAGAGCCCCATTTTTGCAACATTTTTTTAGGGGGGGGGGGGGATTTGGAATGTTCTTTTATCTTTCCTGTGGGCTGCCAATAGTGTTAAGTAAGGAGGGTCTGGCCAAACTAGCACACATTATTGAGCCATTTGGCAATCAATGAAGTGCAGAGGGTTACCTGTCCAACCCCCCCCCCCAAACCCCTAGTTATTGTCAATGGCCCATCAGAAGTGGGAGGATTGATGGGGGGTGAGTAATCTGCTAGGGGGACCCTCTACTTTTCGGTGCAAATACTTTCCATCTTAAAATGTAAAAGTCTGATCTTGTTCCAAGATGTTTAGTGTCTAATCTGTTTGCAATGTCAAAGTGACTAATTTTTTTTTTCTTGTTTCACTCCACAGTTCCCTTCCACGCCACAGGAATGGCAGACTGTGGCCTCCCACTTTGCCAGCCGTTGGGACTTTCCTAACTGCGGAAGTGCAATTGATGGGAAACAGTGCAAAAGTGCCCTGGAAAATACACTTGCAGTGCAAACTGGAATTGCCTTTAGTAAATAACACCCATTGCCCCCCAAATCCTTTACATTTGACATACATAATGCTTTTGTTTTTTTCAATAATGAAGCCACACATTTAGTAATTTCAAAAAGTTTACTTGCAACACATTCACAAGTGCGTTTTCAAACTTCTTGGCAAAACTGACAAGATCTTGGTTCTTTCCAACATTGTTTACAAACATTCCGCATTTGTGAAAACCAGGCATGGAGCAAAACAGAACATAGGAACTTGCAAAGTTCAACTTTCTAAAGTGAAGACAAGATCAGACATGACTATATGTTCAAAGTGTGTTTGATCTTGCCTTCATCACATGGGGGGTCACCCCTGGAAACTGGAAATTTAGAACATGCACACAATTTGGGTCTGAAAATGGACATTAGATGGTAAAACACATGCCTAGAATGTTGAAAAGTGCCATTTCCCATCATGGGGATCAATGGACGTTTTTTGGGGGTGCAACCCCTTCACCACACCCACTTTAGTAGTTACTAAAGTGGTTGCACCCCCAAAAAAACTTTGTCATTCATCCACCATGATGGGAGCTAGCACATGTGGACACAATGTGTGCATGTTCCAAATTTCACACAGTTCTTAAGTTGCAAATGTGTTCAGAAGCAGGCACAAATGTGTGTTAATTACTTGGTGCGTTTTCATATTGTTCCTAAAACATCAATGATGTTCTTCAATTTTTGTTGAACATCATTGATGTTTTGCTTTATGTCATCTAGATCTCGATTGCAGACCATTATCTCCCCGATGAGGACGTGGGCACTTTCTGTGGTAAAGTGCGATTCTTCTTCCACAACATCCACGTTACCTAAAAACAACCAAAAAAACAAAAAATGTCTCTTGGAAATGAGGCAGGCATACATTGATTAGCTTACCAGTAGCTGTGTTCTCCCACACTCACCTGTTGTGGTGACAAGTTCTCCAATTTCTATGATCTCTCCTTCCTCCTCCTCCTCCTCTGCTTCTGGTCTTTCCCCTTCTTTGTGAGGTGTGTGTTTTGTGGTTTCCTCAGACGTCCCGAGTTTTCGCTCCCCTATGAGAATGTACAAAAGGAAGATTTAGCACCACAATCTATTGAGGGCAGAAATAGGAAATATCAAACATTGCTTGAAAGTGAGGGACAATATTTTTGGTTGGCCAGTTACAAATGACAACAACATGAATGTAGTCACTTTGTAAAGGTGCAAAACTTACTAGCTTTGTGGTAGAAGTTTGTCTGATGGAGACCCCCCTCTAGTATCCACTGGAGCACATGTGTGGAAAAGCATAATAAAAAGGGGGTTTGGGTGTCCCAGCACTAGTGCTCTAGAGTCCAGATGGGTAAACAGCTACTGGGTGACCTCTCCTTTACATTGAATAAATTGGCTTTACATTCTTGATGACATCTCTAGTGAGAACAAACTTCCTTTCACAAAAAAATTCCCCAAACCTCGTATTATAAGTGGCCGAACGATCGAGGTTGAGTACGATCGAATGAACACACACGAACATGACAGTGGCAGAAAGATCGAGGTTGAGTACGATCGAATGGACACACACGAACATGACAGTGGCAGAAAGATCGAGGTTGAGTACGATCGAATGCACAGACGAACATGAAAGTGGCCATTTTCTAATGTACAACTTTGCAAAAATCCAAACACATGGAGCAGTATGCAAGCAAGAAATCAAACACAAAACACAACTACTTACTTTTTTGAAGAACTCGCTTGATCTTTCTGTACTGATCGGGCTCCCTCAGTTTCAGGTTTGACCAGCGTTTCCTCAGTTGCTCCTTGGATCGTTGTACCCCAAAATGATTGTACAGCCTCCTCACAACTTTAGACATGATCTTGGCCTTGCGAACATTGGGGTTGAGGTAAGGCCCATACTTCCCATCATAGTCGCTCCTCT
The DNA here is from genome assembly GCA_028564925.1 of Lithobates sylvaticus. Classification (NCBI taxonomy): domain Eukaryota; kingdom Metazoa; phylum Chordata; class Amphibia; order Anura; family Ranidae; genus Lithobates; species Lithobates sylvaticus. The sequence goes on from CM053037.1 coordinate 148,473,788, forward strand.
TTAACCACTTCAGCCCCGGACCAATTGGCAGCCAAAGGACCAGGCCCCTTTTTGCGATTCGGCACTGCGTCGCTTTAACTGACAATTGCGCGGTCGTGCGACGTGGCTCCCAAACAAAATTGGCGTCCTTTTTTTCCCACAAATAGAGCTTTCTTTTGGTGGTATTTGATCGCCCCTGTGGTTTTTATTTTTTGCGCTATAAACAAAAATAGAGCGACAATTTTGAAAAAAATGCAATATTTTTTACTTTTTGCTATAATAACTATCCCCAAAAAATATATAAAAAAACGGCCGATACGTATTCTTCTACATATTTTTGGTAAAAAAAATCGCAATTAGTGACTATTGATTAGTTTGCGCAAAAGTTATAGCGTTTACAAAATAGGGGATAGTTTCATAGCATTTTTATTAATATTTTTTTTTACTAGTAATGGCGGCGATCAGCGATTTTTATTGTGACTGCGACATTATGGCGGACACATCGGACATTTTTGACACATTTTTGGGACATTTGTCATTTATACAGAAATCAGTGCTATTTAAATAGCACTGATTCCTATGTAAATGACAGTTGCAGTGAAGGAGTTAACCACTAGGGGGCGGGGAGGAGTCAGTGTGACGTGTTGTGTTTTTTTTATAGTAGGGGGCGTGGCTGTACGTCTGACGTCATTGATCGGCTTTCCCGATGACAGGGAACAGCCGATCAATGACAGGCAGAGTAGGAAGCGCGGGGAGAGGTTTGTTTACACAAACCTCTCCCCGTTCTTCAGCTCCGTAACCCGATCGCGGGATACCTGCGGCGATCGGGTCCGCTGGTCCCGCGGCCGTGGTCACAGAGCTCCCGACCGGGTCGCGAGCGCGCCGCTGGCGGCGCGCGTGCGACCCACGGGCAGGCAATTTAAAGGGGACGTACCCGTACGTGCTTTTGCCTGCCCGTGCCATTCTGTAGACGTATATCTACATGAGGCGGTCGGGAATCGGTTAATATGTCCACCATCTCCAACGCATGCGCACTGTATATAAAACGTCACACGCCTGTGTCGTAGCCACGATCTGTGAGACGAGGGGAGAGAAAGCTCACGCACGAGACAATCGCTAGAACGAAGGTACAATTTGAACTTGGTACATAACTAGCCTAGACTGATTAGACCTTGAGGCTTATTTATGGAGAAGATTAGGAGAGTTTAGCCTGACATTATTTATAGTGTTTTGTGTGGTGTTGTGTCTTGCAGAGATTATGGAGGGCTTCAACCATGTGAGTTTTCTCCCCCTCTTCATTGATAAGTATAGGGAAATGCCCCTATTATGGCAGGCGAAACACCGAGATTACAGCAACAAACCAAAGAGGTACGCAGCCATGAAGAAACTTGTGGCATTTGTAAAGCCAACGTTCCCCACGGCAACCGTGGAGAAGTTAAGACTAAAAATTGGCAGCCTGAGGAGTACCTATTTCAGGGAGCGCAATAAGGTCCTGAAGTCCCAAGCATCTGGAGCTGGAGCAGCACAGGTCTATGTCCCCACGCTCTGGTACTATGAGAGGCTCCATTTTCTCAAAGACCAGGCTAATGTCAGGAAGTCACTCTCGACTCTTCCTTGCACGCGTCCTTCCATGCACGCCACCCCTGATGAGGCTTCCGAGGAGCAACCTGGGCCTTCCAGTCTGGAAGAGGTGGAGGAGCCCAGCTTGTGGCAGGTATAGTAGTTTAGTAACCATTTTTGGGAATAATGAATGAGGTTCACTTAATTCAGGATCCCCAATTGCTTAGTTCATAAACGTGTTTGACATATCAACAGACAGTAGTGTTGGAGACATTTGGGGCCAGAATCTAAACTGCAGGGCAGAGAATTGTATGGTTTTCTATTTGTAAACATTTTGCAACAGTCACTAGATGAAAATTGTGTGTGTTTGATGAACAAATAACTCAAACTATGTCCCTTTTTCATACACAGGAAGACCTCAGCCAGGAGGTGGCTGTGGAATGTGGCAGTCAGGAGGAGGCAGGGGTTAGTGGCAGCCAAGAGGTGGGTAGTGGCAGCCAAGAGGAGGGTAGGCGTAGGAGCCTGACTGTCTCCCAAGTCCCTCCCCTCCGCCTTCCCTACAGAAGGGCGAGAAGGGTGGGGGAGGTGGGAGAGTCAGCGCTCCAGCTGATCAGAGATGCTTCCGCCTCCCTACATGCCACACCCACCTACGAGGAGGCCTTTGGCTCCTTGGTTGCCACAAAAATGAAGGGTATGGAGGTGGGGCAACGCAGCATGTGTGAGGGGGTCATCCTCAAGGTCCTAAATAAGGGTATGGCTGGGGGGATGACCCCACTCACACATGTTTGCGATAGGGACCATGCTCCGCCTCCTCCTTCTGCCACCCCACCAGCACCACAGCCACAGCGTGCAAGGAAGCGTGGAAGGAAGACCTGAGAGTGACGACCTGGATTCAGTCTGGTCTGAGAGAAGATGGAGCCTCTCGTAGGACCAGAGCCTGGGGACCTAGATGGCATCTGCTGCAGTTCCGGATGTTTTGGACTTCAGGACCAGATAGCACTCCCTTTATTATTTAGATAGGTACTCCTCAGGCCCCCAATTTTAGAAGCTTCAAAAATGATGTTTGCCGTGGGGGTCCAAGGCTTTGCAAATTCCCCAAGTTTCTCCATCGCTGCGTTCCTCTTTGGTTTGTTGCTGAGACCTAAATAAAGGTATTTTTGATTTGAAATAATCATTGCCTATGTGTTTTACTTTTCTACAATGACAGTTTATTTGTGAGTAGGCAGGTACATTTCACAAATCATAAAGTCCAATTAACAAGGGGCACCAACAACAAACAAACTCCTAGTAAATTTAAGCAACAAATAGAAATGTTAATAATGTTGTTTTGCTAAGTTGAGACACACAACCCCCCTCAAAAAACTAAATAAATTATCCTGAAAATATATATTCCAAACAAAATAAAAAAATGAGAAATCATCCAAAAAATATAACAAAGATTCTTTTACGATCTGAGGAAAAATAAACATCTAGTCTAGAAATCATGAAAACAAATAAAGAAATAAGTTTGAGAGAAGTGCGGGTGAATAGGAGCAGCTAAAACATGTCATTCTTCTTGCATTGTAAAGAAAAAGAGAATGCGCGGCATTAAAGACATTTTAACATTGCAGCGTGACGAATGTGCTGTGTCGATTAGGAACGGTAGTTTTACCTGACCGAGCGCTTCCATCACAGAATTTCTTCTGAGCATGCGTAGCACTTTGTCCGTCGGACTACGCTACACACGATCGGATTTGGTGTGATCTGACTTTGTTGTCAAAAAATCTATCCAGCAGGAGATAGAACTTTGTCCGTCGGACAATCCGATGGAAACTGTCCGATGGTGCCTACACACGGTCGGAATTTCCGACAACATTGTCCGATAGGACAGAATCCATCGGAAAATCCGACCGTGTGTATGGGGCTTTAGACATGTTCCTACAGGGAGTGTCTCACCAAACATGACATTTTTGTTGCAGAGGATGCCTGAAATCCAACTTGTATCTTAGGCAGACTTCTGGGGAAATTGGTGAGCCAATCAACATGCAGGAAATTATGTTTCTGGGGGATGGTCAGTACACACTCTGTTTACAGAACAACTCTAGTTAGCCATTTTGTAATGCATTCTCAGAAAATTACAGTGGCTGCAGATTGAAAAAGAAAGGTAATTTTTAATACCATTAAATTACAATATGACTAGTGGAGTTACCCTTTAACCGCTTAAGGACCACCTCCTGCACATATACGTCTGCAGAATAACACGGCTGGGCACATCGACGTACAGGTACATTGCCCTTTAAAATCCCAGCCGCAGGTCGCGTACGCGCCGCCGGTGGCGCGCTCGCGACCCGGTCCTGAGCTCCGTGATCGCGGCCGCGGGACCAGTGGACCCGATCACCACTGGTGTCCAGCGATTGGGTCACCGAGCTGAAGAGCGGGGAGAGGTATGTGTAAACAAACCTCTCCGCATGCTTCCTAGTGACACTGTCACTGATCGTCTGTTCCCTGTCATAGGGAAAGACGATCAGTGATGTCACACGCCAAGCCACGCCCCCAGACAGTTAGAAAACACACACACAGGGCTCACGTAACCCCTCCCTGCCCCCTAGTAGTTAACTCCTTCACTGCCAGTGTCATTTACACAGGAATCAGTGCATAGCACTGATTGTTGTATAAATGACAATGGTCCCAAAAATGTGTCAAAAATGTCCGATGTGTCCGCTATAATGTCGCAGTCACAATAAAAATCGCTGATTGTCCCCATTACTAGTAAAAAAAAAATATTAATAAAAATGCTATAAAACTATCCTCTATTTTGTAAACGCTATAACTTTTGCGCAAACCAATCAATAATCGCTAATTGTGATTTTTTTTACCAAAAATATGTAGAAGAATACGTATCGGCCTAAACTGAGGAAAAAAAATGTTTTTTTTTTTTTATATTTTTGGGGGATATTTATTATGGCAAAGAGTAAAAAATACTGCATTTTTTTCAAAATTGTGCTCTATTTTTGTTTATAGCACAAAAAATAAAAACTGCAGAGGTGATAAAATACCACCAAAAGAAAGCTCTATTTGTGGGAAAAAAAGGACGCAAATTTTGTTTGGTAGCCACGTCGAACGACCGCGCAATTGTCAGTTAAAGCGACGTAGTGCAGAATCGCAAAAAGGGGCTTGGTCCTTTGGCTGCAAATTGGTCCGGGGCTTAAGTGGTTAAAAGGACAAGGACAAGGACTCAAATATCCTCAAATATCTGACACGGACATAAAATTTACTGACTATAGTGAATAACATTTTTAATACTCAGACCAACGGCACTTTCTACATACTGGTGTAAATGGCTTCCTCATGGGGGTTGAAGACATTCCCCACGGGCTCCCCAGGCTACTTGTTGCCAGCTCTAATGCAATAACACAGGTGACTTTTTCCATATTGATTGATGCCACAATTTTATATTCTATTATTCATAATTTATAACTATGTGAATATGATCACCATTTTTTGTGAATTGTCGCAGCGGATAAAAATTAGAAACCACTTGTTGTAAATGTTTTATGTAATTAAACACTGTGTTAACATAATTGATCTTAAATCTCAAATATCGATTGTCCTATATGTAAAATGTTCTTTTGCATATTGTTACAGTATATAAACATGATCCGGGGGGTCCTAATGAAGCGGGTCAGCCTGTGAAATGCATTGGCCAAAAAGTGAATCTCAAGCTCAGGAGAGCAGTAACTCGGACAAACCAGTTTATTACCTTGCTTTTAAAGGAATGAACCCCCGTTTTAAGAGTTTGTAGAAATCTTCAACTAAAGATATGTGAAAAATTATTTTTAAACCTTTTGGTCAAGTGATTATTAAACCCAAGGATCCATGTAGAGTCCCACATTTCTACTGCTGTATTCCTTGTGTATATAATGTAATATATCCCTTTTAAAAGTATATACTCCTTTTTTTACTGGGATGCAATTTCAGAGGGTGAGAGCAGGGAGATTTTATCATGAAATGATAATGAATTTTCTGAGACATAAGGCAGAAAAAGCGTACCGATAAAAATGCACATATTTGCTGCACAGTATATAATCCTTATTAATAGCATGCAATTTCAAAGGGAGAGGTTTTAGATTTTATCATGGATATAAAAAAATATATAAGTTTCTTTTTCTTCTGAGACAGAAAATAGAAAACTGTACAGATTTGCATTGAAACTTCAGAGGACAAGGGCAGGTAAATTTCATTAGAGTGTCTTTTTTCTAAAACAAAAAATAAATAATGTACCGTATATATGCGAGTATAGGGCGACCAGAATATATGACTCCAGTATAAGCCTAGGGTGGGAAAATGCAGCAGCTACTGGGTAAAAAATTCCCACTTGCAGCCTCACTGTGCCCATTTGCAGTCTAATTGTGCTCATTTGCAGTCTAATTGTGCCCATTTGTAGTCTCACTGTGCCCATTTGTAGTCTCACCATGCTCATTTGTAGTCTCACTGGGCCCATTTGTAGTCTCCCTGTGCCCATTTGCAGCCGTACCTTTCATTACTAAAACAGTGTGTGTCTCCCGCTGTGGTATGCATTCTGTTTGGCCGTCCATTGTAACAAAGCCCCGCCGCCTCCTCGTCTGTGATAGACGGAACGCTGATAGTTTCCCAGCATTGTATCAGTGTTCCCCTATCACGGATGGACGAGGAGGAGGCGTCTTTCAGGACAAAAGGTGTGTTAAAGAGGCTTGTAGGCAGGTGTAGGTTGACCTCCCTACACAGGCGGTGCTGTTACAACCACTGGGCAGGGAGAATGGAGGCCAGGAGGAATGCACCTTCTTCTTAAGCCTCAGTACCTGTCATTGTGCATCCCTTCCTGCAAATGCCTTATATTAGTCTGTGAGTGTTGCCATGTGTGCTGTTCCTTTCCCTGAGGGTGCCTACCACTTGGCCTCCCTCCCGCCTACAGGCTCTCTGATGTAGTGAGGGTTAGAAATCTTGAAGTTAAATACTGTAACCAATGTCTGCCTAAGGTAGAGGATGTGAGCAAAAAGGATGTTAAAAGTTTACATTTCCCTGCTTCTAAGGGAGAACATACAGGTGAAGGCTTCTGAAAACTCCGGAAAACTAGTTTAGTGTTATCAATACCTGGAGGAAAAATCTGTATTTCCCTAAAAGGGGGCCGGGGGCCTATGTATGTAAATAGTTTGGAGGATCTTAAAAAAGACTCACGTTTTCCATAAGGGTGGGAGGCTACATTGTAGAGTAGATCATTTTGGGTGGTAAGTGGGCTGTAACCACGGAAAGGAATATGGAAGAACAGGGGAGATAACTTTTTTCAACGGTCACCCAAAATTTACTTGATTGTACATGCGCAAGAAAGGACATTTTATAATATATTTCCAAATGGACTAATTCAATACCTCCTGTAATTTTTGTATCTGACTAAGACGCCATATTTTAAGCAAGGGAGTTTACCACCCCAAATGTATCGGAGTAATACTGATCAGAAATGTTTGAAGAAGGTTTGGGTGATGAAAACTGGGACTGTGAAATACTGTAGGCAGGGGAATCAAGCAGTAGAACCATCTTTTTGATATGAGCCATCCTACAGAACCAGGAATGCTGCAGAGGGGCCCATTTTCTAGGGTATGTAATAGTCTGCTCCAGGAGGGGTAAACTGTATATAACCATGAAAAATATCTAGGAACGCAAACTCCTAAATATGTAAATGCTTGATCTAGCTTTTGAAATAAAATCTTTGTTGGAAAAATCCCAACACATTTTTTATAGTAGTTAATTGGTAGAAATTAATTTTGAGAAAAGAAAGGTGAGGAGATTTAGTTCCATAATAGGGACTGTCTCTTTAAAGACAGTTGAATGCTATATTTACTTACTAAAGTATTATTATCTTGATAATAGTGACATCTAGGGATACAATTACATAACTGCTTTTTACAACACATTGAAATAAACTATTTTCATGTGTTTAAACAGGTACAATCTCATTCTGATGCTCAAAAGGCTTCTGTTCCTCCCCAGGAGTCTCTGAATTTTTTCTAAACATTCCAGGGAACACAGAACTGCTGTATTGTGCAGTGGATTGTGATGGGGAGAGCTTATGCTGCGCCTGAGACACTACATATGCATATGTTAGTTTAACTGTAAACAGGGCCGGTGATACCACTAGACAAACTAGGCAGCAGCCTAGGATGCCCTGCTACCTAGGGCACCCAGCCACTGGTGTTCCTACTCTCTTATCTCTGCAGCAAGCAACTAAGTCTCAGCATCAGCAGGCAGCCGCCGTTCCATTTGCACATAGTGTCAGAGGCGCAACGGCAGCGGAGGACTGTGTCTGTGTCCCGTCTCCCGAATGAATGGAAGCAAGCAAACATTCATTGATGGTGAGGCTACATTTGATGGGCGCTGGTGAGGCTGATTTTATGGGCGCTGGTGAGGCTGCATTTGATAGGGCGCTGGTGAGGCTTCATTTGACAGTGCGCTGGTGAGGCTGCATTTGATGGGTGCTGGTGGGATGCATTTGATGGGCGCTTCATTAAAAAGGTTGGGTATACATGGGCAGGAAAAAGAGGGTAGGGTCAGGGGTGGAGCCAGGGGGCCAGCAAAATAAGGTTTCGCCTAGGGTGTCAAAAATCCTTGCACCAACCCTGACTGTAAAAAATGCACTGTTGGCGGGACTTAAAGTGGTAGTAAAGTCAATTTTTTTGGAATTGTACCCACAGGTAAGCCTATAATATGGCTTACCTGTAGGTACATTGAACATGTCCTAAACTTGCAGGGTTTAGGAGATATTTCCACTGGATGCAGCCGGTGACGTCACCGGCACACTCGCACTCTGAAGGTCCAGCATACTGTAATGGACCTTCAAAACTCAGTGCCGGAGCCAACGGCTCCCACGCACAGGAGTGACTTCATTGTGGCTCCAGCTACTCATACAGCGGGAGCCCGCAAACCCGTAAGGAAGACTGGGGGAAGAAATCCTGTCAGCGGAGACAACGTGCCACTGGAGGGCTTTGTTCTAATGTAAACATTTCATAATGTGCTAGTATGTGATGCATACTAGCACATCATGCCATTTTCTTGCAGGGGATTTTTTTTGCAAGCCGCAGTTTACTATCACTTTAAAGGCAGGGTTAGACACATCAACTGTTAATAGGAGGGCATGTTCATATCATGTTCCTCCTTTGTGCAAGTGTGTGTGTATGAGTGTGTGTTAGCTAATTAGGGAATGAACTTAGCCTATGACTGAGGTCAGTACTGATTCATGCATAAACCTAGCACTTGTCTGAGGTCAGGACCAAACAGAGTGAAAACTTACTGCTTGTGTGAGGTCAGCACTGATCCAAGTAAAAAAAAAATAGTACCTGATTGAGGCTAGTTATGCACTGAAGCTTGGCCATGTCATGATACACAAACTGTATGTAAACTTTAACAATGAACTTCTCTTATTTGCGCCCTTTTGGTCTGTTCAACATACCATTGAAAACATTTTGTTATATCTAATTGATAAGTTCAAAAACTCTGGATCTTGTTAGAAATTGAGAGCTGCCCTGTGTCCTCTGCACACTTCCTATGTTTTATTAAGCAGTCATCCTAGTTCTAATCTTGGACTTATGCCGCGTACACACGAAGGGAATATCCCGCGGGATTATCCGCTGGACTCAAGTCCACCGGACAATCCCCTCGTGTGTGGGCACCAGCGGACTTTTTGGCACCAAAAGTCCGGCGGACTAGGTTTTAAGTTTTGTTTTAAAATTGTCCGCTGGACTTGGCAGTCCGGCGGACAATCCCGCCGTTAGTAGGCTAGTCCGCCGGACTTTTGAAATGAACGTTGGAAAATTGGGAAGAAACTGCGCTAGGGATTAGAACAAAATGGATCTTAAATGTCAGTACAGGTCTAATTCTACCTGGTGGGGCTGCAGCAACTATACTGTATACAGTGGTGTGAAAAAGTGTTTGCCCCCTTCCTCATTTCCTGTTCCTTTGCATGTTTGTCACACTTAAGTGTTTCGGAACATCAAACCAATTTAAACAATAGTCAAGGACAACACAAGTAAACACAAAATGCAATTTGTAAATGAAGTGTTTATTATTAAAGGTGAAAAAAAATCCAAACCATCATGGCCCTGTGTGTAAAAGTGATTGCCCCCTAAACCTAATAACTGGTTGGGCCACCCTTAGCAGCAACAACTGCAACCAAGCGTTTGCGATAACGTGCAATGAGGCTTTTACAGCGTCCTGGAGGAATTTTGGCCCACTAATCTTTGCAGAATTGTCCTAATTCAGTTACATTAGAGGGTTTTGGAGCATGAACGGCCTTTTTAAGGTCATACCACAACATCTCAATAGGATTCAGGTCAGGACTTTGGCTAGGCCACTCCAAAGTCTTCATTTTGTTTTTCTTCAGCCATTCGGTGGTGGACTTGCTGGTGTGTTTAGGATCATTGTCCTGCTGCAGAACCCAAGTTCGTTTCAGCTTGAGTACACGAACAGATGGTCGGACATTCTCCTTCAGGATCTCTTGGTAGACAGCAGAATTCATAGTTCCCTTTATCACGGCAAGTCTTCCAGGTCCTGAAGCAGCAAAACAGCCCCAGACCATCACACTACCACCACCATATTTTACTGTTGGTATAATGTTCTTTTTCTGAAATGCAGTGTTCCTTCTACGCCAGATATACTTGGACACACACCTTCCAAAGAGTTCCACTTTTGTCTCATCGGTCCACAGAATGTTGTCCCAAAAGTCTTGGGGATCATCAAGATGTGTTGTGGAGAAATTGAGACGAGCTTTGATGTTCTTTTTGCTCAGCAGTGGTTTTCTCCTTGGAACTCTGCCATGCAGGCCATTTTTGCCCAGTCTTTTCCTGATGGTGGAGGCATGAACGCTGACCTTAACTGAGGCAAGTGAGGCCTGCAGTTCCTTGGACGTTGTTGTGGGGTCTTTTGTGACCTCTTGGATGAGTCGTCGCTGCGCTCTTGGGGTAATTTTGGGCGGCCGGCCACTCCTGGGAAGGTTCACCACTGTTCCATGTCTTCGCCATTTGTGGATAATGGCTCTCACTGTGGTTCGCTGGATTCCCAAAGCTTTGGAAATGGCTTTATAACCCTGTCCAGACTGATAGATCTCAATTACTTTCTTTCTCAATTGTTCCTGAATTTCTTTGGGTCTCGGCATGATGTGTAGCTTTTAAGGATCTTCTGGTGGACCTTACTGTGTCAAGCAGCTCCTATTTAAGTGATGCCTTGATTGTGAACAGGTGTGGCAATAATCAGGCCTGGGTGTGGCTAGAGAAATTGAACTCAGGTGTGGACAACCACAGTTATAGTATGTTTTAACAAGGGGGGCAATCACTTTTTCACACAGGGCCATGATGGTTTGGATTTTTTTTTCACCTTTAATAATAAACACCTTCATTTACAAATTGCATTTTGTGTTTACTTGTGTTGTCCTTGACTATTGTTTAAATTGGTTTGATGTTCCGAAACACTTAAGTGTGACAAACATGCAAAGGAACAGGAAATGAGGAAGGGGGCAAACACTTTTTCACACCACTGTATATATATATAGACAGTAGAAACAGATTGGAAAAGAAGAAAGCTGCGCATGCCCATACACAAAATTGACTAAGTGAATAAACTTAAATTCAAACACTGAGTCGTAGACATCAACTCAGAAAATGGTGAAATGACATTAAAAACTCTCTTACATAATATAAATAATGCATATACACCCAGTGAGAAAAATAATTGAGTGACAAGTGAATGTAAACAGCCAATTACAAATAAATGTTCGTATGTGGGCCAGTGTTGGCCAAAAATCACAAAAAAGTTACAAAAAAGTTCAATCGTGACTTAATGTGATCAAAAAAAGTCCTACAGTGAAACCATTATCGAAAACAAGAACCAAAAACAAAAAAGTGGAAAAAAGTTGGTGTGTCAATCTGGGATATTGAGCGATGAACGTCAAACATCAAATCTTGTCCAACTTCTATTCAGGTGAATATTTGCAAACACCACCACCAGACAAAGGAGAAAAAGATGGCCCCTTACCGAAATTAATTGACCCCCCGTCACAGAGGGTAAGTCAGGCTTGCGTTTAATTTATCTTTAAACGACCATCAGATGGACAGCACCCATAGACATCCGGGACACTCCTGTTGCTTAAAAAGGACCTTCGATTCGTACTCGGGAAATCAGGTGAACCATATGTAGCATATAAAGAGATGGAAAACACTCCAGATAGTGTATTAACTCCAAAACTGGTTTATTAGAAAGAAAACATAGCAACTCAAATTTGTAAGTAGGGATAAACATCCAGGGAACGTCTGGTGCACCGGCCGGATACACTCAGGAACGAATTTGGCAAATCACTTGATATGGTCTAGTATTGAGGTGGTGACAGTGCGTCGATCGCCCGATGCATTTCGCGACAAATCGCGCCATCCGGGGACACGAGCGGCGCACTGTCTCACCTCCTAAATAGCAATGACCCCCAATCAGCGTCACTCCGCGTGCGCATGCGCGAACAGACTCGCGCTCCAACTGCGCATGTGTGAATAAGCATCATGACGCTATGACGCCTCCACAACCAGACGGCCAAACCTATCAGAAGGGTCAGACGTCCCGCTCGCAATGCGCATGTGCGGACGAGCGTCGTGACATCACGGTGCCCCCACAGCTCTGGAGCCAAACACCAACACAGGAGTCAGGCGTCACTACGCCCAAGCGCGATCATGCTCCCACGTCATCAGCTACCGCGGTGTCCCCAAAGTTGGTCGTCATCATAACAACAAAACCATGGGGCAAGGATCTTCCGATGAGAGCACAATCGATTACACATAATTCCAAGTCACCCAAAGACATAGGGTGGATCGAATTAGGAATTATATACAAAAACTAAAAAACCTAAGAAAAAGGATTATGTTTAAAATAAATTAAAATTAGGAACATAGCTAAAAATTGACTTAGAATTAAAAGTCAATCTGTTAAAACAAAAGGGGAAAACAAAAGACTAGCATCAAATTTCCACAAAAGTTGCATCCCACATTACCCTGCATGTGTGACAATAGAGCCCAGGAACTAGATGGGCTTTGTCAGACATAACAGAGAACTGTGTACGCAACCCTAATCATAAATTAAAAAAAAAAAAAAAAAATTTTTTATATTATTATTATCTTTAAAAGGAGAAGGAACAACAGAAAAACTGTAGTCCTCTCTCTCCCAGAGGTTATATTATATGTGCTGAATATGGGTGTTCCAATAAAGGACACACATATGGGAGACTGGATGGATCTGGCCTAACATGGAACGAACATGTGTATGATCCCGAGTAGATGTTACACACCCTTATATTTAAAGGTGCTACTTAGTGATCATGCACACCCGTAGTGAGTGACTGAACGGTCAGTTTAAAGTACACCTAAGAGTATGATTACAACATTCACAGTCACTCTACTCATTTCAACATTGATGTTGTCACACATGTATATAATAAAACACATTAGATCGTATAAAAAACAAGGTTATATATGAATATAACATAAAGGTAAAAGCATATGTATAACAAGAGAAAAAAGAGAAAAGAAAGGGCTATGGTTCAAAAACGAATTACCCTATCCTCTCCTGTCATCACCTAATTCGCTTGAGTCAACGTTTACATCTTCGTGACAGAGACCCCACTCAAGAATGCATTCTGGGCACAGAATCAGCCATCACGCATTATTAATAAATGCGTTAACATCTGTGTCCACATTTAAACCATGTGGAGAATATGTCTTCATTCTATAGATCCAGGCCATTTCGAGCTTCGAGATCTCTCTGACCAGAGAACCCCCTCTCCAATGTGGTGTATATTTTTCTATCCCTACAAATAGGGTATTGGAGGGGTCTCTCCTGTGCATCTGGTCATAATGTCGAGAGACAGGATGTTTGTCAAAACCTCTTTTTATGTTCCCAATATGCTCGTTTAACCGTACCTTTAATGCCCGCTTAGTCCTCCCAATGTACTGGAGCCCACACGGGCATTGTAGGAGATATACCACCCCTTCGGTGGCACAGGTGATGAAGGGCTCAATCTCATATGACCTGGATGTACTAGTAGACACAAAATGGCAGATTTTTCTGTCTCTGCACTTATTAAGCCTACACACCTGGCAGTTCTTACACCTGTGATACCCCTTGAGGTTTAAAAACCAAACCTCAAGGGGTATCACAGGTGTAAGAACTGCCAGGTGTGTAGGCTTAATAAGTGCAGAGACAGAAAAATCTGCCATTTTGTGTCTACTAGTACATCCAGGTCATATGAGATTGAGCCCTTCATCACCTGTGCCACCGAAGGGGTGGTATATCTCCTACAATGCCCGTGTGGGCTCCAGTACATTGGGAGGACTAAGCGGGCATTAAAGGTACGGTTAAACGAGCATATTGGGAACATAAAAAGAGGTTTTGACAAACATCCTGTCTCTCGACATTATGACCAGATGCACAGGAGAGAACCCTCCAATACCCTATTTGTAGGGATAGAAAAATATACACCACATTGGAGAGGGGGTTCTCTGGTCAGAGAGATCTCGAAGCTCGAAATGGCCTGGATCTATAGAATTCTCCACATGGTTTAAATGTGGACACAGATGTTAACGCATTTATTAATAATGCGTGATGGCTGATTCTGTGCCCAGAATGCATTCTTGAGTGGGGTCTCTGTCACGAAGATGTAAACGTTGACTCAAGCGAATTAGGTGATGACAGGAGAGGATAGGGTAATTTGTTTTTGAACCATAGCCCTTTCTTTTCTCTTTTTTCTCTTGTTATACATATGCTTTTACCTTTATGTTATATTCATATATAACCTTGTTTTTTATACGATCTAATGTGTTTTATTATATACATGTGTGACAACATCAATGTTGAAATGAGTAGAGTGACTGTGAATGTTGTAATCATACTCTTAGGTGTACTTTAAACTGACCGTTCAGTCACTCACTCCGGGTGTGCATGATCACTAAGTAGCCCCTTTAAATATAAGGGTGTGTAACATCTACTCGAGATCATACACATGTTCATTCCATGTTAGGCCAGATCCATCCAGCCTCCCATATGTGTGTCCTTTATTGGAACACCCATATTCAGCACATATAATATAACCTCTGGGAGAGAGAGGACTACAGTTTTTCTGTTGTTCCTTCTCCTTTTAAAGACAATAATAATATAAAAAATTTTATAAAAAAAAATTAATTTATGATTAGGGTTGCGTACACAGTTCTCTGTTATGTCTGACAAAGCCCATCTAGTTCCTGGGCTCTATTGTCACACATGCAGGGTAATGTGGGATGCAACTTTTGTGGAAATTTGATGCTAGTCTTTTGTTTTCCCCTTTTGTTTTAACAGATTGACTTTTAATTCTAAGTCAATTTTTAGCTATGTTCCTAATTTTAATTTATTTTAAACATAATCCTTTTTCTTAGGTTTTTTAGTTTTTGTATATAATTCCTAATTCGATCCACCCTATGTCTCTGGGTGACTTGGAATTATGTGTAATCGATTGTGCTCTCATCGGAAGATCCTTGCCCCATGGTTTTGTTGTTATGATGACGACCAACTTTGGGGACACCGCGGTAGCTGATGACGTGGGAGCATGATCGCACTTGGGCGTAGTGACGCCTGACTCCTGTGTTGGTGTTTGGCTCCAGAGCTGTGGGGGCGCCGTGATGTCACGACGCTCGTCCACACATGCGCATTGCGAGCGGGACGTCTGACCCTTCTGATAGGTTTGGCCGTCTGGTTGTGGAGGCGTCATAGCGTCATGACGCTTATTCACACATGCGCAGTTGGAGCGCGATTCTGTTCGCGCATGCGCACGCGGAGTGACGCTGATTGGGGGGGTCATTGCTATTTAGGAGGTGAGACAGTGCGCCGCTCGTGTCCCCGGATGACGCGATTTGTCACGAAATGCATCGGGCGAGCGACGCACTGTCACCACCTCAATACTAGACGATATCAAGTGATTTGCCAAATTCGTTCCTGAGTGTATCCGGCCGGTGCACCAGACGTTCCCTGGCTGTTTATTCCTACTTACAAATGTGAGTTGCTATGTTTTCTTTCTAATAAACCAGTTTTGGAGTTAATACACTATCTGGAGTGTTTTCCATCTCTTTATATGCTACATATGGTTCACCTGATTTCCCGAGTATGAATCGAAGGTCCTTTTTAAGCAACAGGAGTGTCCCGGATGTCTATGGGTGCTGTCCATCTGATGGTCGTTTAAAGATAAATTAAACACAAGCCTGATTGACCCTCTGTGACGGGGGGTCAATTAATTTCGGTAAGGGGCCATCTTTTTCTCCTTTGTCTGGTGGTGGTGTTTGCAAATATTCACCTGAATAGAAGTTGGACAAGATTTGATGTTTGACGTTCATCGCTCAATATCCCAGATTGACACACCAACTTTTTTCCACTTTTTTGTTTTTGGTTCTTGTTTTCGATAATGGTTTCACTATAGGACTTTTTTTGATCACATTAAGTCACGATTGAACTTTTTTGTAACTTTTTTGTGATTTTTGGCCAACACTGGCCCACATACGAACATTTATTTGTAATTGGCTGTTTACATTCACTTGTCACTCAATTATTTTTCTCACTGGGTGTATATGCATTATTTATATTATGTAAGAGAGTTTTTAATGTCATTTCACCATTTTCTGAGTTGATGTCTACGACTCAGTGTTTGAATTTAAGTTTATTCACTTAGTCAATTTTGTGTATGGGCATACGCAGCTTTCTTCTTTTCCAATTTGGAAATGAACGGACTTGCCGCTCATCGGAAAGTCCGTTCATTTAGCACGTGACTTCAGGCAGACGGCGTGGGGCCCCTCCCCCAAATCCATCTCAGACCCTTATCCGAGCACGCAGCCCGGCAGGCCAGGAAAGGGGTGGGGACGAGCGAGCGCCCCCCCTCCTGAGCCATACCAGGCCGCGTGCCCTCAACATGGGGGTGCCCTGGGGAAAGGGGGGCCGTGCGGCCCCCCCACCCCAAAGCACCTTGTCCCCATGTTGATGAGGACAAGGGCCTCTTCCCGACAACCCTGGCTGTTGGTTGTCGGGGTCTGCGGGCAGGGGCTTATCGGAATCTGGGAGCCCCCTTTTATAAGGGGGCCCTCAGATCCCGGCCCCCCACCCTATGTGAATGAGTATGGGGTATGATGTACCCCTACCCATTCACCTAAGGTGTAAAATGTAAAGTAAAAAACCACACAATTTTGAAAAAATATTTTATTGCACTGCTCCGGGGGTCTTCTTCCGTCTTGGGGGGTCTTCTCGCCTGACTCCTCCGCCATTTACCTAGCTCTTTTACCGAGCGGAGGAGGCCGGCTACCTTCTTCGTCGTCGACCCCGTCGTCTGGGGGTCTCGATCCTTCGGGGGTCTTCCGGGGTCTCTTCTGTTCTTGCCGCGGTCGTCGTTTTCCGCGCTGCCGGCGCCTTCTTCTTCTTCCGATGTTGACCCGTCGCTCTCTCTGGCCGGACTGCCCGAGCTGCGCTGGGTTGTGACTTATATAGGGACAAGGGGACAGGGTCAGATGCTCATGTCACATGGTGACCCCGCCCCCTTGTGATATCACAGTCCCGGAGGATGCTGGGACTGTGACATCACAGGGGGGCGGGGTCACCATGTGACATGAGCATGTGACCCTGTCCCCTTGTCCCTATATAAGTCACAACCCAGCGCGGCTCTGGCATTCCGGCCAGAGAGAGCGACGGGTCAACATCGGAAGAAGAAGAAGAAGAAGGCGCTGAAAACGACGACTGCGGCAAGAACATAAGAGACCCCAGAAGACCCCCGAAGGCGGATCGAGACCCCCAGACGACGGCGTCGACGACGTAGAAGGTAGCCGGCCTCCTCCGCTCGGTAAAAGAGCTAGGTAAATGGCGGAGGAGTCCGGCGAGAAGACCCCCCAAGACGGAAGAAGACCCCCGGAGCAGTGCAATAAAATATTTTTTTTAAATTGTGTGGTTTTTTACTTTACATTTTACACCTTAGGTGAATGGGTAGGGGTACATCGTACCCCATACTCATTCACATAGGGTGGGGGCCGGGATCTGAGGGCCCCCTTATAAAAGGGGGCTCCCAGATTCCGATAAGCCCCCGCCCGCAGACCCCGACAACCAACGGCCAGGGTTGTCGGGAAGAGGCCCTTGTCCTCATCAACATGGGGACAAGGTGCTTTGGGGTGGGGGGGCCGCACGGCCCCCCTTTCCCCAGGGCACCCCCCATGTTGAGGGCACGTGGCCTGGTATGGCTCAGGAGGGAGGGTGCTCGCTCGTCCTCACCCCTTTCCTGGCCTGCCGGGCTGCGTGCTCGGATAAGGGTCAGCCGCTCAGTGTGTCTGTCTGGGGCATGCATCTCCAAGATTATGGAGAAGCGGTAGTACAACAGATACAACGCCACCTGGACACACACACACTCCTGGACCCGTTACAATCAGGATTCCGCCCAGGCCATGGGACAGAAACCGCACTCCTGAAGATATGGGACGACGCCCTCGAAGCAGCGGATGACGGAGATTCATGTCTCCTGGTACTATTGGACCTCAGTGCAGCGTTTGATACTGTGGACCACAATACTCTACTCATCCGCCTCACAGAAGTAACAGGAGTCACTGGCTCAGATCTGCAATGGTTCGCATCCTTCCTAGGAAATCGCTCTCAGACAGTGAAACTAGGAGGTTTCACCTCTGAAACCCGGGCAATCTCCTGTGGAGTCCCTCAAGGATCACCCTTGTCGCCAGTGCTCTTCAACATCTACATTCGCCCACTCCTCAAAATCATCAGAAGATCAGACCTCTGCTTCCACTCATACGCCGACGACACTCAATTATATTTTCGTATCACCGGACAAAAAGACCATCATCAGCAATTAGGAAAATGCCTCACTATGATAGACGACTGGATGACTACTAGCTCCCTCAAACTTAATGAATCAAAAACAGAACTTCTTATTCTACATGCAAATCATAACCCCCGAACCAAGATCCCTTGGATACCTCCTACCATCTTTGGACAGACCATCGCCCCAAGGACCAAGGCTAAGAGTCTCGGAGTAATTTTTGACTCAGAAATGTCAATGGATGCCCAAATAGGAGCAGTGGTCAGTGGTTCTCACCATCTGCTCCGCCTGCTACGCAGACTCCTCCCCTTCATTCCAAAAGAGGACAAAGCAGTGGTAGTTGGAACGATCATCAATTCTCGACTCGACTATGCTAACTCCCTTTACATAGGATTACCCCAATATCAACTTGCGCGCTTACAACTTATCCAAAACACAGCGGCAAGGCTGATAACAGGAAAAAAAACCTGGGAATCCATCTCCCCTTCCCTGAGGAACCTACATTGGCTAAATGTAAGGAGTTGGGTCGCATTCAAGACCCTCTGCCTCACCCACAAATGCGCACATGGAAACGCCCCGCAATACCTTCGCGAGAAAATAAAACACTACACACCGAATCGCAGTCTTCGATCGGCTAATCAAAATCTTCTCCTCATTCCTAAATCCCGCTACAAATCAAAGGGGGAACGGAGATTCGCTGTCCAAGGTCCACGGCTATGGAACGCTCTACCAACCGACATTCGCATGGAAGAAAACCATCAGGCCTTCAGGAGGAAACTCAAGACCCACCTCTTCTAGAAGCTCGACAACCAAATGCCAATACAGCGCCTTGAGGCGATTCAGTTCGCATTGTAGCGCTATACAAGTTATTCATTCATTCATTCATTCATACAGCAAGCCAGCAGAGGAAGCCACGGAGACAAAGATGGATGCCTCGGGAGAATCAGCATGGAACGCAAGCCTTTCCGTTGCTGTAATGACACCAACCATTTGGGTACCACCTGCTTAACAAGGCATTTAATGTCCAACTACTCAACCCTCACAAAAGGGGCACAAATCTGTCCTTCCTCCTCCTTACCCACTTCAGTCTGCCCCTGCGATACCGAGTCATTACCTCTCAGCAGCCTCCACTGACAGGGATGATGGCATAGCACAGGGTGTCCCAGGTCCCAGCAGCACACCACCAGCTGTAGACTGTAGCCAGCAAATTTCTCTGCCCCATCTGCTGCAGCAGAAAAAAAAATACAGACCCTGACACCCACATGCCCAGTGTCTGAATGCAAGCTTGTCAAAGCTGTTGGCTATCCAACTTCTGCCTTTCAGACTGGTGGATCTGCCCCCTTCCATTAATTTGCACAATGTGCTGTACCACAATAGCAGTCGGTACTACTTTTCACGTAAGGCCTTTCCATCTCTCTACCATCACGTGGAAGGGAATGTTCTGGCATCCTTGGGCAAGGCAGTCAGCCGTAAAATCCACCTTACTGCTGAGACGTGGTCCAGTAAGCATAGGCATGGATGGTATATTTTGTTCACAGCACACTGGGTAACGCTGCTTTCAACTCTAAAGGATGCAGGACAGGGCTTGATGCTGCAGCTTGTTGTGCCCCCATGTCTCCATACAGCTGGTGGTGATGATGTCAGACCTTTGAGGTCTACCCCCTCCTCCTCCGCCACCTCCATGCCCTCCTCTGCAGAATTGTCCTATGAACATCAGGTACCCCCTAAGCGTTCAAAGGGCTATTACCAGAGTCAGGCTAAAAGGTGCCATGCAGTGCTTCAGGGGTCCGTTTGGTCAATCCCTATTCCTGAGGACTCATGGGTGTAAGCCATCTGGTTCTGGCCATTTATTTTCATTTTGTTTTTCTAGTCTGTTTGTTTTAAACTTGGATTTCTCTTAGCCACAGAAGTACATTTAGTACAATGTTATAAGGGGTCATGCACACTGGGCTTAAACGTCGCTTATATGTTCACCTCTATATTAGCCAATGTAGCCACGCACGCATTTATAGGCATATCTGAAGAGTATTTACACACAGAAAAAATACACCAAAGGTGCATCTGAGAGAAGTTTATAAGCATAATTTATGCGCGTACGAACATAAATGCGTATAAACGTGCATGTAAATGTATGCCAATGGTCAGAAATTTATATTCCAACATATTTTGAGCATAGATTCATATGCTTCTGTACCTGAGGCTTAGGATAGATTTAGACATGTGTCTAAGTCTCCCTTGCCTCTGAAGCCTGATTCGCATTTGCGCTTCAGAGGCTATTAACAGGCTGTGAGGAAGCAATGTGACACCTTCTCACTGCTTAATTTAACAACATATTTGCTGACAAAGCGCCACAAATTTTCCTATTGATATATTAAAGAATAAGTTCAAGTTTTCCCCCAAAAAATGCTAATTTTTTTGCAGATACAAAATATGCATTTATTATTTTTTCGTTGCAGACTGTAAAGCATTGCAGGTTTCCTGCAGACCTGTCAGTGTATCGGCTTGCTCGTACTTTGTACGAGTAAGCCAATACATGCTGGCAAGAAGAATAAATTAACTACCAAGGCGCTTGCCGCAAAGGCTGCCGAACCTTGCAATTTTCCATTCACAGAACACTGTGAATGAGTGACGCAGCCGGGCGGGCGGAGCCTCATTTGGCCTTTTTTTTTTTTAATGTGTCAGTGGGGAAGGAGAAGATCCCTGACAGCTGTCAGATTGGGGAGTGGGGGGATGCAGGGGGATGGACCGTTCGTAACATATTACATGTTATACCCTGAATATTGGTGTGACATGTTACAAAAGGTGAACTTATCCTTGAAAGTATTTCATTCCAAAAGCCGTAACCCCTGGCACATGTAATGCTAAAGAGTCAGATTCCCATATAGAAATGCTAAACCCTAGAGATTTCTGTGCTAACATAATCAACAAAATTTCATAGGGATAATAAAATGATGTAAACCAAAAAAATGTGTAAACAAAATCAAGGTCAAGATAGCTGCTTCCATTAGTATCCACAAACAGATAATACAAACATATATACAGTACATAGATAAATGTGTAGTGCTATCCCTTTAAGAAAAGTATATTTTATACACATACAATAGTTAATGCAATGCAAACAAAATAAGTGCAAAATCCAAACACAATCTCAATATAAGCCACCACACTGATTGTGAAATATTATGTAAAAGTCTGCTAAAAGTATGTAATGTGTAATAATGACTTCTTGTGACCACTTAAAGTGGTTGTTAAGCCACTTGTATTAAAAATGCTCCTATCCCCTTCGTTTTAGAACAATAAGTTCACCTGTGTCTGTGTTATATCATAAATATGCTTATCTGTAATGATAATACACCGTCTTCCTGTGATCATTTGCCTCCTCTCTCCTCTGCCTAGCTGACAGTTCAAGTGGGCGGGGCCGAGCACTGCAGCTGAAGTCAGTTGAGGAGGAGAGGAGAGACAGAGCCGAGGAGTCACATGATTGCAGAAAGACGCTGTGTTATCAGTACAGGTAAGCATATTTATGATACAACACAGACACAGGGGGGACTTCTTGTTCTAATACAGAGGGGATGGGGGCTTTTAATGTTAACTATGAGAGCAGCGGGCACTGACATGGGCAGATACTCGGAGAGGGGAGAGGATGGAAGAGAGGACACAGGAGACACAGACAGGGCCATCTTTAATATTGATTGGACCCTGGGAATACACCCACTTATCAAATATTTGTGGGCAGCGTAAGCTAAAAGGGCAGCTGCTTTGGGCCCCACAGCAATGACTGGGCCCGGGGCAGCTTCCCCTTTTGCCCTGCGTTAAAGGTGGCCCTGGACACAGAGCAAGGCTGCGGATGACAGAGGCATGTACTGACTCTGGTGTCAGAGCTCGGCAACCCTGATATATCGGAGTCAGCGTACAGGTGGAGGGTAGAAACTGGCAGGATCAGAACGGTATTACAGGTGATACAGGGAGCCAAATGACACAGCACAAGCACTGTGCTGTATAAATGCTTTAACCGCTTCCCGACCGCCCACTGCATATATACGTCAGCAGAATGGCACGGGCAGGCAAAACCACGTACCTGTACGTGGCCCTTTAAATGCCTGCCCGTGGGTCGGGAGCTCCGTGACCACGGCCGCGGGACCAGCAGACCCGATCGCCGCTGGTGTCCCGCGATCGGGTTACGGAGCTGAAGAACGGGGAGAGGTTTGTGTAAACAAACCTCTCCCCGCGCTTCCTACTCTGCCTGTCATTGATTGGCTGTTCCCGGTCATCGGGAAAGCCGATCAATGACGTCAGACGTCAGCCCCGCTCCCTAATGTAAAAAAACACACACGTCAGAGCCCATAACCCCTCCCCCTAGTGGTTAACTCTTTCACTACAACTGTCATTTATACAGGAATCATGCATTTAAATAGCATTGATTGCTGTATAAATGACAATGGTCCCAAAAATGTGTCAAAAATGTCCGATGTGTCCGCCATAATGTCGCAGTCACAATAAAAATCGCTGATCGCCGCCATTACTAGTAAAAAAAAAATATTAATAAAAATGCTATAAAACTATCCCCTATTTTGTAAACGCTATAACTTTTGCGCAAACCAATCAATAATCGCTAATTACGATTTTTTTTACCAAAAATATGTAGAAGAATACGTATCGGCCTAAACTGAGGAAAAACATTTTTTTTTATATATTTTTTGGGGATATTTATTATAGCAAAAAGCAAAAAATATAGCATTTTTTTCAAAATTGTCGCTCTATTTTTGTTTATAGCGCAAAAAATAAAAACCGCAGGGGCGATCAAATACCACCAAAAGAAAGCTCTATTGGGAAAAAAAGGACGCCAATTTTGTTTTGGAGCCACGTCGCACGAACGCGCAATTGTCAGTTAAATTGACGCAGTGCCGAATCGCAAAAAGGGGCCTGGTCCTTTGGCTGCCAATTGGTCCGGGGCTGAAGTGGTTAAGGGAACACAATCTTTTTTTTTTTTTTTTTTTGGGGGGGTTAACTAATTCTTCAACACCCAGTGAATCACCACCTCTTCAAAACCACTGCCTCTTATTTTACAGGGTTATGCTATGTATGGTCTTTTCTTTTATGAGATACATATAATATGAACATTCCTGGAAGTGAATAGGAATAACCTGAGGTTATCTCCCCTAGATTCAACTGGCTGTGTAATATTTTTCTATGCTAGTTGCTTAGCTTCATGGTTTTCCTACAGAACTATGGAGAGTCCGAAAGAAGAGACAGGCCAAATTCAAATGAAAGAGGCAGTTTTTTGGTAAAGGTGAACTAACTATTTGGCAGTCTGACTAAAGTGGAATAATGCCCTTACTATAGGTATAGACCATTTAAATACCTCCTGAAGCCTGACTGGAATATTCCCAGGATGTTGATAGGACATTGTTAAGTGAGGTCTGATCATTACTGCTCACCTCCGCCATCACAGGAGTGAGCTCTCAAACGCTAAGCTCAGAGTTACTGAATCAGGGGAGAGGAAGAGTATGTGAGGGGTTTTAATCAGAGAAAGAGATCACTCCTGTGATGCTGGAAGTGAACAGCAATAGCTAGGCCTGACTTAGTAACATCCTGGGAGCTTTCCAGGTAGGCTTCATGAGGTAAAAAAACGGCCTACAACTATTGCAAGGGCTATATTCAACTTTAGTCAAAGCTGCACAGTTTGTTTTTATCTACAAACACCCCTTACTTTTTTTTTTTTTGGAAAGGTGAACTAACCCTGTAACTAAGGTGAAAGTTATTAGGATGGCCCCAGAGTCGGGTAACGTTATCTCTACTGAATTCTACACATAGCTAACCACAACATAATCTACAGCACCTTTGGCAATACAGTGGAACCTTGGATTTACAAGCATAATCCGTTCCAGGAGAATGCTTGTAATCCAAAGCACTCGCATATCAAAGCGAGTTTCCCCTTAGAAGTCAATGGAAACGAAGATAATTTGTTCCACATTGACTTCTATTGTATACAGTACCGCATGTGGCCAGAGGTGAGGGGGCACCAGAGAGACTCGGAAATACTCAGAGACAGCTCGGGTTTGCACTCTGAAACCCTCGGAAAAACGCGGAAACACTCGGGAATGGAGTATTTCTGAGTGTTTCCGAGTGCAGCCGAACGGCTCTGAATGTCACCGGCACCCCCGCTACTTTGGCCAAATGCGGTACTGCACATGACAGAGGCTTAAATCCTGCTCATTTTGCGAGACAACACTCTCAAAAAAAATAATAGTTTGTATTGCAAAACGCTCGTTAACTGTGTTACTTCGCAATCCGATGTATTACTGTAATATACTGTATAGTGTTCTCCAGAAGGTCTATAAGGATCCAACAAGAAGATCATCTCTACTAATTCTAATATGTATTGTATTATTACAAGTATAGGTATGGTATCTAGCCTCAGTTAGTAATCAAAGTTTAAGATGCAAATAAAATATGTAAAATTATTCCAGAAGTTCTTGGAAACTAATCAGCAATTACATGTACAATGATCATTAATCTTATGCTAAAAAATCAAGTTTAACAGGTTGTATTAAAGTACAGCTCCTTTGTTCTTTATGCAACTGTTTTTATGAGCAACATTCTATACATCATGCTGGAAAATATAGCTGTTACATGCAACATTTCTTTCCTTTGGCCTGCAGGCTGAAGCCAATAATGTTCCAGCAGGCTTCCTTGCACAAAAGTTAATCAATCAACTTTTGTTTGATGCAGCAGGGCCAGTAGGGGTTACCCACTTAGAAAATTTCAACTGGTTACTCATTTAATTCACTCAGGCCAACTGGAGACGCATGTAGGCAGGTGTAGTCTGTACTCCCCACTGCAGGTGGCGCCCGACCAAAGCCAATGCAGAAGGGGAAGTGTTGTGGAAATTTTTATTAATGTATGTTGTTAGATGTCCTCCAGTGTCAGTTTTGCTGTAATACGGTCATGTGAGGGTATTCGCACATACTGACATTTGTGGAAGACCATTGACTGCGGAAACCTTCCCGTGGACAGGGCAGATCTGTTTGCTCTTTTAAAGATGTTTGTTTATGCCTCACCAAGGGACTGGCCACTCCATGGTGACCGCATCTAAACTCCTAAGTAAGCAGATCTGCGTACATGGGAACCATAGCATAACCATACAAAATTATGATAGAGTATGGCTCGAATCGTTGGTAGCAGTGGGAATGTGCACACAATCGTGTTCAGAGCCATGTAAGTAATGTTCAAATTGTGCGTCTTTTGTGTTTCACAAGGGACTTGCCGCATAGCCCTGAACATGACCGTTTGCACACGTCACTACTGTATTTCTATTTGAATATATACATGTGTGTGTGATTGGTTCTTTTGAAAGAATACAAATGTCTGATTGGCTGATTCTGAAGCCACCACCTTCCTTTGGTAATAATGTTTATAGTATAAATAAAAGGAGCTGGCTATTCTCTGGAGGATTCTGCTAAGCTCAAGGTGATACCAGCATCTGTCTGTGTTAATTGGAGAAATACAAAGCGCGCTTTCCCAGCATTATATGAAAGAGCTGTATTTGTGTTTTTAAGCACAAAGAAATTATATACTTATAGGGAGAAGCTTAAAATTTAACTTGGTTCCTCTATGACTTCCTGTAGTCACAGGGAGACAGCTGTCCAATTGGACACTGATGCCCCATGTGACTCCAATGGCCATCTTGGGTCAAGCAGAGTCTATTTAAGACTCAGGCTTCTGGGTTTGCTGAGCCTTATTCAAGTGGCTAGTGTAGGGACAGGATCCCTGTCTGCCAGGGACAGTACCTCTCTTCTTAAAGCCTCCCCTTTTGGGGTCTAACCAGCCAGGCTGCATTTTGGTCCTTGTTGCAGATGCTGTCATCATCTTGAAGTCTTCAGACTGCTGTCACAAATCGTAAGTGGCTCCAAACAGGTGTGCCTACACGCCAGTCCTGAATAAGCGGTGTTAAACCTTTTCTACAGTATAACTTTCTTCCCAGACATGGTCCGTGTGTGTTTACTGCCCACACCATGCCACACCTTGCTCACACCATTTCCAAAAACAGAGAAACACATAAGCATCAGTTTACATGTTATTTTACAGATGTTCATTATTTTGTCTCATATTATTTGTGATATCAAAATGTTATTTTAAGAAACAAAAAATTGCATTTGTGTGGAATAGATTTTTTTTAAATTGTAACCTTTTGTGAAAAAAAAAAGAAGATAAACTTCTACAATTGCTACACAAGTCATTTTGTAATTGAATGTTATTAAAAAAATACTTTTCCTTTTCATTAAGTCGGCATTAAAATACAAGTCCGATTTTTGGCATCCCCTGCATCAAAAATTTTATTATCAGTGAGATGCTCCATTGGGAAATTACATTTAAAGTGATGCAGACCCTGCCACTTTCCTCATTAGAACCCTGCAAGTGTAGCAGCTGATTGATAATTACAGTTGTGCTCATAAGTTTACATACCCGGGCAGAATTTATGATTTCTTGGCCATTTTTCAGAGAATATGAATAACAACACAAAAACATTTATTTCACTTATGGTTAGTGTTTGGCTGAATCCATGTATTATCAATCAACTGTGTTTACTCTTTTTAAATCACAATGGCAAAAGAAACTACTGAAATGACCCTGATCAAAAGTTTATATACCCCTGTTCTTAATACCGTGTATTGCCCCCTTTAACATCAATGACAGCTTGAAGTCTTTTCTGGTATTTGTGGATGAGGCTCTTTATCTTCTCCGATGGTAAAGCTGCACATTCCTCTTGGCAAAAAGCCTCCAGTTCCTGTAAATTATTGGGCTGTCTTGCATGAACTGCATGTTTGAGATCTCCCCAGAGTGGCTCAATGATATTGAGTTCAGGAGACCGATATGGCCACTCCAGAACCTTCATTTTATTCTGCTGTAGCCAACGACAGGTCGACTTGGCCTTGTGTTTTGGATCATTATCATGTTGGAACATCCAAATACATCCCATGTGCAGCTTCCTGGCTGATGCATGCACAACTCCCATACAGATTCACTCGGCACATGGACACAAACAGCTACTTCTTCAGAATAACAATAGTAATGAATCTGCAACAAAGTTTGTTAAAATCCTTGCAGTGTTTACCCAGAGGGGGATGTTTTTGTTCTCAACAAAAGTGGAAATACTCTTTAAAGCAGAAATCAAGGAAATGTTTTATTTGTCAAGCCAACTAAGTAACCTCTAATGATGATTATGTTATGTGTGGATCTCTGCTAACTGATGCCAGAATTAGCTCTCTCTATTAGCTCTCTTCTTCTGGCATTGCGACTTACAGCTGGAGATCTCATATTGTGTAGGGCAGGGATATGCAATTAGCGGACCTCCAGCTGTTGCAAAACTACAAGTCCCATAATGCCTCTGCCTCAGGGTATCATGCTTGTGGCCGTCAGAGTCTTGCTATGCCTCATGAGAATTGTAGTGCTACAACAGCTGGAGGTCCGCTAATTGCATATCCCTGGTGTAGGGATTCTGTCATTGACCTGCCCTTTCCTCTCCCTTGTCCATTCACAATAGATAAATGAAGAGGAAGCATTCCACTCTAATCCTGTTTTAGTGACAACTGTTTTTTTGGATTTTCCCTCACTTTCAATACAGGTGTCAATATTTACTAGTGGGCTGCTAACCTTTTCCGCATACTGTACAAAACTAAAATCTCCAGCTGGCATGGCTCTTTTTTCTGCTATCCACAGTAAGTTAAGTTGGTGGGACGCCAGACCCCGCCCTTTCATTTTGACCAATTCCACTTCTCATAAGCCCCACCCATTGTAGGCTCCACCCACTCCTGACCACTACACTGCCTATATTCACTCAACTAGGTGTGTAAGATGGACTGATGTTGTTTTTGGAGTGGAAGGCCCAGAACAAAGCATCCAAATTACCAAGCAGCTTCTTTGAAGGTAGCACTACACACAAATTACCATTGTCACCAATGACCCTCACAACCTGGCCTCTGAATAGAAGACTTCTTCCGTCACTACCAAATGGTGACGGTGTATCGCTGATGTTTTTTTGGGGGGGGGGGTGCGAGCTACAAGGGCACAGGAAATTGTCAAAATTGATGGCAAGATGAATGCAGTATGTTATCAAAAAATACTGGAGGAACATTTGCATTCATCAGCCAGGAAGCTGCGCATTTTACATACTTAGACATTACAACTAGAGTTGAGCGGACACCTGGATGTTCGGGTTCGGCCGAACTTCGAAAAAAAGTTTGAGTTCGGGACCGAACTTGTCCCCATTGAAGTCAATGGGGACCTGAACTTTTGAGGACTAAAATGTCTCTAAAAAAAAGTAATGGAAAGGGCTAGAGGGCTGCAAAATGTTGTTAAGAGCATGGCAAGTGCTCTGCAAATAAATGTGGATAGGGAAATAACATAAAATAAATAAAAATTTAAAAATAATATCCTGGAGCACCCCTTCTCAGAAGAAGAGGTACAGGAAGTCATTAAGAACCTCAATGGCACGATGCCACACATATGGTCGGAATGCCCCAGAATACGCCCTTTCAGGAAAAAAAATTATTCAATTTAATGGATAAGCTAGTGGGAAAATAAAATACTTTGCAATTAAAAAAATAATAATCTTGACCTAGGAGGACAAGGTCCATATGGAGTAGGCGGTGGCGGTGGAGGTGGTGGTGGTGGATGTGGCTGTGTAGGTGGAAGCGGCGGTGGAGGACGACAAGGTAGCCAACACTGGTTTTTGTTTTTAATTATTTTTTTTAAATTAGGGTACACCCCAAAAGAGTGAGAAAGATCAAAAATACAACAATGGCTGGGTAAGGCCGGTGATGTGTCAAATTCTGTCCCCCATCGGATAGTGTCCGCCCTGTACTGCGCTTGCTCAGTACATAGGACAAGGGGATTTCGAAAACCTCCGAAGACGAACGGCGCCTGCGCTGCAAGTCCAGGTTCAAGCCACACCATCCGAGGTTCAAGCCAAGTGAAGCAAGGCCATGTCCGAAGCTTGGCGAGCGAAGCGAGCCCGTGAGGGGCCCTGTTACTATGTGCTACCGTATGTCCACTTGGATGGTGGGGCTTGAACCTGCACTCACAGCTCAGGTGCCGTTCATCTTCGGAATCTCCTTGTCCTTCACACAGCGCAAGCGCTGCGCCTGCGCAGTACAGGTCAGAGGCTATCCGATGGCCGGACAGTTTTTGTCAGAACACCGGTATACATGTCTATTCTGCACAAGGTACCGACAAGTCCTGTGGGATCCATGCCTGGTTCATTTTAATGAACGTGAGCTTGTCCACATTGGCTCTAGACAGGCGGCTGCGCACGTCTGTGACAACGCTCTCTGCCGTGCTAAATACACGTTCAGATAATACACTGGCTACAGGGCAGGCCAGCACCTCCAAGGCGTAAAAGGCAAGCTCAGGCCATGTGCCCAATTTGGAGACCCAGAAGTTAAAGGGGGCAGACCCGTCATTCAGTACATGTAGGCGTGTGCACACATACTGCTCCACCAAATGCTGCCTCCTGCTAAGGCGTTCCATCTCAGCTGTTGGTGCTGGTTGTTGTGGCGTGCTGACAAAGCTTTTCCACATTTCGGCCATGCTAACCCTGCCTTCTGAGGTGCCGGCGGTGCCCCGGCTGCATTTGCGACCTCTTCCTCCTCCTCTGCCTTCGCCTTGTGCTTCCACCATACCCCCGCTGTCAGGTGGGAATGCCACCAGCAGTGCGTCTACCAGCGTGCGCTTGTACTTGCGCATCTTACGATCACGCTCCAGTGAGGTAATTAAGAACAGTACGTTGTCCTTGTAACAGGGATCCAGCAGGGTGGCCACCCAGTAATCAGCACAAGTTAGAAACTCAGCGGTCGTTGCGGAGACACTGCAGCATGTAAATCGCTCATGTGTGCCAGGCTGCCCAGAGGCAATGAAAAGCTGTCCTCTGTGGGAGGTGTATTGTCTGTGTCCTCTGTATCCCCCCAGCCACACACCAGTGATGGCCATGAGCTGGTCTGGGTGCCACCCTGCTGTGAACATGGTTCTTCCTCCTCCACAACTGTGCCCTTGCTGCCAGACAATTGTGTACCTGGCGTTTGTTGGTGCAGGAACCCACCCTCGTAGCCGCTTGTGAATGACTGCCCTGAAAGCCTTGGAAATTATCCCTCTTCCTCCTCTTGAGCCACATCCTCTTCCATAGCATTTTTTTCAAGCAGGCATAGAACTGGGATAGTAACACTGAGAACGGCGTCATTGGCACTGGCCATGTTGGTGGAGTACTCGAAACAGCGCAACAAGGCACACAGGTCTTGCATGCAGGCCCAGTTATTGGTGGTGAAGTGGTGCTGTTCCGCAGAGCAACTCACGCGTGCGTGCTGCAGCTGAATCTCCACTATCGCCTGCTGCTGCTCGCACGGTCTGGCCAGCATGTGAAAGGTTTGGAGCGATAGATGTTGCCCATACAGACGGAACCACCAAACAAAGCCATTGAAAAATTCAGCAGCGCTGCAGACCACGGAAGTGATAATAGAGATTTGCTCTACTAATAGCGAGGTTTGGCTTCCCATACAAACTAAGATGGGTCCCTGAAACATCCCATAGCCCATGAACTACATCGAGTAACGGAAGCGGTAATGTATGCTGGCAATCCCATGCAATCTCCATATATTTTGAATTGACTTCATTTTGTTTTGTATACCCGCACTCTGCTTTTG
Source organism: Lithobates sylvaticus (assembly GCA_028564925.1). NCBI lineage: Eukaryota > Metazoa > Chordata > Amphibia > Anura > Ranidae > Lithobates > Lithobates sylvaticus. The sequence continues at coordinate 148,504,886 of CM053037.1, forward strand.
TGAGATAACAGCAGTATGGACAATCCCTGTTAGGGGAACCATCCGATACAAAACAACTGTGGGTACAAACACATGCAAACCAATACAATATTAATTGGATGATCTACTTGTTTTGTATACCCACATTCTGCTTCTGTGAGACAACAAGCAGCATGGACAATCCCTGCTAAGGGAACCATCCAATATAAAAACAACCTTGGGTACAAACATACGTAAACCAATACAATATTAATTGGATGATTTTTCTGCTTAATCCATCAACTTAATTTATTTAGGATTGCTTTGGTTGGAAATTAGTGCGTATATCAGTTTCATATTCCGCGGTCACCCTCCCCTTTTCCCCTCCACTTACCTTTCCCCTTTTCCCCTCCCACCTGGCTCGAGCCACCCATGGAGCACATGCAGTGTTTACCCCAAAAATATTCGGTACTAAGGGAGGCTGTCTCCCATTACCGTCCAAACTATTTTGATACAACCTCACGGTTTTAGTGGGATAATACACTGCAAGTTTTCCCTGGCGTCTGGACGACAATTGTTTTATATGTTACATGTTTGTATATGTCCCCCCTAGTATGTGTCTGTTTTGATCTGGTTCATAACTGAACCAAGAAAACATATGTAATAATGTCTAGCCATATGGTTGTGCTTCAATCAAATTCTTCTATATATGTGGTGTAATTTAATTTATTTATTTTCTCAATAAATGTACCAAGGGAATTTTTTCATAAAACCTCTGATACTTATAATTATTTATATATCAAGGAATAAGATGCATGCGACTTCTCAATGAGCCCCACTTTTTTGGCTTCCTATTCTTGGAAACCACAGTTTTCTTCTAGGGAGATAACATCCCTGACCATGCTTACTGGTCCACGCATCCGTAGTTAGGTGGACCTTGCCACAGATGGTGTTGCGCAGTGCACACCCGATTTTGTCCCCCACTCGGTTGTGCAGGAAAGGGATGGCTTGCCTGGAAAAGTAGTGGCGGCTGGGCACAACATACTGTGCGACAGCCAATGCCATCAGGCTTTTAAAACTCTGCATCTCCACCAGACAGAATGACAGCATTTCAAAGGCGAGGAATTTTGAAATGCTGGCATTCAGGGCCAGGGAATCATGGGTGGCTGGGGGGGGGGGGTGTACTTCCTCTTCCGCTCCAGTGTTTGGGAGATAGAGAGCTGAACGCTTCCATGGGACATTGTGGAGATGGTTGGTGACCCAGGTGGTAGTGTTGCTGGCAGATCCTCTATTTGCAGGTTGACATGTGCCACTGTCACTACAGAGGTGGATGAAGAGGTTGAGACTGCAGCAGAAGAGGAGGAAGCAGTAGGAGCCAGAGACCTTTCTTGGTTTTTGAGGTGACTACTCCACTGCAGCTCCTGCTTTGCACTTAGATGCCTTGTCATGCAGGTTGTGCTCAGGTTGAGCACGTTTATGCCTCGCTTCAGGCTCTGATTGCACAGCGTGCAAACCACTCGTGTCTTGTCTCATCAGCACTTTGTCTGAAGAACTGCCACGCTAGGGAACTCCTTGGACCTGGCTTTGGTGTGCTCGGTCCCTTGCAGTGTTGGGCATTAGCAGGCGTACTGTCTAGGGGACAGACGCTCAGCTTTTGCACCCTGCTCCCTCTTCTGCTGTGCTGGTGGCTCTGTGCGACCACTGCCTATTCCTCCAAACTACACTGGTCACCTGCATGACATTGATTTCATGTGGGGGGGGTCAAGGACCTTATCGTCCTCCACATCATCTTCCATCCTGCCCTCCTTGTCGGTCTGCACAATTGCAAAAGCAGCAGTTGGCACCTGTGTTTCATCATCCAAAACGTGCTACGATGGTCCTCCCATGTACTCATCATGAAACATAAGTGGTTGGGCATCAGCGCACACAATCTCTTCCACTTCTGGGGCAGGGCTAGGTGGATAGCCCTGGGAAACCCTGCTAACAGTCATCAAAAAAGCAGAAGAGACTGCTGCATGATTTGGGGCTCAGACTGCTTGGCTGATTTGCAAGGGGGTGAGGTGAAAGACAAATGGACATCAGCTGCAGGTGCCAACTCTGTCTCCCACACAGTCTCCTGATGAAAGATCAATGTGAAGGAACCAGAGGCACTGTCATCAACACAATCTACTATTGCCTGCACTTGTCCTGGCCTCAACATTCGTACAGCCGCTTTGGGCCCGACCAAATACAGCTGCAGGCTCTGTCGCCTACTCGCACCTGAGGAAGGAGGTTCACTTTAGCGTGAAGCTGGCACAGATCAACCACGTCCTCTCCCTGCAACAGGCGCTCCACCAGCAGCACCACGTCCCTTCTTTGACGTTCTCATTTTTCAAATTTAGGATCTTGCCCTAAATGGGTGTTTTTAGAATACACCGACAGTATGTAAAGGGTGTATACCACACCTACAAATATGCAGAAAATGCTATTGAATAGTACAATAGAAGAACATTCTATAAATTGTTTCTCACACCTACAAATATGCAGAAAACACTACAAAATATATTTTTGCCCTAAATGGGTGTTTTTGGAATAGCAGAATACACCCATAGTATGCATGTCACAGTAACATATGCAGTGCTGGTGCACTGAGCTTGCAGATAAGTTATATTTTTTCTGGCACTAGGCTCATGGCAGCGTAAAAAGACTGCACTGCAATCCAACCAGGTAAATCAATGTAGATCGCTGAGGAATTAGAATAGATTTCTGAATCAGGACTTTTATCTAATTCTCTCCCTCAAAGCAGCAGCCAGGAACCTTTCCCTGCACTGTCTAAAGCAGAGTGACGTGCTGTGCGCCTCTAGCTTATATAGAGGCTGGGTCACATTAGTAGGCATGGCTGTGATGGCTTCTAAGGGCACACCAGTTAAACGAATGTTGATTGGCTGCCCTGCAGCTTTTTAAAAATGTGCCTTTACATTGCCGAACACTGGACCCGAACATACAGTAAATTGTTCGGGGACCAAAAACCTAAAAGTCCGGTACGAACCCGAACTTTCCAGTTCGGGTTCGCTCAACCCTAACTACAACATGACAATGATCCAAAACACATGGCCAAGTCAACCCGTTATTGGCTACAGCAGAATAAAGTGAAGGTTCTGGAGTGGCCATCTCAGTCTCCTGACCTCAATATCATTGAGCCACTCTGGGAAGGAGGAGATCTCAAAATGTGCCGTTCATGCAAGACAGTCCAAGAAAAGCTCAGCCAAGCACTAACCATGAGTGAAAGTAAAGTTTGCGTTATCATTTTCAGAAAAATGGCCAAGAAATCAAATTCTGCCAGTGCATGTAAACTTATGAGCACAACTGTAGTTCTATTCGACCAATTCAAATCGAAAGTCAGTAAATTCAAAGACAATTCAGAAAAGACATAAAACGAATACAAATTCAACAAATTTAAGGACACAAAACTGGATTAATGCATCTAAACAAAACAAATTTTTTTTGTCATGCACATGTCTACAGTAGGGATGAGCCGAACACCCCCGGGTTCGGTTCGCACCAGAACCTTCAAACGGACCGAAAGTTTGCGCAGATTTTCGAACCCTATTCGTTACAATGGACGCGAACGTTCGAAATCAAAATTGCTAATTACAACGGCCAATATGCATGTTAATGTCATAAAACAGGTTTGGGGACCCGGGTCCTGCCCCAGGGGACATATATCAATGCAAAAAGAACTTTTAAAAACTAACGTTTTTTCGGGAGCAGTCATTTTAATGATGCATAAAGTGAAAAAAAAAAAAGTGAAATTTTCCTTTAAATATGGTACCTGGGGGGTGTCTAAAGTATGCCTGTGAAGTGGCATGTGTTTCCCGTGTTTAGAACTGTCCCTGCACAAAATGACATTTGTAAATGAAAAAAAGAAGCCATTTAAAACCACTTGCGGCTTTAATGTCATGTCTTTTCCTGGCCATATGGCTGAAAATCCTTTGAGAAAAAATGGCATGGCTACCCCATCACCCCCCCCACCCCAGCCCCTTTGGGTCTTGTGTGGATATTAAGGGGGACCCCGCACCCAAAATAAAACCCTATACCTACAACCCTATATACTCTGAACAGCAGTATACAGGCGGTGCAAACAAGACACGGACTGTAGGTTTGTTCTGAAGTATAATCTGAACAGGTACATTATGAAGTGTAGCTCCATCCCCAAAAAATCTATTTTTAAGCTTTTTGGAGAACATAGGGAGGGGTTATCACCCCTGTAACATTTGCTGTCTTTGCACATCTGTTCAGAACATTTCACCTCACTTTCCGTCCCAATGACCAATGTTTTTGGAAAAGTGGGGTTTTAATTGAAAGAAGGATTGGTGATAAAGCATCAGTAGAGAGGAGATACCTTTTTCCCAAATTAAATCTAACAGGATCGAATTTCCCTTCCTAGGGGTAGATTTCCTCTCACTTCCTGTTTTCTCTTTCCGTTTGCAAGTAGGAGTCGTTTGTAAGTTGGATGTTTGAAAGTAGGGGCCTGCCGTATATACTCTGCAGAAATTTGCCCCATTAGATGTTGGTGTAGCCACAAGACTGTAAGCCCTCACAGTTACTCTTGGTGGGCGCAGAAATGGGCCCTGCTGTGAGTTATTAGATCAAGATTTGTAATTGCATGCACCTGTTGAACAGGGCAGAAAAATGGGCCTTTGGTGGTGGTGGTGGTGGTGGACGGTGTTGCCACAAGACTGTAAGCCCTCACAGTTACTCTTGGTGGGAGCAGGAATGGGCCCTGCTGTGAGTTATTAGAACAAGATTTGTAATTGCATGCACCTGTTGAACAGGGCAGAAAAATTGGGCCTTTGGTGGTGGTGGTGGTGGTGGTGGACGGTGTTGCCACAAGACTGTAAGCCCTCACAGTTACTCTTGGTGGGCGCAGGAATGGGCCCTGCTGTGAGTAGGGATGGGCCCGGTGCTCGATGCGAACCCACGTTGTGCTGATTGCACAGTTAGTGTGTTTTTAGCTGCTGCTGGGGATTAGTCTGGTGCGTGCTTACTGTTAGTACAGTATTGCAGTAGTACCAACCGCAGTGCTGTTAGCACAGCATTGCACCCCAAAGGCACCCATAGGACTTCTAGTGTGTTAGTGGCAGCAAACAGAGCTCCTATATTTTCTTCTTAGCAGCACCCATAGGACTTCTAGTGTGTTAGTGGCATCACACAGAGCTCCCATATTTTCTTCCCAGAAGCACCCATAGGACTTCTAGTGTGTTAGTGGCATCACACAGAGCTCCCATATTTTCTTCCCAGAAGCACCCATAGGACTTCTAGTGTGTTAGTGGCATCACACAGAGCTCCCATATTTTCTTCCCAGAAGCACCCATAGGACTTCTAGTGTGTTAGTGGCATCACACAGAGCTCCTATATTTTCTTCTCAGAAGCACCCATAGGACTTCTAGTGTGTTAGTGGCATCACACAGAGCTCCTATATTTTCTTCCCAGAAGCACCCATAGGACTTCTAGTGTGTTAGTGGCATCACACAGAGCTCCTATATTTTCTTCCCAGAAGCACCCATAGGACTTCTAGTGTGTTAGTGGCATCACACAGAGCTCCTATATTTTCTTCCCAGAAGCACCCATAGGACTTCTAGTGTGTTAGTGGCATCACACAGAGCTCCCATATTTTCTTCCCAGAAGCACCCATAGGACTTCTAGTGTGTTAGTGGCATCACACAGAGCTCCCATATTTTCTTCCCAGAAGCACCCATAGGACTTCTAGTGTGTTAGTGGCATCACACAGAGCTCCTATATTTTCTTCCCAGAAGCACCCATAGGACTTCTAGTGTGTTAGTGGCATCACACAGAGCTCCTATATTTTCTTCTCAGCAGCACCCATAGGACTTCTAGTGTGTTAGTGGCATCACACAGAGCTCCTATATTTTCTTCCCAGAAGCACCCATAGGACTTCTAGTGTGTTAGTGGCATCACACAGAGCTCCTATATTTTCTTCCCAGAAGCACCCATAGGACTTCTAGTGTGTTAGTGGCATCACACAGAGCTCCTATATTTTCTTCTCAGCAGCACCCATAGGACTTCTAGTGTGTTAGTGGCATCACACAGAGCTCCTATATTTTCTTCCCAGAAGCACCCATAGGACTTCTAGTGTGTTAGTGGCATCACACAGAGCTCCTATATTTTCTTCCCAGAAGCACCCATAGGACTTCTAGTGTGTTAGTGGCATCACACAGAGCTCCTATATTTTCTTCCCAGAAGCACCCATAGGATTTCTTGTGTGTTAGTGGCATCACACAGAGCTCCTATATTTTCTTCCCAGAAGCACCCATAGGACTTCTAGTGTGTTAGTGGCATCACACAGAGCTCCTATATTTTCTTCTCAGCAGCACCCATAGGACTTCTAGTGTGTTAGTGGCATCACACAGAGCTCCCATATTTTCTTCCCAGAAGCACCCATAGGACTTCTAGTGTGTTAGTGGCATCACACAGAGCTCCTATATTTTCTTCCCAGAAGCACCCATAGGACTTCTAGTGTGTTAGTGGCATCACACAGAGCTCCTATATCTTCTTCTCAGCAGCGCCCATAGGACTTCCAGTGTGTTAGTGGCATCACACAGAGCTCCTATATTTTCTTCCCAGAAGCACTCATAGGACTTCTAGTGTGTTAGTGGCATCACACCGAGCTCCTATATTTTCTTCCCAGAAGCACCCATAGGACTTCTAGTGTGTTAGTGGCATCACACAGAGCTCCCATATTTTCTTCCCAGAAGCACCCATAGGACTTCTAGTGTGTTAGTGGCATCACACAGAGCTCCTATATTTTCTTCCCAGAAGCACCCATAGGACTTCTAGTGTGTTAGTGGCATCACACAGAGCTCCTATATTTTCTTCTCAGCAGCACCCATAGGACTTCTAGTGTGTTAGTGGCATCACACAGAGCTCCTATATTTTCTTCCCAGAAGCACCCATAGGACTTCTAGTGTGTTAGTGGCAGCACACAGAGCTCCTATATTTTCTTCTCAGCAGCACCCATTTTTTATACTATATACACTACCGGCTACAATGGCTGGAAGACCGCCAAGGAGAGGCAGAGCGTGCCGAGGCAAGAACACAGGGCAGGAGGGCTCTGTTTCTAGAGACAACAGTGCTAGCCGTGGACGTGGTCGTGCATCGTCATCAGCACGTGGCTATGGGACACGCTTGTCTTTGTTTCGGCAGCTGGACATGTGGAGCCGCATCATGCCGAAGGCTTGGTAGAATGGATGACCAAGCCCTCCTCATCTTCCTCATCCTCTCTCACCCAGGCTCAGGGTACTGGCAGAGCAGCTGCCAACGCGTACTCAATGGCATCATCAGCCACCCCTTCCCTAGACCCACCATGTCCTCCTGAGGAGTCCCCCGAACTCTTTGAGCATAGTGTTGGGTACATGCTCCAGGAGGATGCCCAACGATTCGAAGGCTCGGATGATGATACCCAGCTTGAGGAAGGCAGTAGTGTGCGCGCAGAGAGAGGGGATGCTGAAGGACAGCAATCTGGCAGTACTGTTCCACCAGCTGCAGCTTACTGCCAGGTTTGCTCTAGTGGTGAAGAGGGAGGGGATGATGAGGTCACTGACTCCACGTGGGTGCCTGAAGGGAGAGAGGAGGAGGAGGATGCGGCGTCACATGTCCAACGAGGCAGGATGCCCCCTGGAGGCCAGCTAGAGGCCAGCACAGCAACTGTACCACACCGCAGAGCTCCGCCTGTGCAGGGCGCTGCCTCTGCACGTTATCACAAAAGTTCTTTGGTGTGGGCCTTTTTTGAGACGAGTGCATCAGATCGCACCACTGCTATTTGCAATATTTGTCTCAAGCGTATCTCGCGTGGCCAAAACATCAGCCGCTTGGGCACCACAAGCATGAGCAGACATATGTCGACCTGCCATGCAGCTCGTTGGCAAGCACACATAAAAGACCCACACCAAAGAACAAAGCGGACCTCTCCTTGCTCCTCATCAGCTGGGATCTCCATCCCCACTATATCTTCAGTCCTCTCTGAAAGCTGCTCTGAGAGGACTGAAGGTGTAGAATTAGGATTAGGTGTGTGACAACCAAGTACTTGCAGTAGACCGACGTCCGATTGTAGCAGGCAAATTTCCCTGCCCCAGCTGCTGGACCGTCGAAAGAAGTATACTCCCAGCCATCCACATGCCCAGCGGTTGAATGCTAGCTTGGCTAAATTGCTAGCACTTCAACTGCTGCCTTTTCAGTTGGTAGACTCGGTCCCCTTCCGTGAGTTTGTTCAATGTGCGGTTCCTCAGTGGCAGGTTCCCAAACGCCACTTTTTCTCACGGAAGGCGATTCCGTCTCTCTACCGGCATGTGGAAGGCAATGTCCATGCCTCGCTGGACAGGGCGGTCAGCGGTAAGGTGCATATTACCGCTGACTCATGGTCCAGCAGGCATGGACAGGGACGTTATCTTTCTTTCACAGCCCATTGGGTCACTCTATTGGCAGCTGGGAGGGATGCAGGACAAGGAGCAGTAGTGTTGGAGGTTGTTCCGCCACCACGCCTCCAAAATGCTACTACTGGTTGTGACACACCTCTCTCCTCCACCCCCTCCTCTTCTTCTTCCTCCAGTGCTCTGTCCTCGGAACCAGCGGTGCTCCGTAGGCGTACAAGGGGCTACGCGAGTACGCAGGCAAAAAGATGCCATGCCGTGCTTGCGCTGGTGTGTTTGGGGGACAGGAGCCACACTGGGCCAGAGGTTCTGGCAGCTCTGCAGGGGCAGGCCGAGAGGTGGTTGACGCCACGCCAGCTTAAGCCAGGAATGGTCGTTTCTGACAATGGCACCAACCTCCTCTCCGCCCTGCGACAGGGGCAGCTCACCCATGTGCCCTGTATGGCTCACGTCCTCAACCTGGTGGTGCAGCGGTTCTTAGGCAGGTTCCCAGGCTTACAGGATGTCCTGAGGCAGGCCAGGAAAGTCTGTGTGCATTTCCGCCGATCTTTTAATGCCAGTGCTCGGCTGACTGAGCTGCAAAAGGAGCTGAACCTGCCCAAAAACCGCCTAATATGTGACATGCCCACCAGGTGGAACTCAACGTTGGCCATGCTGCAGCGACTGCACACGCAGCAGAGGGCCATCAATGAGTACCTTTGCGACTACGGCACCAGGACAGGGTCAGGGGAGCTTGGCTTTTTTTCCCCACACCAGTGGAGCATGATCAGGGATGCATGCACTGTCCTCTCACCATTTGAGGAGGCCACGAGGATGGTGAGCAGTGACAGTGCATGCATCAGTGACACTGTACATCTTGTCCACCTGTTGGAGCATACGCTGCGTGGGATAATGGACAGGGCACTTGAGGCAGAACAGAGGCAGGAAGAGGAGGACTTCCTTGCCTCTCAAGGCCCCCTTTATCCAGACAGTGTTCCTTCTGTCCCACCCATCACACAGGAAGAGGATGAGGAGGAGGAGGAGGAGGAGGAGGAGGATTGTGTGAGCATGGAGGTGGAGCCTGGCACTCAGCATCAGCAGCAGCAGTCTTTTAGGGATGATGTACAGTCCCAACAAACCAGTGGACTTGTACGTGGCTGGGAGGAGGTGGCTGGCGATCATGTCATCCTCAGTGACCCAGAAGACTCCGGACCGAATGCCTCAGCTAACCTACGCTGCATGGCCTCCCTGATCCTGCAAAGCCTGCGGAAGGATCCTCGTGTTCTTCGGATCAAGGAGAGAGACCATTACTGGCTGGCCACTCTCCTTGATCCACGGTAAAAGGATAAGGTTGCGGACCTTATCTTGGCGTCGCAGAGGGAGCAGAGGATGAGACATCTCAGGGAGGCCTTGCAGAAAGGTCTGTGCAACGCGTTCCCAGAAACTGGGAGGTTACAAACTCCTGGTCCTGGACGACGAGTTGCTGAGGCTTCGGTCAGTAGCAGAAGGAGCGGTGAGGAAGGTGGACGTCTGACCGATGCGTTCAGACAATTTTTTAGTCCGCAGCCCCAAGGTATGATCGGTTCCAGCAACCATCGCCAGCGTCTGATATACATGGTGCAGGAATACCTAGGGGCAAGGTCAGGCTTGGACACCTTTCCCACCGAAAATCCTCTGGCTTACTGGGTCCTGAGGATGGATCACTGGCCAGAGCTTGCACAGTATGCAATTGAGCTACTGGCCTGTCCTGCATCCAGCGTTCTTTCCGAACGCACATTCAGTGCTGCTGGAGGATTTGTCACCGATCATAGGGTGCCACCGACTTGGTTGATCGACTGACCTTCATAAAAATGAATCAGTCTTGGATCACCACCAACCAGCTACCAGGCACCTGAAGCGGATATAACGGAATAATTTATAATGTCACATCCCTTCAAGACTGCCTATGCTGATGCTGAGTGACTGTCCTGTTATGTTCACTGACTATCCTCTTCCTCCTCCTCAATGATCCATGCCACCACACCAGTGCCTAAGGCACAATTTTTCAGCCCCTGTATAACAGGGGCGTGTACTTACAATTTTTTTAAAAAAATGCTTCGCAACAGGTGTGACTGCTGTGCTCCAAGTACAGTATCTGTGAGGGGTTGCAGTGTTGTGGCACCAGCACCAGTGCCTAAGGCACAATTTTTCAGCCCCTGTTGGGGCGTGTAATTACAATTTTTAGGCAATGCTTTGCAACAGGTCTCATTGCTGTGCTCAGAGTACAGTATCTGTGAGGGGTTGCAGTGTTGTGGCACCAGCACCAGTGCCTAAGGCACAATTTTTCAGCCCCTGTATAACAGGGGCGTGTAATTACAATTTTTTACAAAGATGCTTTGCAACAGGTGTGACTGCTGTGCTCCAAGTACAGTATCTGTGAGGGGTTGTAGTGTTGTGGCACCAGCACCAGTGCCTAAGGCACAATTTTTCAGCCCCTGTTGGGGCGTGTAATTACAATTTTTAGGCAATGCTTTGCAACAGGTCTCATTGCTGTGCTCAGAGTACAGTATCTGTGAGGGGTTGCAGTGTTGTGGCACCAGTGCCTAAGGCACAATTTTTCAGCCCCTGTATAACAGGGGCGTGTAATTACAATTTTTTAAAAAGATGCTTCGCAACAGGTGTGACTGCTGTGCTCCAAGTACAGTATCTGTGAGGGGTTGCAGTGTTGTGGCACCAGCACCAGTGCCTAAGGCACAATTTTTCAGCCTCTGTTGGGGCGTGTAATTACAATTTTTAGGCAATGATTGGCAACAGGTCTCATTGCTGTGCTCCGAGTACAGTATCTGTGAGGGGTTGCAGTGTTGTGGCACCAGCACCAGTGCCTAAGGCACAATTTTTCAGCCCCTGTTGGGGCGTGTAATTACAATTTTTTAAAAAGATGCTTCGCAACAGGTGTGACTGCTGTGCTCCAAGTACAGTATCTGTGAGGGGTTGCAGTGTTGTTGCACCAGCACCAGTGCCTAAGGCACAATTTTTCAGCCCCTGTTGGGGCGTGTAATTACAATTTTTAGGAAATGCTTTGCAACAGGTCTCATTGCTGTGCTAAGAGTACAGTATCTGTGAGGGGTTGCAGTGTTGTGGCACCAGCACCAATGCCTAAGGCACAATTTTTCAGCCCCTGTTTAACAGGGGCGTGTAATTACAAATCTTGATCTAATAGTTCACAGCAAGGCCCATTCCTGCGCCCACCAAGAGTAACTATGAGGGCCTACAGTCTTGTGGCAACACCGTCCACCACCACCACCACCACCGCCAAAGGCCCAATTTTTCTGCCCTGTTCAACAGGTGCATGCAATTACAAATCCTGATGTAATAACTCACAGCAGGGCCCATTCCTGCACCCACCAAGAGTAACTGTGAGGGCTTACAGTCTTGTGGCAACACCGTCCACCACCACCACCCCCACCACCAAAGGCCCAATTTTTCTGCCCGGTTCAACAGGTGCATGCAAGTACAAATCTTGATCTATTAACTCACAGCAGGGCCCATTCCTGTGCCCACCAGTCTTGTGGCTACACCAACATCTAATAGGGCAAATTTCTGCAGAGTATATACGGCAGGCCCCTACTTTCAAACATCCAACTTACAAACGACTCCTACTTGCAAACGGAAAGAGAAAACAGGAAGTGAGAGGAAATCTACCCCTAGGAAGGGAAATTCTATCCTGTTAGATTTAATTTGGGAAAAAGGTATCTCCTCTCTACTGATGCTTTATCACCAATCCTTGTTTCAATTAAAACCCCACTTTTCCAAAAACATTTGTCATTGGGACGGAAAGTGAGGTGACATGTTCTGAACAGATGTGCAAAGACAGCAAATGTTACAGGGGTGATAACCCCTCCCTATGTTCTCCAAAAAGCTTAAAAATAGATTTTTTTGGGATGGAGCTACACTTCATAATGTACCTGTTCAGATTCTACTTAAGAACAAACCTACAGTCCGTGTCTTGTTTGCACCACCTATATAGTGCTGTTCAGAGTATATAGGGTTGTGGGTATAGGGTTTTATTTTGGGTGCGGGGTCCCCCTTAATATCCATACAAGACCCAAAGGGGCTGGGGTGATAGGGTAGCCATGCCATTTTTCTCAAGGATTTTCAGCCATATGGCGGCCAGGACAAGACATGACATTAAAGCCGAAAGTGGTTTTAAATGGCTTCTTTTTTTCCTTTACAAATGTCATTTTGTGCAAGGACAGTTCTAAACACGGGAAACACATGCCACTTCACAGGCATACTTTAGACACCCCCCAGGTACCATATTTAAAGGAAAATTTTACTTTTTTTTTTCACTTTATGCATCATTAAAATGACTGCTCCCGAAAAAACGTTAGTTTTTAAAAGTTATTTTTGCATTGATGTATGTCCCCTGGGGCAGGACCCGGGTCCCCAAACCTGTTTTATGACATTAACATGCATATTGGCCGCTGTAATTAGCAATTTTGATTTCGAACTTTCGCGTCCATTATAACGAATAGGGTTCGAAAATTCGCGCAAACTTTCGGTCCGTTCGAAGGTTCTGGTGCGAACCGAACCCGGGGGTGTTCGGCTCATCCCTAGCTGTGAGTTATTAGATCAAGATTTGTAATTGCATGCACCTGTTGAACAGGGCAGAAAAATTGGGCCTTTGGTGGTGGTGGTGGTGGTGGACGGTGTTGCCACAAGACTGTAAGCCCTCACAGTTACTCTTGGTGGGCGCAGTAATGGGCCCTGCTGTGAGTTATTAGATCAAGATTTGTAATTGCATGCACCTGTTGAACAGGGCAGAAAAATTGTGCCTTAGGCACTGGTGCCACAACACTGCAACCCCTCACAGATACTGTACTCTGAGCACAGCAATGAGACCTGTTGCAAAGCATTGCCTAAAAATACCTTGGGGCTGCGGACTAAAAAATTGTCTGAACGCATCGGTCAGACGTCCACCTTCCCCACCGCTCCTTCTGCTACTGATCGAAGCCTCAGCAACTCATCGTCCAGGACCAGGAGTTTGTAACCTCCCAGTTTCTGGGAACGCGTTGCACAGACCTTTCTGCAAGGCCTCCCTGAGATGTCTCATCCTCTGCCCCCTCTGCGACGGCAAGATAAAGTCTGCAACCTTACCCTTGTACCGTGGATCAAGGAGAGTGGCCAGCCAGTAATGGTCCCTCTCCTTGATCCGAAGAACACGAGGATCCTTCCGCAGGCTTTGCAGGATCAGGGAGGCCATGCAACGTAGGTTAGCTGAGGCATTCGGTCCGGAGTCTTCTGGGTCACTGAGGACGACATGATCGCCAGCCACCTCCTCCCAGCCACGTACAAGTCCACTGGTTTGTTGGGACTGTACATAATCCCTAAAAGACTGCTGCTGCTGATGCTGAGTGCCAGGCTCCACCTCCATGCTCACACAATCCTCCTCCTCCTCCTCCTCCTCATCCTCTTCCTGTGTGATGGGTGGGACAGAAGGAACACTGTCTGGATAAAGGGGGCCTTGAGAGGCAAGGAAGTCCTCCTCTTCCTGCCTCTGTTCTGCCTCAAGTGCCCTGTCCATTATCCCACGCAGCGTATGCTCCAACAGGTGGACAAGAGGTACAGTGTCACTGATGCATGCACTGTCACTGCTCACCATCCTCGTGGCCTCCTCAAATGGTGAGAGGACAGTGCATGCATCCCTGATCATGCTCCACTGGCGTGGGGAAAAAAAGCCAAGCTCCCCTGACCCTGTCCTGGTGCCGTAGTCGCAAAGGTACTCATTGATGGCCCTCTGCTGCGTGTGCAGTCGCTGCAGCATGGGCAACGTTGAGTTCCACCTGGTGGGCATGTCACATATTAGGCGGTTCTTGGGCAGGTTCAGCTCCTTTTGCAGCTCAGCCAGCCGAGCACTGGCATTATAAGATCCGCGGAAATGCACACAGACTTTCCTGGCCTGCCTCAGGACATCCTGTAAGCCTGGGTACCTGCTCAAGAACCGCTGCACCACCAGGTTGAGTACGTGAGCCATACAGGGCACATGGGTGAGCTGCCCATGTCGCAGGGCGGAGAGGAGGTTGGTGCCATTGTCAGAAACCACCATTCCTGGCTTAAGCTGGCGTGGCCATTGTCAGAAACCACCATTCCTGGCTTAAGCTGGCGTGGCGTCAACCACCTCTCGGCCTGCCCCTGCAAAGCTGCCAGAACCTCTGCCCCAGTGTGGCTCCTGTCCCCCAAACACACCAGCGCAAGCACGGCATGGCATCTTTTTGCCTGCGTACTCGCGTAGCCCCTTGTACTCCTACGGAGCACCGCTGGTTCCGAGGACAGAGCACTCGAAGAGGCCATGGAGGAAGAAGAAGAGGAGGGGGTGGAGGAGAGAGGTGTGTCACAACCAGTAGTAGCATTTTGGAGGCGTGGTGGCGGAACAACCTCCAACACTACTGCACCTTGTCCGGCATCCCTCCCAGCTGCCAATAGAGTGACCCAATGGGCCGTGAAAGAAAGATAACGTCCCTGTCCATGCCTGCTGGACCATGAGTCAGCGGTAATATGCACCTTACCGCTGACCGCCTTGTCCAGCGAGGCATGGACATTGCTTTCCACATGCCGGTAGAGAGACGGAATCGCCTTCCGCGAGAAAAAGTGGCGTTTGGGAACCTGCCACTGAGGAACCGCACATTGAACAAACTCACGGAAGGGGGCCGAGTCTACCAACTGAAAAGGCAGCAGTTGAAGTGCTAGCAATTTAGCCAAGCTAGCATTGAACCGCTGGGCATGTGGATGGCTGGGAGTATACTTCTTTCGACGGTCCAGCAGCTGGGGCAGGGAAATTTGCCTGCTACAATCGGACGTCGGTGTACTGCAAGTACTTGGTTGTGACACACCTAATTCTACACCTTCAGTCCTCTCAGAGCAGCTTTCAGAGAGGACTGAAGATATAGTGGGGATGGAGATCCCAGCTGATGAGGAGCAAGGAGAGGTCCGCTTTGGTGTGGGTCTTTTATGTGTGCTTGCCAACGAGCTGCATGGCAGGTCGACATATGTCTGCTCATGCTTGTGGTGCCCAAGCGGCTGATGTTTTGGCCACGCGAGATACGCTTGAGACAAATATTGCAAATAGCAGTGGTGCGATCTGATGCACTCGTCTCAAAAAAGGCCCACACCAAAGAACTTTTGTGATAACGTGCAGAGGCAGCGCCCTGCACAGGCGAAGCTCTGCGGTGTGATACAGTTGGTGTGCTGGCCTCTAGCTGGCCTCCAGGGGGCATCCTGCCTCGTTGGACATGTGCCGCCGCATCCTCCTCCTCCTCCTCCTCCTCTCTCCCTTCAGGCACCCACGTGGAGTCAGTGACCTCATCATCCCCTCCCTCTTCACCACTAGAGTAAACCTGGCAGTAAGCTGCAGCTGGTGGAACATTACTGCCAGATTTCTGTCCTTCAGCATCCCCTCTCTCTGCGCGCACACTACTGCCTTCCTCAAGCTGGGTATCATCATCCGAGCCTTCGAATCGTTGGGCATCCTCCTGGAGCATGTACCCAACACTGTGCTAAACAGTTCGGGGGACTCCTCAGGAGGACATGGTGGGTCTAGGGAAGGGGTGGCTGATGATGCGATTGAGTACGCGTTGGCAGCTGCTCTGCCAGTACCCTGAGCCTGGGTGAGAGAGGATGAGGAGGATGAGGAGGGCTTGGTCATCCATTCTACCAAGCCTTCGGCATGATGCAGCTCAACATGTCCAGCTGCCGAAAACAAAGACAAGCGTGTCCCATGGCCACTAGCTGATGACGATGCACGACCACGTCCACGACCAGCACTGTTGTCTCTAGAAACAGAGCCTGCTTGCCCTGTGTTCTTGCCTCGGGACGATCTGCCTCTCCTTGGCGGTCTTCCAGCAGTTGTAGTCGGTAGTGTATATTGTATAAAAAATAGAGCTCCTATGTGTGCTCACAACACACTGTAGGTCCTATGGGTGCTGACACAAACACACTATAAGTCCTATGGGTGGTGACACAAACACACTATAGGTACTATGTGTGCTGCTGACAAGAAAATATAGGACCTATGTGTGCTGCCACAAACACACTATAAGTCCTATGGGTGGTGACACAAACACACTATAGGTACTATGTGTGCTGCTGACAAGAAAATATAGAACCTATGTGTGCTGCCACAAACACACTATAAGTCCTATGGGTGCTGACACAAACACACTATAGGTACTATGTGTGCTGCTGACAAGAAAATATAGGACCTATGTGTGCTGCCACAAACACACTATAAGTCCTATGGGTGCTGACACAAACACACTATAGGTACTATGTGTGTTGCTGACAAGAAAATATAGGACCTATGTGTGCTGCCACAAACACACTATAAGTCCTATGGGTGCTGACACAAACACACTATAGGTACTATATGTGTGCTGCTGACAAGAAAATATAGGACCTATGTGTGCTGCCACAAACACACTATAAGTCCTATGGGTGCTGACACAAACACACTATAGGTACTATATGTGTGCTGCTGACAAGAAAATATAGGACCTATGTGTGCTGCCACAAACACACTATAGTCCTATGGGTGCTGACACAAACACACTATAGGTACTATATGTGTGCTGCTGACAAAACAATATAGGACCTATGTGTGCTGCTGACAAGACAATATAAGTCCTATGGGTGCTGCCACAAACACACTATAAGTCCTATGGGTGCTGACACAAACACACTATAGGTACTATATGTGTGCTGCTGACAAGAAAATATAGGACCTATGTGTGCTGCCACAAACACACTATAAGTCCTATGGGTGCTGACACAAACACACTATAGGTACTATATGTGTGCTGCTGACAAGAACATATAGGACCTATGTGTGCTGCCACAAACACACTATAAGTCCTATGGGTGCTGACACAAACACACTATAGGTACTATATGTGTGCTGCTGACAAGAAAAATATAGGACCTATGTGTGCTGCCACAAACACACTATAAGTCCTATGGGTGCTGACACAAAAACACACTATAGGTACTATATGTGTGCTGCTGACAAGAAAATATAGGAACTATGTGTGCTGCCACAAACACACTATAAGTCCTATGGGTGCTGACACAAACACACTATAAGTCCTATGGGTGCTGACACAAACACACTATAGGTACTATATGTGTGCTGCTGACAAGAAAATATAGGACCTATGTGTGCTGCCACAAACACACTATAAGTCCTATGGGTGCTGACACAAACACACTATAGGTACTATATGTGTGCTGCTGACAAGAAAATATAGGACCTATGTGTGCTGCCACAAACACACTAAAGTCCTATGGGTGCTGACACAAACACACTATGGGTACTATATGTGTGCTGCTGACAAGAAAATATAGGACCTATGTGTGCTGCCACAAACACACTATAAGTCCTATGGGTGCTGACACAAACACACTATAGGTACTATATGTGTGCTGCTGACAAGAAAATATAGGACCTATGTGTGCTGCCACAAACACACTATAGTCCTATGGGTGCTGACACAAACACACTATAGGTACTATATGTGTGCTGCTGACAAGAAAATATAGGACTATGTGTGCTGCCACAAACACACTATAAGTCCTATGGGTGCTGACACAAACACACTATAGGTACTATATGTGTGCTGCTGACAAGAAAATATAGGACCTATGTGTGCTGCCACAAACACACTATAAGTCCTATGGGTGCTGACACAAACACACTATAGGTACTATATGTGTGCTGCTGACAAGAAAATATAGGAACTATGTGTGCTGCCACAAACACACTATAAGTCCTATGGGTGCTGCCACGAACACACTATAAGTCCTATGGGTGCTGACACAAACACACTATAGGTACTATATGTGTGCTGCTGACAAGAAAATATAGGACCTATGTGTGCTGCCACAAACACACTATAAGTCCTATGGGTGCTGACACAAACACACTATAGGTACTATATGTGTGCTGCTGACAAGAACATATAGGACCTATGTGTGCTGCCACAAACACACTATAAGTCCTATGGGTGCTGACACAAATACACTATAGGTACTATATGTGTGCTGCTGACAAGAAAATATAGGACCTATGTGTGCTGCCACAAACACACTATAAGTCCTATGGGTGCTGACACAAACACACTATAGGTACTATATGTGTGCTGCTGACAAGAAAATATAGGAACTATGTGTGCTGCCACAAACACACTATAAGTCCTATGGGTGCTGACACAAACACACTATAAGTCCTATGGGTGCTGACACAAACACACTATAGGTACTATATGTGTGCTGCTGACAAGAAAATATAGGACCTATGTGTGCTGCCACAAACACACTATAAGTCCTATGGGTGCTGACACAAACACACTATAGGTACTATATGTGTGTGCTGCTGACAAGAAAATATAGGACCTATGTGTGCTGCCACAAACACACTATAAGTCCTATGGGTGCTGACACAAACACACTATAGGTACTATATGTGTGCTGCTGACAAGAAAATATAGGACCTATGTGTGCTGCCACAAACACACTATAAGTCCTATGGGTGCTGACACAAACACACTATAGGTACTATATGTGTGCTGCTGACAAGAAAATATAGGACCTATGTGTGCTGCACAAACACACTATAAGTCCTATGGGTGCTGACACAAACACACTATAGGTACTATATGTGTGCTGCTGACAAGAAAATATAGGACCTATGTGTGCTGCCACAAACACACTATAAGTCCTATGGGTGCTGACACAAACACACTATAGGTACTATGTGTGTTGCTGACAAGAAAATATAGGACCTATGTGTGCTGCCACAAACACACTATAAGTCCTATGGGTGCTGACACAAACACACTATAGGTACTATGTGTGCTGCTGACAAGAAAATATAGGACCTATGTGTGCTGCCACAAACACACTATAAGTCCTATGGGTGCTGACACAAACACACTATAGGTACTATATGTGTGCTGCTGACAACAAAATATAGGACCTATGTGTGCTGCCACAAAAACACACTATAAGTCCTATGGGTGCTGACACAAACACACTATAGGTACTATGTGTGCTGCTGACAAGAAAATATAGGACCTATGTGTGCTGCCACAAACACACTATAAGTCCTATGGGTGCTGACACAAACACACTATAGGTACTATATGTGTGCTGCTGACAAGAAAATATAGGACCTATGTGTGCTGCCACAAACACACTATAAGTCCTATGGGTGCTGCCACAAACACACTATAAGTACTATGGGTGCTGACAAGAAAATATAGGACCTATGTGTGCTGCCACTATATGTGTGCTGCTGACAAGAAAATATAGGACCTATGTGTGCTGCCACAAACACACTATAAGTCCTATGGGTGCTGACACAAACACACTATAGGTACTATATGTGTGCTGCTGACAAGAAAATATAGGACCTATGTGTGCTGCCACAAACACACTATATAGGATGTGTGCTGCTGACAAGAAAATATAGGTACTATATGTGTGCTGCTGACAAGAAAATATAGGACCCTATGTGTGCTGCCACAAACACACTATAAGTACTATGGGTGCTGACACAAACACACTATAGGTACTATATGTGTGCTGCTGACAAGAAAATATAGGAACTATGTGTGCTGCCACAAACACACTATAAGTCCTATGGGTGCACACAAACACACTATAAGTCCTATGGGTGCTGACACAAACACACTATAGGTACTATATGTGTGCTGCTGACAAGAAAATATAGGACCTATGTGTGCTGCCACAAACACACTATAAGTCCTATGGGTGCTGACACAAACACACTATAGGTACTATATGTGTGCTGCTGACAAGAAAATATAGGACCTATGTGTGCTGCCACAAACACACTATAAGTCCTATGGGTGCTGACACAAACACACTATAGGTACTATGTGTGTGCTGCTGACAAGAAAATATAGGACCTATGTGTGCTGCCACAAACACACTATAAGTCCTATGGGTGCTGACACAAACACACTATAGGTACTATATGTGTGCTGCTGACAAGAAAATATAGGACCTATGTGTGCTGCCACAAACACACTATAAGTCCTATGGGTGCTGACACAAACACACTATAGGTACTATGTGTGTGCTGCTGACAAGAAAATATAGGACCTATGTGTGCTGCCACAAACACACTATAAGTCCTATGGGTGCTGACACAAACACACTATAGGTACTATGTGTGTGCTGCTGACAAGAAAATATAGGACCTATGTGTGCTGCCACAAACACACTATAAGTCCTATGGGTGCTGACACAAACACACTATAGGTACTATATGTGTGCTGCTGACAAGAAAAAATATAGGACCTATGTGTGCTGCCACAAACACACTATAAGTCCTATGGGTGCGGACACAAACACACTATAGGTACTATATGTGTGCTGCTGACAAGAAAATATAGGACCTATGTGTGCTGCCACAAACACAATATGGCTCCTATAAATCCCTGCCTGGGATGGGACAGAAGGTTGGGACAGAAGTTGGGGTGCAATGCTGTTCTAACAGCACTGCGATTGGTGCTACTGCTATGCTGTACTAACAGCACGCACACACCAGACTAATCCCCAGCAGCAGCTAATATCACACTCACTGTGCAATCAGCAGCAATGAATGCTTAGTAATGATGAATGACTCAGGTAGCAATGGTTTAGCAAAGAAATAGCAATCAAGCAAATCAATCAGCAGACTGCTCTCCCTAAATCCGGAACACATGTGACCTGGGCCGACGGCGTGGCGGCCTTTTATATGGTGGGGCGTGTACTAAAGCCCCTGAGCTTTAATTGGCTACAGGCGTCCTGCCTGTAGCCAATTATTGCTCTCCTAGTTTCCGGCGCTGTGATTGGCCAAGCATGCGGGGTCACAGTGCATGCTTGGCCAATCATCAGCCAGCAATGCACTGCGCCGCTGGCCGCAATGCATTGCGGGCCGCTCACATCACACGAATGTGATGCGAACGGCCCAAATAGTTCTGGGCTTGCCGAGCGAGCGAACGCCCGGGGCTCGATTTGAACGTGGGTTTGAATCGAGCACCGGGCCCATCCCTAATGTCCATCAGTCTTTCACCTCACCCCCTTGCAAATCAGCCAATCAGTCTGAGCCCCAAATCATGCAGCAGTCTCTTCTGCTTTTTGATGACTCTGTTAGCAGGGTTTCCCAGGGCCATCCACCTAGCCCTGCCCCAGAAGTGGAAGAGATTGTGTGCACCGATGCCCAACCACTTATGTTTCATGATGAGTACATGGGAGGACCATCGCAGCACGTCTCGGATGATGACGAAACACAGGTGCCAACTGCTGCTGCTTTCGCCATTGTGCAGACCGACAAGGAGGGCAGGGGTGAAGACTGGGTGGAAGATGATGTGGAGGACGATGAGGTCCTTGACCCCACATGGAATCAACGTCATGCAGGTGACCAGTGTAGTTCAGAGGAAGAGGTGGTGGTCGCACCAGCAGCACAGCAGAAGAGGGAGCAGGGTGCAAAAGCGGAGCGCCCGTCCCCTAGACAGTACGTCTGCTACTGCCCAACGCAGCAAGGGACCGAGCACACCAAAGCCAGGTGCAAGGAGTTCCCTAGCGTGGCAGTTCTTCAGACAATGTCCTGTGTGACAAGACACGAGTGGTTTGCACGCTGTGCAATCAGAGCTTGAAGCGAGGCATAAACGTTCTCAACCTGAGAACAACCTGCATGACCAGGCATCTAAGTGCAAAGCACCAGATGCAGTGGAGTAGACACCTCAAAAAACAAGAAAGGTCTCTGGCTCCTCCTGCTTCCTCTTCTGCTGCAGTCTCGGCCTCTTCATCCACCTCTGTAGTGACAGTGACACCTGCCAACCCGCAAACAGAGGATCTGCCAGCAACACTACCACCTGGGTCACCAACCATCTCCACAATGTCCCATGGAAGCGTTCAGCTCTCTATTTCCCAAACACTGGAGCGGAAGAGGAAGTACCCCCCTAGCCACCCGCGATCCCTGGCCCTGAATGCCAGCATTTCAAAATTCCTCGCCTTTGAAATGCTGTCATTCCGTCTGGTGGAGACGCAGAGTTTTAAAACGCTGATGTCATTGGCTGTCCCACAGTACGTCGTGCCCAGCCGCCACTACTTTTCCAGACGAGCTATCCCTTCCACCACCGAGGATTGCAAGGCACTTCAGTTTGCCTCCTGTTGCTAACTCCTCCTACTCCACCTCCTCATCCTCTACCGCCTCCTCATCCGGTCAGCGTAACACCTTCACCACCAACTTCAGCACAGCCAGGGCTAAACGACAGCAGGCAGTTTTAAAACTTTCCTGTTTGGGGGAAAAACCCCACACCGTGCAGGAGTTGTGGAGGGACATGGAACAACAGACCGATGAGTGGTTGGTGGCAGTGAGCCTCAAGCCCGGCCTGGTGGTGTGCGATAATGGGCAAAATCTCGTAGCAGCTCTGGGCCTTGCCGGCTTGACGCACATCCCTTGCCTGGCCTGTGCTAAACTTGGTGGTCCAGAGGTTCCTTAAGAATTACCCCGATATGCAAGAGCTGCTGCAGAAAGTGCGGGCCGTCTGTGCGCGCTTTCGGCGTTCTCACCCTGCTGCTGCTTGCTAGGGATGAGCCGAACACCCCCGGGTTCGGTTCGCACCAGAACCTTCGAACGGACCGAAAGTTCGCGCAAATTTTCGAACCCTATTCATTATAATGGACGCGAACATTCAAAATCAAAATTGCTAATTACAACGGCCAATATGCATGTTAATGTCATAAAACAGGTTTTGGGACCCGGGTCCTGCACCAGGGGACATATATCAATGCAAAAAGAACTTTTAAAAACTAACGTTTTTTCGGGAGCAGTCATTTTAATGATGCATAAAGTGAAAAAAAAAAAAAAAAGTGAAATTTTCCTTTAAATATGGTACCTGGGGGGTGTCTAAAGTATGCCTGTGAAGTGGCATGTGTTTCCGGTGATTAGAACTGTCCCTGCACAAAATGACATTTGTAAAGGAAAAAAAGAAGCCATTTAAAACCACTTGCGGATTTAATGTCATGTCTTGTCCTGGCCGCCATATGGCTGAAAATCCTTGAGAAAAATGGCAGGAATGGGCCCTGCTGTGAGTTATTAGATCAAGATTTGTACTTGCATGCACCTGTTGAACCGGGCAGAAAAATTGGGCCTTTGGTGGTGGTGGTGGTGGACGGTGTTGCCACAAGACTGTAAGCCCTCACAGTTACTCTTTGTGGGTGCAGGAATGGGCCCTGCTGTGAGTTATTAGATCAAGATTTGTAATTGCATGCACCTGTTGAACAGGGCAGAAAAATTGGGCCTTTGGTGGTGGTGGTGGTGGACGGTGTTGCCACAAGACTGTAAGCCCTCACAGTTACTCTTGGTGGGTGCAGGAATGGGTCCTGCTGTGAGTTATTAGATCAAGATTTGTAATTGCATGCACCTGTTGAACAGGGCAGGAAAATTGGGCCTTTGGTGGTGGTGGTGGTGGTGGACGGTGTTGCCACTAGACTGTAGGCCCTCATAGTTACTCTTGGTGGGCGCAGGAATGGGCCCTGCTGTGAACTATTAGATCAAGATTTGTAATTACACGCCCCTGTTAAACAGGGGCTGAAAAATTGTGCCTTAGGCACTGGTGCTGGTGCCACAACACTGCAACCCCTCACAGATACTGTACTCTGAGCACAGCAATGAGACCTGTTGCAAAGCATTGCCTAAAAATTGTAATTACACGCCCCAACAGGGGCTGAAAAATTGTGCCTTAGGCACTGGTGCTGGTGCCACAACACTGCAACCCCTCACAGATACTGTACTTGGAGCACAGCAGTCACACCTGTTGCGAAGCATCTTTTTAAAAAATTGTAATTACACGCCCCTGTTATACAGGGGCTGAAAAATTGTGCCTTAGGCATTGGTGCTGGTGCCACAACACTGCAATCCCTCACAGATACTGTACTCTGAGCACAGCAATGAGACCTGTTGCAAAGCATTGCCTAATAATTGTATTCGCCCCAACAGGGGCTGAAAAATTGTGCCTTAGGCACTGGTGCTGGTGCCACAACACTGCAACCCCTCACAGATACTGTACTTGGAGCACAGCAGTCACACCTGTTGCGAAGCATTTTTTTTTTAAATTGTAAGTACACGCCCCTGTTATACAGGGGCTGAAAAATTGTGCCTTAGGCACTGGTGTGGTGGCATGGATCATTGAGGAGGAGGAAGAGGATAGTCAGTGAACATAACAGGACAGTCACTCAGCATCAGCATAGGCAGTCTTGAAGGGATGTGACATTATAAATTATTCAGTTATATCCGCTTCAGGGGCCTGGTAGCTGGTGGTGATCCAAGACTGATTCATTTTTATGAAGGTCAGTCAATCAACCGAGTCGGTGGACAGGCGCACCCTATGATCGGTGACAAATCCTCCAGCAGCACTGAATGTGCGTTCGGAAAGAACGCTGGATGCAGGACAGGCCAGTAGCTCAATTGCATACTGTGCAAGCTCTGGCCAGTGATCCATCCTCAGGACCCAGTAAGCCAGAGGATTTTCGGTGGGGAAGGTGTCCAAGTCTGACCTTGCCCCTAGGTATTCCTGCACAATGTATATCAGACGCTGGCGATGGTTGCTGGAACCGATCATACCTTGGGGCTGCGGACTAAAAAATTGTCTGAATGCATCGGTCAGACGTCCACCTTCCCCACCGCTCCTTCTGCTACTGACCGAAGCCTCAGCAACTCGTCGTCCAGGACCAGGAGTTTGTAACCTCCCAGTTTCTGGGAACGCGTTGCACAGACCTTTCTGCAAGGCCTCCCTGAGATGTCTCATCCTCTGCTCCCTCTGCGACGGCAAGATAAGGTCTGCAACCTTACCCTTGTACCGTGGATCAAGGAGAGTGGCCAGCCAGTAATGGTCCCTCTCCTTGATCCGAAGAACACGAGGATCCTTCCGCAGGCTTTGCAGGATCAGGGAAGCCATGCTACGTAGGTTAGCTGAGGCATTCGGTCCGGAGTCTTCTGGGTCACTGAGGATGACATGATCGCCAGCCACCTCCTCCCAGCCACGTACAAGTCCACTGGTTTGTTGGGACTGTACATCATCCCTAAAAGACTGCTGCTGCTGATGCTGAGTGCCAGGCTCCACCTCCATGCTCACACAATCCTCCTCCTCCTCCTCCTCCTCATCTTCTTCCTGTGTGATGGGTGGGACAGAAGGAACACTGTCTGGATAAAGGGGGCCTTGAGAGGCAATGAAGTCCTCCTCTTCCTGCCTTTGTTCTGCCTCAAGTGCCCTGTCCATTATCCCACGCAGCGTATGCTCCAACAGGTGGACAAGAGGTACAGTGTCACTGATGCATGCACTGTCACTGCTCACCATCCTCGTGGCCTCCTCAAATAGTGAGAGGACAGTGCATGCATCCCTGATCATGCTCCACTGGCGTGGGGAAAAAAAGCCAAGCTCCCCTGACCCTGTCCTGGTGCCGTAGTCGCAAAGGTACTCATTGATGGCCCTCTGCTGCGTGTGCAGTCGCTGCAGCATGGCCAACGTTGAGTTCCACCTGGTGGGCATGTCACATATTAAGCGGTTCTTCGGCAGGTTCAGCTCCTTTTGCAGCTCAGTCAGCCGAGCACTGGCATTATAAGATCGGCGGAAATACACACAGACTTTCCTGGCCTGCCTCAGGACATCCTGTAAGCCTGGGTACCTGCCCAAGAACCGCTGAACCACCAGGTTGAGGATGTGAGCCATACAGGGCACATGGGTGAGCTGCCCCTGTCGCAGGGCGGAGATGAGGTTGGTGCCATTGTCAGAAACGACCATTCATGGCTTAAGCTGGCGTGGCGTCAACCACCTCTCGGCCTGCCCCTGCAGAGCTGCCAAAACCTCTGCCCCAGTGTGGCTCCTGTCCCCCAAACACACCAGCGCAAGCACGGCATGGCATCTTTTTGCCTGCGTACTCGCGTAGCCCCTTGTACGCCTACGGAGCACCGCTGGTTCCGAGGAC
The DNA here is from genome assembly GCA_028564925.1 of Lithobates sylvaticus. NCBI lineage: Eukaryota > Metazoa > Chordata > Amphibia > Anura > Ranidae > Lithobates > Lithobates sylvaticus. The sequence goes on from CM053037.1 coordinate 148,531,276, forward strand.
AGAGCACTGGAGGAAGAAGAAGAGGAGGGGGTGGAGGAGAGAGGTGTGTCACAACCAGTAGTAACATTTTGGAGGCGTGGTGGCGGAACAACCTCCAACACTACTGCACCTTGTCCTGCATCCCTCCCAGCTGCCAATAGAGTGACCCAATGGGCCGTGAAAGAAAGATAACGTCCCTGTCCATGCCTGCTGGACCATGAGTCAGCGGTAATATGCACCTTACCGCTGACCGCCTTGTCCAGCGAGGCATGGACATTGCCTTCCACATGCCGGTAGAGAGACGGAATCGCCTGCCGTGAGAAAAAGTGGCGTTTGGGAACCTGCCACTGAGGAACCGCACATTGAACAAACTCACGGAAGGGGGCCGAGTCTACCAACTGAAAAGGCAGCAGTTGAAGAGCTAGCAATTTAGCCAAGCTAGCATTCAACGCTGGGCATGTGGATGGCTGGGAGTATACTTCTTTCGACGGTCCAGCAGCTGGGGCAGGGAAATTTGCCTGCTACAATTGGACGTCGGTGTACTGCAAGTACTTGGTTGTGACACACCTAATTCTACACCTTCAGTCCTCTCAGAGCAGCTTTCAGAGAGGACTGAAGATATAGTGGGGATGGAGATCCCAGCTGATGAGGAGCAAGGAGATGTCCGCTTTGTTCTTTGGTGTGGGTCATTTATGTGTGCTTGCCAACGAGCTGCATGGCAGGTCGACATATGTCTGCTCATGCTTGTGGTGCCCAAGCGCCTGATGTTTTGGCCACGCGAGATACGCTTGAGACAAATATTGCAAATAGCAGTGGTGCGATCTGATGCACTCGTCTCAAAAAAGGCCCACACCAAAGAACTTTTGTGATAACGTGCAGAGGCAGCGCCCTGCTTGGGCGGAGCTCTGCGGTGTGATACAGTTGGTGTGCTGGTCTCTAGCTGGCCTCCAGGGGGCATCCTGCCTTGTTGGACATGTGACGCTGCATCCTCCTCCTCCTCCTCCTCTCTCCCTTCAGGCACCCACGTGGAGTCAGTGACCTCATCATCCCCTCCCTCTTCACCACTAGAGCAAACCTGGCAGTAAGCTGCAGCTGGTGGAACAGTACTGCCAGATTGCTGTCCTTCAGCATCCCCTCTCTCTGCGCGCACACTACTGCCTTCCTCAAGCTGGGTATCATCATCCGAGCCTTCGAATCGTTGGGCATCCTCCTGGAGCATGTACCCAACACTGTGCTCAAACAGTTCGGGGGACTCCTCAGGAGGACATGGTGGGTCTAGGGAAGGGGTGGCTGATGATGCCATTGAGTACGCGTTGGCAGCTGCTCTGCCAGTACCCTGAGCCTGGGTGAGAGAGGATGAGGAGGATGAGGAGGGCTTGGTCATCCATTCTACCAAGCCTTCGGCATGATGAGGCTCCACATGTCCAGCTGCCGAAAAACAAAGACAAGCGTGTCCCATGGCCACGTGCTGATGACGATGCACGACCACGTCCACGGCCAGCACTGTTGTCTCTAGAAACAGAGCCTGCCTGCCCTGTGTTCTTGCCTCGGCACGCTCTGCCGCTCCTTGGCGGTCTTCCAGCCATTGTAGTCGGTAGTGTATATAGAATAAAAAATAGAGCTCCTATGTGTGCTCACAACACACTGTAGGTCCTATGGGTGCTGACACTAACACACTATAGGTACTATGTGTGCTGCTGACAAGAAAATATAGGAGCTATGTGTGCTGCCACAAACACACTATAAGTCCTATGGGTGCTGCTGACACAATAGGTAGTATATGTGTGCTGCTGACAAGAAAATATAGGAGCTCTGTGTGCTGCCACTAACACACTAGAAGTCCTATGGGTGCTGCAGACACAATAGGTAGTATATGTGTGCTGCTGACAAGAAAATATAGGAGCTCTGTGTGCTGCCACTAACACACTAGAAGTCCTATGGGTGCTGCTGACACAAAGACACAATAGGTAGTATATGTGTGCTGCTGACAAGAAAATATAGGAGCTCTGTGTGCTGCCACTAACACACTAGAAGTCCTATGGGTGCTGCTGACACAAAGACACAATAGGTAGTATATGTGTGCTGCTGACAAGAAAAATATAGGAGCTCTGTGTGCTGCCACTAACACACTAGAAGTCCTATGGGTGCTGCTGACACAATAGGTAGTATATGTGTGCTGCTGACAAGAAAATATAGGAGCTCTGTGTGCTGCCACTAACACTCTAGAAGTCCTATGGGTGCTGCTGACACAAAGACACAATAGGTAGTATACAGTGGTGTGAAAAAAAGTGTTTGCCCCCTTCCTCATTTCCTGTTCCTTTGCATGTTTGTCACACTTAAGTGTTTCGGAACATCAAACCAATTTAAACAATAGTCAAGGACAACACAAGTAAACACAAAATGCAATTTGTAAATGAAGGTGTTTATTATTAAAGGTGAAAAAAAAATCCAAAACCATCATGGCCCTGTGTGAAAAAGTGATTGCCCCCTTGTTAAAACATACTATAACTGTGGTTGTCCACACCTGAGTTCAATTTCTCTAGCCACACCCAGGCCTGATTATTGCCACACCTGTTCACAATCAAGGCATCACTTAAATAGGAGCTGCTTGACACAGTAAGGTCCACCAGAAGATCCTTAAAAGCTACACATCATGCCGAGACCCAAAGAAATTCAGGAACAATTGAGAAAGAAAGTAATTGAGATCTATCAGTCTGGAAAGGGTTATAAAGCCATTTCCAAAGCTTTGGGAATCCAGCGAACCACAGTGAGAACCATTATCCACAAATGGCGAAGACATGGAACAGTGGTGAACCTTCCCAGGAGTGGCCGGCCGCCCAAAATTACCCCAAGAGTGCAGCGACGACTCATCCAAGAGGTCACAAAAGACCCCACAACAACGTCCAAGGAACTGCAGGCCTCACTTGCCTCAGTTAAGGTCAGCATTCATGCCTCCACCATCAGGAAAAGACTGGGCAAAAATGGCCTGCATGGCAGAGTTCCAAGGAGAAAAACCACTGCTGAGCAAAAAGAACATCAAAGCTCGTCTCAATTTCTCCACAACACATCTTGATGATCCCCAAGACTTTTGGGACAACATTCTGTGGACCGATGAGACAAAAGTGGAACTCTTTGGAAGGTGTGTGTCCAAGTATATCTGGTGTAGAAGGAACACTGCATTTCAGAAAAAGAACATTATACCAACAGTAAAATATGGTGGTGGTAGTGTGATGGTCTGGGGCTGTTTTGCTGCTTAGGGTGCGAAAAACCCATATAGGTATATATGTGTTTCTGCTGACAAGAAAATAAAAACTATGGTGCTGCCCCCAAAACACTTAAGCCCATGGGTGCGCCCGAACACACTATAAGTTTCCCATGGGTTTTGACCAAACACTATAGGTATATTGTGTGTGACAAGAAAAAAATTGGGCCTATGTGTGTGCCCCAAACCCCTTAAAGTCCTATTTTTGGGTGCTGACCAAAAAACATATAGGTCATTGGGTGCTGACAAGAAATATAGGTAGTGTGCTGCCCCAAACAACCCTTTGTCCTATGGGGGCTGACACAAATAACTATAGGTCTATTGTTGTGTGCAGAAAATTAGGCCTTTGGGGGCTGCACAAAAAAACTATAGTCCTTTGGGTGTGCACAAAAAACATAGGTATATATGTGTGGCTGCAAGAAAAAATTTTGGAAAATGTGTGCTGCCACAAAACACTATAAGTTATGGGTGTGCCAAAAAAATATAAGTCCCATGGGTGTGAACAAACACATTTTAGGTACTATATGGTGCTGCTGCCAAGAAAAAAGGACCTAGTGTGCGCCACAAAAACCCCTATAAGTCCCGGGGTGCGACACAAAAAATTAGGGATATTTTTGTGTGCTCTGACAAAAAAAAATTTATAAGGATTTTGTGTGCTGCCACAACACATATAAGTCCATGGGGCTGACCAAACCCCCTTAGGTACTATGGTGTGTGCTGACAAGAAAATTTAGGGCCCCATTTTTGTGCCCCAAACCATATAAATTATGGTGTGACACAAACACCTATAGGTTATAGTGTGTGCTGACAAGAAAATATAGGACCTTGTGGCTGCCCAAAAACACTATAAGCTATGGGTGTGACACAAAAACACTTTGGATATTGTGGCTGAAGAAAATATAGAACCCATGTGTGCTGCACAAAAACATTAAGTCCCATGGGTGCTGAACAAACCCCCAAGGCTATGTGTGTGCTGAAAGAAAATATAGGACTGTGTGTGCCACAAAAAACCCCATAAAATCTATGGGTGTGCACAAAACACTTGGTATATGTGTGTTTTGGACAAGAAAAAATTTTTACCATGTGTGCTGCCACAAATTTTAAAATCATTAAGTCTATGGGTGTGACAAAAACACCAAAGGTTCTATTTTTTGCTGTGACAAGAAAATATAGGCTATGTGTGGCCCAAAAACACTATAAGTTAGGGGGTGCTGACAAAACACCTTTTGGTTAAATATTTGTGTGCTGGAAAGAAAAAAAAAGGACCCATGTGTGCGCCACAAAAAAAAAATAAGTCCTATGGGTGTGACACAAAAACCTATAGGTATATTGTTGCTGCTGAAAGAAAAATGGACTATGTGTGCGCCACAAACACATATATGGCCTATGGGTGCTGCCACAAACACCATAAATCCTATGGGTCTGACACAAAACATTAGTACTAATGTGTGTGTGACAAGAAAATATAGGACCCATGTGTGTGCCCCAAACACCCCATAAATCCTTGGGTGGACACAAACACATATAGGTCTTTTGTGTGCTGTGACAAGAAAAAAATGGACCTTGTGTGCTGCCCCAAAAAAATTTAAATCCCAGGGTGCTGACACAAAACACTATGGTACTTAGTGTGTGTGACAAAAAAAATAGGACCCAGTGTGCTGCCCAAAACACTATAATTTTTATGGTGTGACAAAAACACTAAAGGGGTATTATTTGTGTGTGTGCAAAAAAATATAGGAATATGTGTGCTGCAAAACCATATAAAAATCCTATGGGTGTGACAAACCACTATAAAATCCCAAGGGGCTGACCAAAAACTTAGGGATTATGTGTGTGCTGCAAGAAAAATTTGGACTATGTGTGCTGCCCCAAAACACTAAGGTCCCATGGGTGTACACAAACACATATAGGTACTATATGTGTGTGTGACAAGAAAAAATAGGAAAAAATTTTGTGCCCACAAAACACACAAAATAAGTCTAGGGTGCTGACACAAAACATATGGTAATGTGTGTGCGGCAAAAAATTTTAGGGGCCCTTTGTCTGCCCCAAACAATTAAACAGGGTGCTGCACAAACACATTTGGTATTTATGTGTGTGTGACAAAAAAAAAGGCCCCATGTGTGCTGCCCAAAAACACCCATAAGTCCAAAAAGGTGCTGACAAAACACTTAGGACTATGGGGGCTGCTGGGAAAGAAAATAGGCCCATGTGTTGCCCAAACCCATAAGTCTATGGGTGTGACACAAAACATATAGGTACTATGTGTGTGGCTACAGAAAAAAAGGCCCATTGTGCTGCCCCAAAAAAAATATAAGTCCTAAGGGTGCTGAAAAAACCCCTTAGGGGTTTTATGTGTGTGTGACAAGGAAAATATAGGACCCATGTGTGTGCCAAAAACTATGTCCTATGGGTGGGACCAAAACACTTAGGTATATATGTGTGGTGACAAGAAAATATAGGACCCGGTGGGTGACAAAACAAATGGCTCCATAAATCCTCTGGGTGGGAGAAGGGGGGGGAAAAGTTGGGGGGCAATGCTGTTCTAAAGACTGCGATTGGTCTATGCTATGCTGTTAACAGCACGCAACCAGATAAACCCCCGCGCAGTAAAATCCACTCATGGCCAAATCGCAGAATGAATGTTGTAATGATGAAGATAGGTGCAAAGGGTTTTGCAAGAAAAAGCAATCAAGCAAATCAATCAGCAGATGTTTCCTAAAACCCGGAAAAAACCTTTGACTGGGCCGCGGCGGGGGCGGCCTTTTATATGGTGGGGCGTTTTTTACAAAGCCCTGAGCTTTATTGGCTCGCGTTCCCGCCTGTAGCCAATTATTGCTTGTTTCGGCGCTTTTTATTGGCCCAAACATGGGGGTCACAGGGCTTTTCTTGGCCATTACAGCACAGCACTGCGCCCGGGGGCCCCAATGCATTGCGGGGGCCGTTTACAGATGGATGCAAGGCCCCCAATTTTTTTGGGCTTGGACGAGCGAAAACCCGGGGCCGATTTGAAAAGGGGTTGAAACGGCAGGGATCCCTTAAAATCCCCCAAATCTTTTCCCCCACCCCGCAAATCAGCCAATCAGTCTGAGCCCAAAACATGCAGCGCTTTTGTTTTGATGATTGTTTCAGGGTTTCCCCGGGCCACCACTAGCCCCGCCCCGAAGGAAGAGATTGGTGCACGATGCCCCAAACCCCTTTTGTTTTATGAGAGTAATGGGGGGGACCATCGCGACGTCTGGATGATGCGAAAAAAAGGTGCCAATGCTGCTGCTTCCCATTGTGCAGACCCAAAAAGGGGGGAGGGGTGGATGGGTGGAAAAATGATGTGGAGGACGATGGGCCTTGACCCCCCAAAGGATCAACGCGGGGGACCCGTGTGTTCAGAGGAAAGGTGGTGGTGCCCAGCAGCACAGGAAGAGGGAGCAGGGTTTCAAAAGGGAGCGCCCGTCCCCCAGACGTAGTTGTTCTGCCCAAGAGCGGGACCCCGAGCACACCCAAAACAGGTGCAAGGAGTTAGGTGGCAGTTCTTTGACAATGTCCTGTGTGCAAAAAACAGTGGTTGCCGTGTGCAATCAGGCTTGAAGCGAGGGTAAAAGTTCTAACCCGGAACAACCTGCATGACAGGCTTAAGTGCAAAACACCCGATGCGTGGAGTAGCACTCAAAAAAAAAGAAAGGTTTGGCTCCTCCTGTTCCCTTTTGGCAGTCTCGGCTTTCATCCCTTGTAGTGACAGTGACACCCGCCAACGAAACAGGGTCTGCCAGAAAAAATCCCCCTGGGTCACCAACCCTTTTCACAAAGTCCCCTGGAAGCGTTAAGCTCTTTTTCCAAAAAAATGGGGCGGAAAAAAGGGGAAATACCTCCTAGCCCCGGATCCCCCGGATGAATGCCCCGATTTCAAAATCTCTCCTTTGAAATGCTGTCTTCGTTGGTGGGACGAAGAGTTTTAAAAGGATGTCATTGGTGTCCCACGTAGTTGTGCCCAGCGCCATACTTTTCCCGGGTTCCCTTCCCCACCGAGGGGTTGCAAGGCATTCAGTTTGCCCTCCTGTTGTAAAATCCCCTACCCACCCTCTCTCCCGCCTCTCTCGGTCAGCGTAACACCTTCACCCCAATTCGCACGCCCGGGTAAGACAGAGGCGTTTTAAATTTCCGTTTGGGGGAAAAAAACCCCCCGGCAGGAGTTGGGAGGGACTGGACAACAGACGATGAGTGGTTGGTGGCAGTGGCCCCGCCGGCCCGGTGGGGTCGATAATGGGCAAAATCTTAGGCTCGGGCCCTTTCGGCTTGACGCCCTCCCTTGCTGGCTGTGTAAAATTTGGTGGTCCAGAGGTTTTCCTTTTAAAAATTACCCCCATATGCAAGAGCTGCTGCAGAAAGGCGGGCCCTTGTGGCGCTTTTGGCGTTCTCCCTGTGTGCTTGCTAGGGTGAGCCGAACACCCCGGGTTCGGTTCGCCCGAACCTTCGAACGGACCCAAGTTCGCGCAAATTTTCGAAACCCCTTTTTTATAAGGCCGCGAAATTTTAAAATCAAAATTGTAAATTCCAAAGGCCCCTATGCAGTTAATGTAAAAACGGTTTTGGGACCCCGGGTCTCACAGGGGACTATATCAAAAGCAAAAAGAATTTTAAAAACTAACGTTTTTTTGGGAGCAGTTTTTAATGATGCATAAAGTGAAAAAAAAAAAAGTAAATTTTCCTTTAATATGGTACCCGGGGGGTGTTTTTAAAAAATATGTGTGAAGTGGCATGTGTTTCCGGTGATTAGAAATGTCCCTGCCAAATGAATTTGTAAAGGAAAAAAAAAAAAAGCTTTAAAAACACTTGCGGATTTTAATGTCATGTTTGTCTGGGCCCCCATGGGTGAAAAACCTTGAGAAAAAAAGGCGGAATGGGCCCCGCTGTGGTTATTAGATCAAGATTTGTACTTGCATGCACTGTTAGGGGGGAGAAAATTGGGCCCTTTTGGGGGTGGTTTGGGGGTGCGGTGTTGCCACAAGTGTAAGCCTCAAGTTTTTTGGGGGAGGGAAAGGGCCTGCTGGGTTATTAGATCAAGATTTGTAATTGCATGACCCGTTGAAAAGGGGAAAAAAGGGCTTTGGTGGTGGTGGTGGTGGCGGTGTTGCCCAGTGTAAACCCCCCGTTATCTTGGGGGGTGCGGAAGGGTCCTGGTGAGTTATTAGATCAGTTTGTAATTGCATCCCTGTTGAAGGGCAGGAAAAAAGGGCCTTGTGGTGGTGGTGGGGGTGGCGGTGTTCACTGATGTAGGCCCATAGTTCTCTTGGTGGGGCAGGGAAGGGCCTGGGAACTATTGTCAAGATTTGTAATTACCCCCTGTAAACAGGGGCTGAAAAAAAATTTTGTTAGGCATGGTGTGGTGCCCCCAACACGAACCCCACAGATACTGTACTTGGCCAGAATGGGACCCCGTTGAAAGCTTGCCTAAAATTGAAATTTAAAGCCAAAGGGGTGAAAAATTGTGCTTAGGCACTGGTGTGGTGCCCCAAAACTGACCCTAAGATATGTATTGGGGACAGCAGTCACACGTTGCGCAGATCTTTTTAAAAATTGGGATTACCGCCCCTTATAAGGGGCTAAAATTGTCCTTAGGCATTGGGTGGGCCCCAAAAACTGCAAAACCCCCCAGTACTGTACTTGGCCCAAAGAGACCGTTGCAAAGCTTTTCCAATAATTGTATTCGCCCAAAGGGGTGAAAAATTTTGTTAGGCAGGGCTGGTGCACAACACTGCAACCCCCCCCAGATACTTTTTTGGAGCACGCAGCCACCTGTGCGAAGCATTTTTTTTTAAATTGTAAGTAAGCCTTTATAAAAAGGGGTGAAAAATTGTGCCCTTTGGCATGGTTTTGGGGCATGGTCTTTAGGAGGAGGAAGAGGTAGTATGCATAAAAGGACATATCCCGCATCAGATAGGCAGTTTGAAGGGTGTGACATTATAAATTATTCAGTTATTGTTAGGGGCCTGGTGGGTGGTGATCCAAGACTGATTATTTTTATGAGGTCAGTCAATCAACAGGGGGTGGAAAACGACCCTATGATCGGTGCAAATCCTCGCAGATGAATGTGCGTTCGGAAAAGAACGCTGGGTGCAGGAAGGCCGTAGCTCAATTGCTATGTGCAAGCTTGGCGGGGGATCCTCCCGGACCCGTAAGCCCCAGGATTTTGGGGGGAAGGGGAAGTTTACCTTGCCTAGGATTCTGACAATGTATATCAGAGGGGCGTGGTTGCTGGAAACGATTTATACCTTTGGGGGCGGGACAAAAAATTGTTGAATGCATCGGTCAACGTCCCCTTCCCCCCCGCCCCTTTGCTACTGCCGAAAACTCAGAAAAGTGTCAGGACCAGGATTGTAACTCCCAGTTTTGGGAACGGTTGCACAGACCTTTCTGCAAGGCTCCCGAGATGTTCATTCTCTCCCGCGCGGGAAGATAAGGTCTGAATTACCTTGTACCGGGATAAGGGAGTGGAGCCAGTAATGGTCCCTTCCTTGATCCGAAAAAACGAGGTCCTTCCCCAGGGTTTGCAGGGGTAGGGAAAGCCCTGCTGTAGGTTAGTGAGGGTCGGTCGGAGTCTTCTGGGTATGAGGTGACATGATGCGCCACCTCCCCCAGCAGTACAAGTATGGTTTGTTGGGACTGTACATATCCCAAAAAGATGTGTGTGAGTGAGTGAGGGGTCCAAACCCCCATGCTCACAAATCTCCCTCCTCCCCTCCTTCTTTTTCCGTGTGATGGGTGGGGCAGAAGGAAACGTTGGATAAAGGGGGCCTTTGGAGGCAATGAATCCTCTTCTGCCCGTTGCCTCAAGTGCCCCGTCCTTTTCCCACGCAGCGTATGCTCCAAAGGGGAAAGAGGTCAGTGTCACTGATGGCGCACTGACTGCTCACCCCGTGGCCTCCTCAAAAAGTGAGAGGACAGTGCAGCTCCCCGTCGCTCCATGGGTGGGGGAAAAAAACCCAAGCTCCCCCGCCCTTCGGTGCCGTGCGAAAGTATATTGATGGCCCCCCTTTCTGCGGTGCAGTCGTGCAGTGGCAACGTTGAGTTCCACTGGTGGGCATGTCACATATTAGCGGTTTGGGTTTTGTCTTTTGCGTAGTCGCCCCAGATGGATTATAATCGGCGGAAAAACACACAGTTTCCGGCCCTGCCTAGGACTCCCGTAAGCCTGGGGGACCCGCCAAGAAAAGCTGAACCCCCAGGTTTTTGGATGGAGCCTCAGGGACTGGGTGGTGCCCCTGTGCAGGGGGGCGGGATGAGGTTTTGGTGCATTGTCGAAGGGCCCTTCATGGCTTAAGCTGGGTGGGGTCAAAACCCCCTGGCCCGCCCCCGCAGGCGCAAACCTCTCCCCCGGTGGCTCCTGTCCCCCAAAACACAGCGCAAGCACGCATGGATCTTTTTGCCGGTACTGCGTAGCCCCTTGTAGCCTACGGGCACCCCGGTTCCCGGGCGGATGGGGAAGAAGAAAAGGGGGGTGGGGAGAGAGGTGTGACAACCCTTTGTAACTTTTGGAGGGTTGGTGGCGGAACCTCCAAACTACTGACCTTGTCCTTTATCCCCCCCAGCGCCTTTGGGTGACCCAATGGGGTAAAAAAGTAACTCCCTTCCATGCCTGCTGGACCTGAGTCAGCGGTAAAAGACCCTTTCCCCTGACCCTTGTCCCGGAGGATGGACTTGCCTTTCCCCATGCGGTAGAGAGACGGTCTGGTGAGAAAAAGTGGCGTTTGGGAATGCCATGGGACGCCATTAAAAAATCCGGAAAGGGGGGGTTACCAATGAAAAAACAGAGTTGAAATTGCAATTTAGCCAAATGCATTCAACGTGGGAGGGATGGGTGGGGGATATTCTTTCGAGGCCGAGCGGGGCAGGGAAATTGCTGTACAATTGGAGTCGGTTTGGGACTGCAAGTATTGGTTGTGAACACCCAATTCTACATCAGTCCTTCAGAGCGTTTTTAAGAGGAATAAAATTGTGGGGTGGAGATCCCCCCTGATGAGGGAAGGAGATGTTTGTTTTTTCTTTGGTGTGGGTTTTTTGTTGTTGCCAACGAGCTGATGGAGGTCGAAATAGTCTGTATGTTGTGGTGCCCAAACGGCTGAGTTTTGGCCCCCGGAGTACGCTTGGACAAATTTGCAAATAGCGTGGTGCGATCTGATGCACTGTCTCAAAAAAGGCCCCCAAACCCAAAAAACTTTTGTGAAAAGTGAGGGCGCGCCTGTTGGGCGGGCTCTGCGGTTGTGTCAGTTGGTGTCTGGTTTAGTGGCCCCCAGGGGGCTTTGCCCTTTTTGGAATGTCGCTTGTCCTCCTCCCTCCTCTCTCCCTTCGGCAAACCCCCTGGGAGTCGTGACTTCATTTTTTCCCCCTTTTCCTTAGAGAAACGGCCCGAAGCTGAGTTGGTTTTATGCCAATTGTGTTTCAGCTCCCCCCTTTTGGACACTATGTTCCAAGTGGGTATCATCATCCGACCTTCGAATGTTGGGGATCCTCCTGGGGCATGTAAACACTGTGTAAAAGTTTGGGGGACCTCAAGGAATTTGGTGGGTTGGGAAGGGGGGCCTGATGTTTGCCATTGGGTAGGTTGGCAGTGCTTCCGTACCCTACCTGGGGGAGAAGGATGGGAGGGTGAGGAGGGGTCTAAATTTTACCAGCCTTTCGGATGATGAGGTCCAATTCCAGGGTGGGGGGGGGGCCTGAAAAAAAAAAAAAAAAAAAAAAAAAAAAAAACACAAAAAAGCGTGCCTGGAGGGATGCATGCACACATACCGGCAGCATGTTGTTTGAAAAGAGCTGTGCCCTTTTTTGCCCCGGCACGCTCTGCTCCCTTGGCTTCTTCAAGCCCCTTGTAGTCGGTAGTTGTATATGAATAAAAAATTGGTCCTTGGTGCTCAAAACCCCCTGTAGGTTATGGGGTGACATCCAATTGTTATATGTGTGCTGCGAAAAAAAAATATAGGAGCTATGTGTGCTGCCACAATACACACTATAAGTCTATGGGTGCTGCTGAACAATAGGTAGTATATGTCGATCTGCTGACAAGAAAATTATAGAGTCTGGTGTTCTGCCACTAAAACACTAGAAGTCTTGGGTGCTGCAGTCACAATAGGTAGTTTATGTGTGCTGCTGACAATAAAATATAGGAGGCTTCTGGGGTGCTGCCACTACACACTATGACACACATCATAAACCGATACCACTAACATACGCAAGACTTACGTTCTCTTATCCTCTACTGAACTATAACCCTTGCTCGTATACCATTCATCCTGTCTTCTTCCGTATCTTCCTTTCCTTATCTTCTTCTTCGCCCTCTCTTATCCCTATGGGTGCTGCTGACACAAAGACGCGGAATAGGTAGTAATAGTGTGTGCTGCTGACAAGAAAATATAGGAGCTCTGTGTGCTGCCACTAACACTCTCGAAGTCCTATGGGTGCAGCTGACACAAAGACACAATAGGTAGTATACAGTGGTGTGAAAAAGTGTTTGCCCCCTTCCTCATTTCCTGTTCCTTTGCATGTTTGTCACACTTAAGTGTTTCGGAACATCAAACCAATTTAAACAATAGTCAAGGACAACACAAGTAAACACAAAATGCAATTTGTAAATGAAGGTGTTTATTATTAAAGGTGAAAAAAAATCCAAACCATCATGGCCCTGTGTGAAAAAGTGATTGCCCCCCTTGTTAAAACATACTATAACTGTGGTTGTCCACACCTGAGTTCAATTTCTCTAGCCACACCCAGGCCTGATTATTGCCACACCTGTTCACAATCAAGGCATCACTTAAATAGGAGCTGCTTGACACAGTAAGGTCCACCAGAAGATCCTTAAAAGCTACACATCATGCCGAGACCCAAAGAAATTCAGGAACAATTGAGAAAGAAAGTAATTGAGATCTATCAGTCTGGAAAGGGTTATAAAGCCATTTCCAAAGCTTTGGGAATCCAGCGAACCACAGTGAGAACCATTATCCACAAATGGCGAAGACATGGAACAGTGGTGAACCTTCCCAGGAGTGGCCGGCCGCCCAAAATTACCCCAAGAGCGCAGCGACGACTCATCCAAGAGGTCACAAAAGACCCCACAACAACGTCCAAGGAACTGCAGGCCTCACTTGCCTCAGTTAAGGTCAGCGTTCATGCCTCCACCATCAGGAAAAGACTGGGCAAAAATGGCCTGCATGGCAGAGTTCCAAGGAGAAAACCACTGCTGAGCAAAAAGAACATCAAAGCTCGTCTCAATTTCTCCACAACACATCTTGATGATCCCAAGACTTTTGGGACAACATTCTGTGGACCGATGAGACAAAAGTGGAACTCTTTGGAAGGTGTGTGTCCAAGTATATCTGGCGTAGAAGGAACACTGCATTTCAGAAAAAGAACATTATACCAACAGTAAAATATGGTGGTGGTAGTGTGATGGTCTGGGGCTGTTTTGCTGCTTCAGGACCTGGAAGACTTGCCGTGATAAAAGGAACTATGAATTCTGCTGTCTACCAAGAGATCCTGAAGGAGAATGTCCGACCATCTGTTCGTGTACTCAAGCTGAAACGAACTTGGGTTCTGCAGCAGGACAATGATCCTAAACACACCAGCAAGTCCACCACCGAATGGCTGAAGAAAAACAAAATGAAGACTTTGGAGTGGCCTAGCCAAAGTCCTGACCTGAATCCTATTGAGATGTTGTGGTATGACCTTAAAAAGGCCGTTCATGCTCGAAAACCCTCTAATGTAACTGAATTAGGACAATTCTGCAAAGATGAGTGGGCCAAAATTCCTCCAGGACGCTGTAAAAGCCTCATTGCACGTTATCGCAAACGCTTGGTTGCAGTTGTTGCTGCTAAGGGTGGCCCAACCAGTTATTAGGTTTAGGGGGCAATCACTTTTTCACACAGGGCCATGATGGTTTGGATTTTTTTTCACCTTTAATAATAAACACCTTCATTTACAAATTTCATTTTGTGTTTACTTGTGTTGTCCTTGACTATTGTTTAAATTGGTTTGATGTTCCGAAACACTTAAGTGTGACAAACATGCAAAGCAACAGGAAATGAGGAAGGGGGCAAACACTTTTTCACACCACTGTATGTGTGCTGCTGACAAGAAAATATAGGAGCTCTGTGTGCTGCCACTAGCACACTAGAAGTCCTATGGGTGCTGCTGACACAATAGGTAGTATATGTGTGCTGCTGACAAGAAAATATAGGAGCTCTGTGTGCTGCCTCTAACACACTAGAAGTCCTATGGGTGCTGCTGACACAAAGACACTATAGGTAGTATATGGATGGGACAGAAGGTTGGGACAGAAGTTGGGGTGCAATGCTGTGCTAACAGCACTGCGGTTGGTACTACTGCAATACTGTACTAACAGTAAGCACGCACCAGACTAATCCCCAGCAGCAGCTAATAACACACTAACTGTGCAATCAGCAGGAATGAACGATCACTAATGATGAATGACTCAGGTAGCAATGGTTTAGCAAAGAAATAGCAATCAAGCAAAGACAGAATCAGCAGACTGCTCTCTCCTAAAGCCGGAACACATGTGACCGGGGCCGACGGCGTGGCGGCCTTTTAAATGGTGGGCGTGTACTAAAGCCCCTGAGCTTTAATTGGCTACAGGCGTCCTGCCTGTAGCCAATTATTGCTCTCCTTGTTTCCGGCGCTGTGATTGGCCAAGCATGCGGGGGTCACAGTGCATGCTTGGCCAATCATCAGCCAGCAATGCACTGCGCCGGCCGCAATGCGGGGCCACTCGCATCACACGAATGTGATGCGAACGGCCCAAATAGTTCTGGGCTCAGCGAGCGAACGCCCGGTGCTCGATTTGAACGTGGGTTTGAATCGAGCACCGGGCCCATCCCTACTGCTTGCCTGTCAGCACTGCAGCGTAACTTCGGCCTTCCCGCTCACCGTCTCATATGTGACGTGCCCACAAGGTGGAACTCCACCTTGCACATGCTTGCCAGACTGTGCGAGCAGCAGCAGGCGATAGTGGAGTTTCAGCTGCAGCACGCACGCGTGAGTCGCTCTGCGGAACAGCACCACTTCACCGCCAATAACTGGGCCTCCATGCGAGACCTGTGTGCCTTGTTGTGCTGTTTCGAGTACTCCACCAACATGGCCAGTGCCGATGACGCCGTTCTCAGCGTTACTATCCCAGTTCTATGCCTCCTTGAAAAAACTCTTCAGGCGATGATGGAAGAGGATGTGGCACAGGATGAGGAGGAGGAGGAGGAGGAGGAAGAGGGTTAATTTCCAAGGCTTTCAGGGCAGTCATTTACAAGTGGCTACGAAGGTGGGTTCCTGCACCAACAAGCGCCAGGTACACAATTGTCTGGCAGCAAGGGCACAGTTCTGGAGGATGACGAGGTGGAGGATGAGGAGGAGATGGAGGAGGAGGAACCAAGTTCACAGCAGGGTGGCACCCAGACCAGCTCATGTCCATCACTGGTGCGTGGCTGGGGGGATACAGAGGACACAGACGATACACCTCACACAGAGGACAGCTTTTTTACATTACATGCTGCAGTGTCTCCGCAACGACCGCCGAGTTGCCCACATTTTAACTGGTGCTGATTATTGGGTGGCCACCCTGCTGGATCCCCGTTACAAGGACAACGTGCCGTCCTTAATTACCTCACTGCAGCGTGATCGTAAGATGTGCGAGTACAAGCGCACGATGGTAGACGCGCTGCTGGTGGCATTCCCACTTGGAAGCGGGGATACGATGGAAGCACAAGGCGAAGGCAGAGGAGGAGGAAGAGGTTGCCAATGCAGCCAGGGCACCGCCAGCACCTCAGAAGGCAGAGTTAGCATAGCCGGAATGTGGAAAAGCTTTGTCGGCACGCCACAACCAGCACCACCAGCTGAGATGGAACGTCTTAGCAGGAGGCAGCATTTCACCAACATGGTGGAGCAGTATGTGTGCACACGCGTACACGTACTGCATGACGGGTCTGCCCCCTTCAACTTCTGGGTCTCCAAATTGGGCACATGGCCTGAGCTTGCCCTTTACACCTTGGAGGTGCTGGCCTGCCCTGCCGCCAGTGTATTATCTGAACATGTATTTAGCACGGCAGGGGGCGTTATCACAGACAAGCGCAGCCGCCTGTCCAGAGCCAATGTGGACAAGCTCACGTTCATTAAAATGAACCAGGCATGGATCCCACAGGACTTGGCCGTACCTTGTGCAGAATAGACACATATACCGGTGTTCTGACAAAAACTGTCTTGCTATCGGATAGTGTCCGGCCACTTACTGCGCAGGTGCAGTGCTTGCGCTGTGTGGAGGACAAGGAGATTCACAAAATCTCCAAAGATGAACGTCGCCTGCGCAGTGAGTGCAGGTTCAAGCCCGACCATCCAAGTGGACATACGGTAGCACATAGTAACAGGGCCCCTCACGGGCTCGCTTGGCTAGGCTTCAACCTCGGATGATGTGGCTTGAACCTGGAGTCACCGCGCATCATCTTCAGAAAGTTTCGAAATCCCCTTGTCCTACGTACTGAGCAAGCGCAGTACAGGGCGGACACTATGCGACGGGGGACAGAATTCGACACATCATTCACCACTAGCCTTACCCAGCCATTATTGTATTTTTGAACCAGTGTTGGCTACCTCGTCCTCCTCCACCGCCGCTTCCACCTACACCGCCACATCCACCGCCACCTCAACCTCCTACTCCATTTGAAGTTCGTCCTCCTAGGTCAAGATTATAATTTTTTCATTTTTTTAAATTTCCAAGTATTTTATTTTCCCACTATCTATCCATTAAATTGAATAATTTTTTCCAGAAAGTGCGTATATTCTGGGGTATTCCCACCATATGTGCGGCATCATGCTGTTGAGTTTCTGAGGTTCTTAATGACTTCCTGTACCTCTTCTGCTGAGAAGGGGGCCTCCAGCATTTTAGCTACCTCGTCCTCCTCCACCGCCGCTTCCACCTACACCGCCACATCCACCGCCACCTCAACCTCCTACTCCATTTGAATTTCGTCCTCCTAGGTCAGATTATAATTTTTTCATTTTTTTAAATTTCCAAGTATTTTATTTTCCCACTATCTTAATCATTAAATTGAATAATTTTTTTCCAGAAAGTGCGTATATTCTGGGGTATTCCCACCATATGTGCGGCATCATGCTGTTGAGTTTCTGAGGTTCTTAATGACTTCCTGTACCTCTTCTGCTGAGAAGGGGGCCTCCAGCATTTTATTTTTATTTTTTTTGTATGTTATTTTAAGTTATTTCCCTATCCACATTTGTTTGCAGATCACTTGCCATGCTCTTAACAACATTTTGTTGCCATTTGCAGCCCTGTAGCCCTTTCCATGACCTTTTTACAGCCATTTTAGTGTTCAAAAGTCCGGGTCCCCATTGACTTAAATGGGGTTCGGAGTTCGGGGTCAAGTTGGGTCAAGTTCGGTCCCGAACCCGGACTTTTTTCCGAAGTTCGGCCGAACACGAACATCCAGTTGTCCGCTCAACTCTACTGACGACGATTTCACTTACTATTCACGGTATACACACATTTGTGATTCATTATCATTATATACAGCGCAACCTTTTTTCTACACTTCTATTTTTGTTTATCACATGTGGTTTGCTGCTCTTTAAACACACCTTTTTGTCCAGCGCAGTTTTTTTTCGTTTTCCACAAAGCAAATATACCATTGGTCCTGGCCCTGGCAGGGGAGGTGTTTGTCTGTGCTGGAGTCATCCCGCCCTGTTCCACTCCCTTAGACCATGGGTGGTTTCATCACTGACCCTCCCCATCTGGGGGACATCCAGAGTCCTGGATGGATCTTCCAAGATGGCAGGGATCGCGGTGCTTGTGACGTTCAGGCATGCGTGGTGGGGAAAGCATGTCTGCAATCCGCCGGTGACATCAGATGCTGGCTGATCGGGGGGAGCATATAAGGTAGGACTGATGGCAATTGCCACAGTGCCTGATTTAAGCTGGAGGTTGTTGCTATGTCCATGTTCCGATCTAAGTGGTGAGTTTTGAGGATACCCATTGTGGGTTTGGCCACAATGCTCTGTCTATGTGTATATTTGTTTTGTGCAATCAGCACTTTTATGATTTTTGGTTGTTACTAGATGGGACATTGTGGATATTTTGGTGGATATTATTGATCTGGTTTGTCCTTATTCATCATTGCCTTATGCAGCAAGGTCCCGGGCCTCCAGAGAAGTCTAATGGTGATCTCAAGAGTTAGGGAGAGCTGACATCCTTCTGTGTAGAGTGGGTTAACAGGCATGGTGGGTGTAATGCAAGATGAAATGATGGGCGCCAGTCACTTTCTGAATGCGAACAAGAGATTTAGTATCTCTTAACAAGAACTGTGGGAGAGCGGGTTAGGGCCAGGACCCACTTGAGTAGATGCAATGATAATTGACAGACTTCAAGACTCTATAGGTAGACAGCTATACAGAAAAAGGCCTCCAGCCAGATGCCACATCTGTATACAGGGCCGGAATTTCCATAGTGCTTGACTGGGCTCAAGCCCATGGGCCAGCCCAATAGGGGGCACCCGCGGCCCCCCCTGTTTCTGTTTTAAATACCGTGTCCGTATCTTCTTTACACTAGGCGTCCGCGCTATAGCCGAAAGACGGCTACAGCGCGGACGCCAATTGCCTGGAGGGCATCCTTGGACGTCCTCCTGTTTACTTTCCCAATGCGTGCTGCCATGGGTGTGCATTGGGGAAGTTCTGTGTTGGCCATGTCCCTTGGACACAGCCAATCACAGATCGTGCTAAATGGCCAATTACAGCGGCCATTTAGCACTCAATCTGAGTGTCCAATGAGAGATGATCTCATACGAGATCATCTCTCTTCGCTGGCTCTCCCTCCTCACACAGATAGCGTGTGAGGAGGGAGAGCAAACGGCTGCAGCTTGTGAGTAAAAAAAAAAAGGGGGGAATATAGTGCTCACAGTGCCACCTGTCCCTGGTGCCACCTATTAGTGCCATCTGTCATCAGTGTCACGTGTCATCAGTGCCACGTATCAGTGCCATGTATTTGTGCCATCTGTCATCAGTGCCACATCAGTTTCACGTGTCACCAATTAGTGCCATCTGTCATCAGTGCCACCTATCAGTACCACCTGTCAGTGTCACATGCCATCTGTTATCAGTGTCACGTGTCATCAGTGCCACGTATTAGTGCCATCTGTCATCAGTGTCACGTTATTAGTGCCATCTGTCATCAGTGTCACGTATTAGTGCCATCTGTCATCATTTATTCCATTTACCTTTTGGGCACAGTTTGACCCTTCGGTGTTGCCGCATACCTTCCCCTACCTCCCCCCTAACCTAGTCACCATCCACATATTAGCGCGGAAATACCAATACCTGTATCATCTGTCATCAGTGCCACGTTTTAGTGCCATCTGTCATTAGTGCCATCTGTCATCAGTGCCACATATTAGTGCCATCTGTCATCAGTGCACGTATTAGTGCCATCTGTCATCAGTGCCACGTATTAGTGCCATCTGTCATCAGTGCCACGTATTAGTGCCATCTGTCATCAGTGCCACGTATTCGTGCCATCTGTCATCAGTGCCACGTATTAGTGCCATCTGTCATCAGTGCCACGTATTAGTGCCATCTGTCATCAGTGCCACGTATTAGTGCCATCTGTCATCAGTGCCACGTATTGTGCCATCTGTCATCAGTGCCACGTATTTGTGCCATCTGTCATCAGTGCCACGTATTAGTGCCATCTGTCATCAGTGCCAGTATTAGTGCCATCTGTCATCAGTGCCACGTAATTAGTGCCATCTGTCATCAGTGCCACGTATTAGTGCCATCTGTCATCAGTGCCACGTATTAGTGCATCTGTCATCAGTGCACGTAT